>VZSC01000252.1:420810-500232 GCA_013398225.1 Steatornis caripensis | reverse complement strand
AGGACTGGACCCAGCACTGACCCCTGGGGAACACCGCTGGTCACAGGCCTCCAACCAGACTCTGCACCACCGATCACTACCCTCTGCGCTCTGCCATATTGCTCTGTCCAAGCAATATTAGTGCACAAGAGACCTGACGTCCCTTGCAACAGACAGCACAAATATTACGAGAAGCCTTTGAAACCTTTTCTATTTCTATCCTGGGAGGAGAAGAATGTGTTGCAAGAGGCAAGGAATCAACGTACTTCAACACTTCTTGATATATTTTTTTCTTTGAGGGCTTAGACTTTTTCTGGATTTGCTCTGAAAACCTAAGTAAAGCAGAAGAGCCAAATTATCACCAGTGCAAGAGACCCTTTCTGCTGTTTTATCTGTGAGAAAAATGCTTTCTTCATGCCAGTCCTCTGATGTACTCATTGCCGTAGATACGACACTGTTTAAAGAATGGTCTGTTTACTGTTTGGATAGCTTTAAAGAGAGAGTTTCCCCCCCTCCCGGAACAAAGCTCTTCCTTAGCAAGATAAGTACAGAGTGTTTAATAGTGCCTCTCTTTCACTCTCAAGATTTCTCTTTCTCTTTTTGCCTTTATCTCTGCCTGCTCATATGTATTTTAAAGGGGACCTGATACTGGTGTCATACATTCACACTAGCTTAACAAATGATACTGCCTCCATGTAATTAATGCAAAGACACCGATACCATTAGGTCAGATGGACCGAGCACTATCTGAGTTACTGCAAATGTGCCCAGCACAAACTCTTTCCCTGAAGGCAGAGAAGGATACGAACCATCTCTGTGCCTTTGTCCCACTGGGACCCCACTTCATGGGCTGTGCAAGGTAGAGAAGACAAAGGAGAGAAAGGCTTGAGGATTTTCTGCTGGGCGGAGCGTGCCAGGCTGGGAGGAGCAAGTGTATGCTAGCCCTAAGATAGCTGGTGCTGGCTTGAACATGAGTGCAGAAAAACCTCCACAGGACACAGGCGTAATGTTGTTGAGCTGCTACTTCAAGATATGTTGTTAATACAACACACCTGCAATGGTAGTTACTGCAAATTGCCACCTCTCTCTCCACAATGCTGCCTCGTAGAAGCAAATGACGTGTTTCGTGGTACAGCCTGGAAAAAGACAAAGTCATGCGATTGCTTCTCACTTCAGGAGATCGTGAGTCTCATCCTGGCATGTGTGGTCTCAGCTCTGCACCTGTGATGCTTGCATGGTACCTTGCTTGCTTCTCCTTTCCCCGTTCTTCACNACTTCAGGAGATCGTGAGTCTCATCCTGGCATGTGTGGTCTCAGCTCTGCACCTGTGATGCTTGCATGGTACCTTGCTTGCGTCTCCTTTCCCCGTTCTTCACATACCACCTTCCTGCTCTGTACCTGTCTGTGCTGGGCTCTGTGCTTTACAGAGAAGGCAGTTGGCCTTTGGTCTCACATCTTCAAACGTGGAGCATCAGAAAAGGAGATTTTTTGCTTTTCTTTATTCTGGTTTCAGCTGAATCAGTTAACTTTATCTCTGGCGCAGGACTGAGTCTTACTGGCTTTCTGGACCAACTCTGGAGCCTTTCTTGTGAAGTAACGTCGCATTTTCCATCTTCCCTTCCCTTGACACCCATTTTGATTTAAGTGATAGACTGTGTGCCCTTTGATGCCACCCTGCAATGCCATATTTGAATTCTCTCTTGGATAAATTCAGTGCAGTCCTAGAATCATGTAACTTTTCATTTTATTGATTTACCAACACCTGTAGCCCCTGGTGTTGAAGACAACAGGGTTAATTCAATTCCTCGTCTCTGGACTTGCCTTCTGTGAATGCTTCACTTCCATCTCACTCCTATACTGGCTCCAACATCTCCCTGGCATGTTTCTTCCCTTTGGTATGAAATAAAAGTTTTTCCTACTAATGTTAGTGTCTTTAAGAAGGTTTTCAAAACCATTTTTCACTTGTTTAAATATAGTTTTACTATATCTTGCCAATTTTCACTATTTCCCTTATTTGAAGATTAATTTCACTTTTAAAGAATACATTGTTATTTTTCACGATTTCTCTTCGTTTGTTCTTCAGCCATCCTGGATTATTTTTAATACCTTTAAAATCTTTCTGGTTGGCTCACACATTTACATGAACATCCAAAGCTGTCTTTAAATATTTAGTATGCTGCCAGGGTGTTTGCTTTCAGGTATTACAGTGAAAAGTTCCCTGTGCGTTACTGGGTTCATATATTCTATGGCAGAATATTTGGTTTTGCTGTCTGGCTGACATAGGCTAACCAAATCAATCTTAACAGGGTAATTCCAGGAAAACCATGACTACACAGGAAATGCAGTAAAGATAAGATTTTATTGCAGTGAGCTAATCTTTAGTACTACTTGTTTACATCTGGAGCCATATTTTGGGGAGGGAGCAGACCCTCTGTATGGCTTTACTAGACTTGAGCAAGTGACTATATGAACATGTGTCAAAGTGACCGTTTCTTCAGCTGGTTGTGACCCAGGATTGAGGCTCCTGTTCACAAAGTGTGCTAAAATCGAGCAGTAACTTAATGCCAACCTTTCTGAACTTTGTAATGAGCAAAGAGAACTGCTTGTGTGGAGTAACTTCCACTTTTCCAAGTTCATTGGTATTGAGAGATAGCTTTGGATTGGACCAGACACCTGGAAGAACTTAGGCAAATCCTTGTGAACACACTTGTTCCATAAGCCAGATGTTATAACATGGCAGCAGCTGATCCAGGTCAGTATTATACATCTTATTCACTATCAGTTTTAGATGAAAAAGTGATCACGTTACTTTGCTATTATTATTGCAATAAAGATAGAAAAATAAACGGAAAAATTCTGCCTAATGAATTAATAGCAAAATGTCACCAGCCTGGCATCATTTCATATGTGCCTAATGTCAAGGTATTTAAATGTAAATATATGTTATATCTTCAGATATTTATAAATTAAGGCATTTAATAAGATTGCAGAATACAGGTTTTGCAGAATTTCAGAAGTTAAAATGTTTAGTATTTTCCGACAAAAATTTGCTGATGATTGAAAGGAATGTTATATACTTTTCTTTTAATGCAGCTTTAATTTCTGTTCTTAACTATCTGCAATGACTGGTTCACTTAACCTTCATAACCTTCATATGAAGCCTAATATTGTTGCTGATCTCTTTTGGTTAGTTTTTAATGTTTCGCATTTTTTTGTCTGTAATAGGCTGCATTTCCATTTTTATGTTGTTCTTTTTAAGAGGTTTTATAGTGATTTATTTTTTCCCCCGCTTTTTTCCAGGGGCAAAATTCTTCTCTTTGATCAGTACTGCAGATGTATTAACAGCAATACAGAGCTGTACTGCACGTTTCACACTCCATGTGGACCCCTGTCATTAGGTTTTCTCTTGAAACAAAGGTAGGAGATACTCAGGGCTGCACTCAGTGTAGTGGCAAACTGCTAAACTTATCAGCTGTTAACAATGTAATGATATTTCTTTGTAGAGGATGAAGCCACAGAACACACCCAAGTGTACCCATCAGTGCACAGTCTGGAGTGGAGAAGGGTTCCTGTCCTGGTTCTTCTTTCTTTTCCACTCTCTTCAGGTCCATTTGGATTTTGTGGTTTGTCTTTCTTTTTCCGTTTATTTTGGTGTCTACTTGTGTCTCTTCCTTCTGCTTAGCAGTGATAAATCGCCAGTAAAGTATCCCTCAGCTGACAGTGAGGAACTTGCCTTTCTCTTCTTCTGTACATCACCTTCAGTTGTTGATTGCATTGGGAGGTGCAGTACAAAACATGGTCATTATAAAGTAGCCAGTTGCTTACAATATTATTGAGACTTAAAAGTAGAAATTCCTTTTGCTTGTGGGCTCTATTTTCAAAACAGATTCATCTGTAAAGTGACTGTGAATGATTGTTGTGAAACTGAATTTCAGATTTAAGGGTAGCGACTCAGGCCTTGAAAACATACGGGAACTTTTGCAAAAGTTTCTGTCCTTCATGCCATTGCTTCATTTGCACCTAGCTAAGAGAGAATCCAGAGAAACTGCTGTATGATGGAAACTTTACCTTCACATTTAATTCAAATACATTAAAAGACGTCATAAGCAAATGAAACAATGTGAAAGCATCTTTCTTAGGCATTGAGGTGATTTCAGAAAGTGTTGCAAGTAATTCTCTGAGTGGTGTAAATTTGACTGAACTACTCCACGTGAGTTTAGTCTGGTGGACTAAACAGCTTGGGCTAAAGTCTGCTGGTTTCTTGCTCCCATCTTCTGAGGATCTCTTATTATTCCTGGCTGGAATGTCTACAAAATGTCTGCATATATAGTACTAACAAGATAACATCATTATGCTTTTAGTTTTTTATATATATTAGATGTTTTTAGGTGACTAACATTTGTTTTATCTTAGAGATATGAAATTGCACATCTATAACTTGCTATTGTACTGAATAGATTAGATATCAAACAGGTATTGTAAATGAAGTAGGTTTTGATTATAACTGTGTAAGTGAATTAGGTATCAAGAAAGAAAACTACAGAAATATTTCTCAAAAGGAAACAAGACTGTGTATAGCTTATAAACACACCATTTTTTTCATTGCGGTTTAAATAACTAATCTAAATGTGACTTAAATGTAGTAATTTTCCATTAAACCAACTGAACATGAAGCACATCAGAATGAGTTGTTGATGTTACTCATATTCAAGGGGTTTCCTTAAGTATTGCTGGCACTGAGATACTTATTTCTGTGAATCTTTAGTGTGCTTCTGGATGCTACAACTTGGCCAGGGTATGCACTGCATAACTGGAAGAATTATAAGTGATGAGATGCACAATGAGATGTTACAGTGAAGTTCTCTAATGGGACCTCTAATGGGCTCCCATTATTTGTTTTAGCTCTAGCTGGGAGCCTTTGATCAAAGTACTCATGAATTATATTCAGCAGGTCTTGTTCACTCCTGAAGTGAAACATGAAGAATAGAATGCTTGTGGGTGAAGAATCGCACAGAGATCCGATAAAGGCTGATTCCCGTCTAATTTTCCCACCTTTCTTGACCAGTTCTTATCAAGTTTTATTAGGGCAGGGTCCACTTCTTAGAAAAGGTAGATGGTTATGCCATGACATTCAGCTATTCTCTTTGGGTGCATATGTGTGCAAGTACATATTTAAAATTAGTTTAGGAGGGTAAATACTTTTTATTGTATAATGAAAATAAATAGTTGTGGAAACCTTACAATGTTTGATAACAGTATTCTGTTTAAAGATCTGTATTTAATACTGAATAAAAGAGAAACAAGGTGAGGATGACTCTTTTGTCAAGTAGGAATGCAAATGAAGTGTAGATCTGAAATACCATCATGCTGTATTTTGTTCTATTGAAATCTGCTCAGTAGTCTGATTATTTTAATGTAATAGATTAAACCACTTTAGTCTATTTTGGGTTCAGAATTTCTGCAAATTCTTATCTGCATTATTGCTAACACTGAGTCAAAGTTCTCTTGGCATTCATTTACTTCAAGTTTAAACTGAGAAACAGGCAAGGCAGTTTAGGTAGCTCCTGGAAGGGTAGAAGCCAAAAAAGTGTCTTTAATATGACAAAGGTATTTTGAACACGGAGGGTGTGTGTGTGCACGCTTGTGTGACTGCACAAGGGCAGGGGGAGTTGCAGGGCAGGAGCCTGTCCCTGTATGCTGCAAAGAGCAGAGCAGAGGGAACAAGGGTTCTGGGTGCACTTGGCAACTTCCAGGCTGAGAGTTATTTATTTGTTACTGCACCCTTTTTCCATGGAAAACTGCAGGAGTGGTAGCAGGCTTGCTCTCAGTGATCTCAGGAACTAGGGCGTAATCTCTGTGCATGTAGTTTTACCATATGTCTCTCGTTTCTGTTTTCAGACTAGAAATGAACGCCCATTCTTTCTGACCGAGTAAATTGCGTTGCCTCTTTGTGTCTGCACGGCGCCACTCATCCTTCACCACGTGTGAGGACGTACTTGCCTGTGCAGATAAGGACTAGGACACCCAGTGCTTCCTGGTTGCATTGGCTCATCTCATGTGCAGGATGAGTACGACTTCACTGGGGAATCCCTGTCATGACCTAAGTTACCATCACTATAATTCATGCTGTTACCTTCCTAGTCATCCTTTCTCCTGGAAGCAACCTATGACTCGGTGGGAATGGGTTGTGCAGTCTTACAGTGGTATCCAGAAGCAGCCTGTAGTAAACAGAGAAAAGCATTTAGCTTGTGGACCACTCACCAGCTACCCTTGAGAAGGGGGGAAGCTAGACATGTTCTGTGGGCTGGATGAGTTGTTCCCATGGGCCATCTGCTGAATATATCTGCAGAGCATCAGACTTCATTCTCTTTCTGTGTCTCACAGAAGCCACGGTGAGCACCAGGCTATGTACTAAAGGGTGCACATTGTCACGTCCTGGAGGCTTGGCCCAGCGAAGGTTTCAAACCTTGGACTAGTCAAACCAAACCCACAAACTGGCCTGAAACAACAGAACCTCTTGTTTCTTTTGTGTGTTTCAGGCCACTTGGAAGTCTGGACAAGAAGGCAGTAGAAGCCTGTAGGCTATCTTGGATGCAGGGAGCTGAGGAAGTAAGGGGTTGCTGAATAAAACAGGTAAGTACTATTACTGAAACTATTTCGGTTCCCTCAGCGCCTTTCTTCAAACAGAGGAAGCCTCTTCAGTTAGGGTCTAGGACAGCTTGATTCAAGAAGCCTTTTTGCTGGTGTACATTCACACATTCACTTGGGTGTGATGCATTTGGACTACAAAGCATGGAAGAAGTTTGTTTGCGCTCGAGTGCAATTGTATATTATTGTTTACAGATGCTCATCTTTGACATATCACAGCAGATTGCCATGCAAAGTGCCAGCACTCCCCAGACTCTGCTGCTCAGTTGCTGAAGAAAGAATGCAATAAGCTTATCTTACACAAACTGCAACCAGGTGTTTGCAAGCCAAGGCTTTCACTTTCACAGGGGTTAATATTTCTGTTGTTATGCTAATTGTTCCTATTCATTCCCCACTTAGTCTTTCTAAGTAAGCAGGGATAATTGGACACAATTTAGAGCATTACAACACAACAAAGAAAATGTCCTTTAGGTTAAAAAGGTTAGGACATTAGTATCAATGCTTTTATTTGAGTAAGAAAATACAACAAGATGTGCAGTTATTTTGTAATAACAGCAAGGTCAGGGAATGTGGTGAGTTATTAGGCCTTTTTTGCATGCTTTCTCACCTTACTGGTTCAGGTAATGATGAAACAAGGATGGAATTTCCACACTTTATACCAATTACAGCAGAGATTTTGAAACATTAACAGCAACGGTGGCATAGGCTCACTAGCTTTATACTTACTACTTTATACTTACTGAGTTTTCCACGCAGTAAACCATACACACATGCATATGCCCATGCACATATATATGTATGTGGGGGGGTACATGTTTATGTATGTATGTAGCTATAAAAGAAGGCCTGCATTCATTCCTTTATGTCTGATTCGTATTAAAGGTGGAAAGATCCATGATGTACTAATGAATGCTTTCATTAACGAGTAAAAGTAAAATTCTGATAACTTTATTAGCACAGTATCTTTGTCAAAATGCATAAGAGCATTCACAGAATAAAATGGCCTCAGGCATAACAGCCTGAAAGTCCCAAGAAGTTGGTTCTGTCACATGCTAAACATGCTGGCTCCAATCCAGTAACGCATTTGAGCCAATGCTGGACCTCAAGGCTCGCAGGACCACTTGTGTCCTCACAGGTCACTGCTTTGATGAAGTGGGGACAAGAGGGTCAGCATGTTGCAGAGCTGAGCCTTCACTGAAATGGGACTGAATGGGAAGTAGGACATACTAAATACGACTGAATGCAGAAGTGCTCTTGTGAGTAAGATATTGAGAGAGGACAGCAGATTTTGAGTATGAATACATATAATCTACAGTGCATCTATGTAGTGGGGTGTGTGTGGCTCTGATGGGTTAGTCCACTACATATCCAGCCTGGTGCCACCATACCTTCACTACTGCTGTTGCACAGTCTCGCTGAATTAGTGGTTTATTATTGCTAGTATGTAGGAGCTGCAGCTTCTGACTACAGTCTAAACACATGCCCCAGGTTTGGCTTCCAGCTGTATTTGGGATGGCCTGTGGGCTCAGCTTGCTACTCTCTGTGATGCTTCAGTTCTCCTGCAGTAATGGGGGCACCAACGAAGGCAGAGGAGGACCGTGTTGCTTAGTTGGTGCTTGGATGCTGTAGTGATGGATGTCAAGGAAATACTGTATTTGAAGTGTTAGGTTCTTAAGTACATATGTCGGATAACATGCTAAAATGCAGTGCGATGTATTTAATTTTTTTTTACTTATTTTAATCAAAATATGAAAATCTCAGTGACTGAGACAAATATGCTTTTAAAAGATAGTAACAGGAGAGCCCCAAGTAACAGAAGACCCCCAGAGCTACTCTTTTTGCTTACAATGTGTGAATCAACAAGGATTAATGGGAGCTTGCCCACATTTGTTTTTCTTGTATTGAATGTGATGGAGTTTTGGCATTTTTAATGTTTTAATTTATAGACAGTGTACATTTGATAATATTACCCCCCCTCCTTACAAAAAACAATTTCTCAGTGAATACCTAAGCTAATTTCAGGTTGATCCCCCAAATATTGCTCCCGCTTGAAGGAGATGAATTCTGCCAAGTTCCACTTTAGGCCAGGGTCACCGCTGGTGTTATAGTTTCAGAGATGAAACATGCTCTCTCTGATTTGACAGAGGTGACATAAGGATTGCCCAACTGTCACGCCCTAGAGAGAATGGAATTTGGTACCATCAGGTGACAAATATGTATTTACGAAAAACATAAAGTAAGCAGGCGTAGAGTTTTAAAACTAGTTCTATTTTTAAAAAAACACAAATTTCCATTGCCATTTTAAAAATATTAAGCCATTTTTAAAGTATTTTGGGCATTCTGTTTTTGCAGGTTTTCTAGAGAAAGTGATTTTGCATTTAAAAAGCCTTGATTTTAACACACAGTGACAAGTAATTGATTGTCGTCTGGTTTTTTTGTAAAAAAGCAAGGCACTCTTTTGTTTAACTGTACATTTTACTGTCTATAAAACATAGAAAGAAATCTCACCAGAAAGCAAAAGGATTTTTTAGATGCAGGTGTTTAAAAAGTATACTGAAAACTAACCTTTGCAGTTCTTAGTTTTGCTAAGAAGTACTAACGGTGACCTAATGTCAAATGAGCCCAGATGATCCACGAACACCATATCAGAAGGTGTATCAACTAATTCCGCCTTGCAAAACTCCCAGCACTATTTCTTGGGGCGGGACTTTGCCTGATGACTGCCAAAGGGAGAGCAGATTCTCCATCACTAGCCCTGGCTGTGTGTAGCACATTCCTCTTTCCTTTATCGTCTAACTCTGTTCTTGTCTTCCGTCTCAGAGAGGGCTTGTGATTCAGGGATAGCGGGTGACTTGGTTTAGGGCTTAACATGAAGACTTTCATATAGCAGAAGTTACTGAAGCATTTAGCTTCTAAGAAACAGCACACATTTCCAGAAATGCAGTGTATGTGTTCTGCAAACAGCTCTGACAAATAAATAGGTCACTCTTGGGGCTTTCCAAACTTAATAATGTCTTTTTCTTGTCTGTCTCACTTATATGAGCTATTCTGCTGTACCATCATATATTTCTTGTTTTGAAGTTTGGGGAGATATATTTTTTGTTCCTCTGCATTGCATCAAGAATATTTTTTTAAGAGAATCAATTAAATTGAACAAGAACTACAAGATATTCCAAAATACAGTGTTCTTGTAATCTGGGACATTCTTTGAAGGCCTTACAGGATGTGAAAACATCAGGAAACAAATTCTGCCAGATGACAAAAGATGATCTTATTCTCTATCAAGGACAATAATAGAACAGCAATCTTGGACAGATTTGATATACTTTGAAGAGCAAAGACTGTTATCGGTGGGAATTCAAGATAGAGTTTACTGTAGAAAAGCCCTACTGACAAACTTAGCAAACATCAGCGCTTCCTATGCCAGAATATATAAAATGAAGTGGTAAAGCAGGCAGCAGAAGGCTGACATTAAAGGATGGTGAAAAGGAGCAGCTCCTGTTCACACCCTAAAAATAAGAGCATTCATAGGGTTTACTGGAGAAAAAGTAGATATCGTTTCCATACAGATGAGATAAAAAGGACAGCTACATTTCATAAATCCCTTGGCTTTTTGTCTACCAAGTTAGCCAGGGGACCAAGTCAATCTTCTAAAAAATACATTTTCTTTAAACCACCAGAAAAGAAAAAAATCAGGCATTCTTTTGATCAAAATTCTCCACAGTAGATTACCTCCAAGTGATAAATGAACTACCGGAGAAGATGAATGAATGGCCTGAACCCGTGTATATACTATTCACTAACTGTGAGAAAGATCTTAATACAGCTGAAAGGAACTCTGTCTTGGAGCCCTGTCGACCTAAAGAGGCACAGCATGGACGATTACATTCAGCATCTGAGAAACTTCAGTGTAATTGAATCAACAATGCTATATTTAACTGTGGAACAATCAAAAGAGAAAATGAGACACCTCTTTCTCACCCTTGATGGCTAGACCAGAAGGGGAAATGGACGGCACTTTAACAGAGAGGAAGAGGAAGTGGGGATTATTTACAGCAATGACAGGGAATAGACAGTGGAGATGAATTGGCAGAGACGTGGGTGTTGAAGTTGGCACAATCAGAAAACGAATCAAATAAAAAAATCCAGAGGTTGACCACAAGACTAGCGTGTATCAGGATTGAAAACTGCTTTGATTGTAGGTCTGACTGAGCAGACACCCTCAACCAGAGCAGGAGAATACTTTGTTATAAGTACAGAATTGTAGATCTGCTGACCTATTAAGAAAAAAGTTTTCACGCTGTAGCACACACTGTACTCCCATTGAATTGAATAGTCATTTTATGGAAGAATTTTACCCAGACATGAGTATCGGATGCAGAATTATCCTCCTTATAAGCAATTGGCACATGCATGGTGGAAATCTGAGAACTGGAGCAAAAACTGTTAAGCTTGAGCTCAGTATTCACGTGGGAGGGCTTCCTTTGGCCAGGACCCTCTGCAATGCCTTGGTTCCTCCCTGCTGTCCCTGCTCCTCTTGTCCCCAGCAGTCGGAGGAAGGTCCAGGTGTGCAGAGCTCCTCCTGACCTTGGGAAAGGCCATGAGACCAGGGCAGGTTTGTCTTGGCAATTTATCACAGAAGGTAAAGAGGAGATTCAGAGGCCTCTTTACCCACCTCAAAGCGTTTGTCAGTACAGCTATTCTTGCAGCTTCCTTAAGTGCAAGTGCAGGGTAGGTGCTGCAGAGGACCGAGGCGCGCATACATACCGATTTTTTATAATCATGTAGCATATTTCTAGTGATAAAGGGTAAACATTCAGCAGTTACTAGCTAGCCCAGTTATGCTACAACTAGTAGATAAAGATCTGTGTCTCCTGAATTTCCTTTCTGCTGTTACAATATGTTCTTTCAAATAGCAAACTGCCTATCACTTACTAATCTGGCCATTGTGTAACTAATACAATAAATATGTCTCCTGTAAAGTGCAGTGAAGTAATGAGCAATTTAATGAGTTAAGCAAAGAAAGATAGAAAGTGAAAATAAGAAACCATGGAAACTAGCTCACTAATCCTAGCAGAGTGCCAGCAGACTAATGAAGACAGACGGAGAGTGAAAATGAGGATAAAAAGGAGAAACAGCTCACTGAAGGCAAAGATACAAATAGCTGTGTCTTTAAAAGATTTCTGTGTTTGCTCTTTGCACGAAGCCAACATTTCCCTTTTTCACAATTGCCCGAGAATTGTTTTCTGTCAAGGACAGAGAGTCAAAAAGGCTGTTTGCAACAAGATCCTTTTACTGGCTTTTGATTTCCTGGTCTCAAATCCCAAATTGCACAGTTCATTGGAAAGTCCAAGTAGACGGTACTATTTGGAGATTTAATTAGATGACCCCTCTTACCCTCCTCCCTTTCTTCCCCCAGATTACGTAGTGATGAGTCAGCATCAAAACTCCATGTCCTGTATGCTCTCAGCTGTGATGAAAAGTCTGTGGTTTTTCCTGGTTTGGTTAAAAAATCAGGTTCAGAGGAGGCTGGTTCTTGCCTGGGGTCCACTGCAATACCAGAAGCACCGCTGAACAAAATCGGACCTTAAATCTCTTGTTAAACTGATGGAGAGATATAGGAGATCCCCAAAGGCCTTTATTAGGATTAAATGAATTGTTCTTTAGAGTGCCTTCCTCCCTAAAAAGAGGTAAATAGTGTAGACTTGGTGCCTAAGTGTTAAGACAGATGAGTCTTGAGTCCAAATCTCAGTGATAACCATGGAGGGAGGGTGAAGGAATCCTCAGTTCTTAAATTTGGTCCCAGAAGATCAGATGGTTTTGGGATGCAGCCTGGATGTATCCTTACCCTTGAGCACTGCTGTGGCGCATGAGCAACCTGCACTGTCTTCATATGGTGGCACCCTCGTAGGTGGTAACAGCGCAGCATCACAGCCTGCTGCAGGGTCAGGCTTTGAGTCATTGGGTGGCTTCTGTAGAAATTACTCTGAGATTACTCTGGTGGTTAAAATGGGACTGGAGCAAAGGGTTTTGTGAAATAAAAAGTTTCTTGCTATTCAGAAGCAAGTTGTGATGTGTTATCCACTGGGTGATGGGCGAGTCCGTGAGGAAATAGGTTTTAATATCACCTCAATAAGCACAAATTATAGGACTAAGGACTAGGGAAAATTTTAAATTTGACATGCTTTCTTGTTTGAGATGTCTGAGAAAGTTGTTGTCCACCATTTTGTGATTGTGTTTTAAATTTTTGTATGACTTTACATGTCTCTCTTCCTGCCCTGGTTTTCAGTAGTGAAATACAGGAGGACAATGAAAGCCCCTGGAGTGGAGGGCTCCAGAGCGTGGAGCGGCTGCTGTTGGAAACAGCTGCATTCTCTGTTTAGTTACTCATTTTATCTGAATTAACGCTCAGCATTACTGTATATCCAAAATTACACCATTCACCATCTACCTGATGCTACTACCTAATGCTGCTTCAGGGAGAAGAACACTTTTCTCAAAACGTATTTAGAACTCCAAACTGATTTACAGTGTATTCCTCATTCTTCTAGGCTAAAAGTATTGCTTTTTTCTCTACAAAAAATAAAATACACAGAACAGACAACCTCCATAGCTACTGATGTAAAGTTGAAGCTAAGTGCAGACCCTGTAGTGGTGGTCTCCACTGGATTTTCTGCGACCAGATCCTAATCCAACACGTGCTGTGCACCCAAATTCAGCTCGTGCTGGAATCAAACTGTCCTCATCTCCCTTCTCATAGGGACTGTAACTCCACAACCTCAGTGTTTCACGACATAGCTTTTGCCTTTAATAATACCTTGCAGCAAACACGACACACGCCTGTTTTCGAGGTGTTCAGGCACATCTTGAGGATGTGTCGGGTAAATGAGGCTGTTTGTGAGAGATCTGTTATAGCCCGTTCAATAGTATGTAATTTAAGACTATGTTTTAGACTAAGGGTGGGGACTCTCATGTAGTGGGTTAATACATAAGTGACCTTTAGCACATCCTGACCTTCCTCAGCCTGAGATAATGTTCCATAACAAATTTATTGTGTTGGGGAGATGATTTGTCAGCCAGCAGAAGTAACTGGTAAGAACAAAAGGGAGTAGGGACTGAGAGGAGTCCACCAGTTGGAAATGTTCTTTTATTTATTCTCCACATCTAGACTGTAATTTTTTGTGTGTAATGTCTGAATCCCCACCTGCCCTATGACTGAGTGCTAATGGATACTTCTTGCTTTACTTATCTTCTACCTGGTCTTGCAGTTTGTCAATGGTTGTCCCTTTACGCTGTAAGGTGGTGAGAGCACAGACGCTTGTCTGCTTGGATCTGACCTGCTGCTGCCCAACAGCAGCTGTATGTACAACGCTGTGTACATTAATAGGTAATAATCCATCCATAAAGCAAATTATCCCTGGTCAGAAGGTTGGCCATCAATATGCAGCTTCAGAGAGTTTTTGCACAAGAAATTCTTTATAAATGAAGATACGTATATCTATTCTGATCATAAACTCTTTGGAAAGCAGAGTGAGAGTATTTGAGGTTTTAAGTCACTTTATTGCACTGTATTGGCTTTCTCTGTGTTAAGACATCTGTCCTGGTTTGTGCCAGGACAGAACCAATTTTCTTTTAGTAACTTTGCTTTTTAGTGAAGCCTCTTCTGAGAAGCTGCACTCTCTGAAATTAACTGCGTGTTTTTCCAGACAGTAGCTGCTTCTAGCAGTGATAAGGCTGGGTGTTTATAGTTAGTGCTGGAACATCAGAAGGAATGGTATGGAGAAAGGCTCTTGCTTATAGTTATCCCTATGGAGACCAAGGTCGATGCTTGCTTCTGCTGGCTTTCTTATGCGCCGGAACTGAAAGAGCAGAGAAGTGGTCAGACCTGCGACCCTGCGGTGGGGAGGAGCGGGTCGGACAGGTGACCCAAAACTGACCAAAGGGAGTATTCCATCCCATACGCATCATACTCAGTATAAAGCTGAGGGATCACAAGGGTCTCACGCCCTTCTTCTACGGCCGGCATCCGAGGACGTCTCTGTCCGGTCCTTCTGCTTTCGATCCCGATCTGTGCATTCCTGAATCCAGCTCCTGCCTGCTGCTGAGTCCAGTCTGGGACTTCCCCAGAGTGTGCGCCACAGCGTCTGGGTAATGTATTGGTCATTGGTGGGGGGGAGCTTGATATCGGTTTTGTATGTATTTGAGTGTATTTCATTATTTTTTTCCTATTATTTCTATACATTATTATTGTAATTAGATTAAAGCTGTTTAACTTTTCCAACCCATAAGTCTCTCTCACTTTCCTCTTTCCCCCCCCATTTTGGGGAGGGAGGGAGTTAACAAAGAGCGTCTGTTGTTCATTTAATAGCCAGCCCAGCTTTAAACCATGACAACATCTAACAAGGAAAAGCTTTTTACAACCAATACGTCTTACGTTTTAAAACAGAATTGGGACTTTTATCAGAACATGGAGTATGCCTAAAGAAGGAATTTCTAGCGAACGTTTACTTAACTAAAAGCGGCATTGTCAACAGTTATATTTCCTTTTATCAATTGTTTCGTGAACATTTATAGACCTCAGCATTTATGTATTATCTAAATGTATTAGAAATTTTATGGAAAATGACCTTTGAAGAAGTGGATTCAGTTGCTTTAGGACTTGCAGCCATCCATGAAAGCACAAACTATGAAGCACAAGCATACAGATGTGACCTTGTGTGTTCCATGAAACTATCACACCAAACTGCACTAGACTTTTGAATGTGAATATTTACAACTAATTAGCCACAGATAATCTGCAGTACTAATATAGCAAATAGAATTATCAGCAAGAAATGTGGTAGAAAAAGCAACGGTGAGATTTTGGGGTGCCGTGCTGTTTTCTTCCTTTTTCTCTTACCACATTTTCTCTTCTTTTGGCAAAATGGGAAAGAAAACATCTAAAAGAGAAAAAGAAGCCAATGAAATAATATTTACTGATACAACATCTATTGATTTTTGAAATAGAATCAGATAATTTTTGCTCAGCATTTTTAAGAAAGATCATTGAGGTTTCAGTTGTTGAAAAGGACTTAAAAATATTCAGCTATAAATATTTCACCATCTATTAGCATAACAATTTTTCATTTTTTTCTCCGTGGAATCTAGACCCTTGAGGTTTTATCAACTGCTACGAACACCTGACTTTACACAGGTCTTTGCATCACATTTAAAACTTTGTAGATATGACACAGAATGAATTGCCTGTCTCAATTCTCTTGCAAAGGACAATAGCATTAATTTAAGGATCAAGTTCACCTATACTTTTATGAAATTAACTCTGGAATTATATGTCTGCAAATATAATGCTGCTTTTACTGAGTAATACTGCTACTGAGCACATTAATAAATTATTGCTCTCTCCTATGATTACAATAAAATATTTTAAAATGAAATCCAGAGATGCAATTAAATTAATGGACTCAAGGAGAAATATAAAGCTACAGGATGTAACAGTGTAAAAGGCTGTCTCATGGTTGTGTGAGCCTTTTGAGTATCAGATGGATTTTCGTTATCAAGAGATCTGAGCTCTTTTAGATCCCACACTGACATTAAAGGCAGGATACCATGAAAGTAATGCTTGATATTATGATACATATATACTCCAAAGCCAAGAGAAGATTCTCATTGTTGGACAAGCATTTCAAGCTCAGAGAGCTCACCACTACTTTTTAGTGCATTCTTCTCTCCTAGTCCCGTTTTATAAAGTTCACCTACTGATTCCCTCTTCCCAGAGTCTTCGGGGAAACGTCAGAAGTGACTTTGAGAGTTGCTGTGAAGTGATATGAATAATTCTTATTCCTGGAATTCATTTTCTTATAATGTAGAGCCTTTGGGAGCAACGGACCAAAAATGAGTCTAATGGGGTTACACTGTATTGCTGTATTTCGATTTAGGCATTCAGATACAAAGGCACAAGAACTTTCTTGAGTAACAGCACTACTGGGAGCCTGTCCTTGGAATATCTTCCCTTGAAGGAAACTGGATTTTTGCTGTTGCTTGCAGTAGGAATAGTTTGTTGCATCAAGGATATGAGCGCAAATAAAGGGAAACAAATAATGTTTTATATTTTTATTTTCATTGGTGCAAGTGCATGTATTTGAAGCGCTGAGAATCTGGTAGAGGAACGATAGTGTGGTGTGAAATTGATCTCATTCCTACTGCTTATGTTTCCTCATGGTATTGTCTTCCTGGCAAATTTATCTGATAATGGTCAGTGTTGGTTGTGTTTTTGTTCAGTGTTGTTCTATTGTTCCTGAAGAATAGGAAGAATTTTTACCAGCTCTTTACTCCTTGATGAGTTTTTCAGTGCCCTTTGAAATATTTCAGTGTATTATATGAGTGATCGTACATGAAGTATCCATGAAGTAAATCAGTCATAGTGGTTCAATACCATTTTAATTGAAGTGTCCATGTATTTAAATTGAAATAGTCAATTGCAGAGGCATATTTGCCCAAGAACCAAGGCTTATAAACCCAATTTATTCTGTATCTAAGAGAAAGAGACCTGCATAAAATTACAGAGCCAGGAGCCCCGGATATTAGACGTGCATCTTTCCGTCAGCAGACTGCCCCTTTAAATTGATCACAGAGAAAGAACAGTACATTTATAATTTAGCTTGTCCTGAAGGAGAACTCTTCTCTGTGGGAGGATCCTCTTTAATTACAACTTCACAGTAATAAGATGAGAAATGAGCAAGCAAGAAAGTACTGCTGGAATGAGACATGATAAATCAGTTTGCCCAGGAAGCACGTTTATACCAGATCTATCACCACATTCAGCACAGCGCTATCTTTCTTATTTCAATAAGGAAATCTCATGAAGAAATTTTAATTGCATACTATTAGGTGAAAGTCAATGTCCCATAATGAGCAAAGTGAAACCTGCATTTTTTCTTCTTTTATCTTCATGCTTTGAGTTCCCAAGGATTAACACAAAATGATTTGCCCTTAAATTGCACCCTTTTTTTTCTGTTGTTCATTTGTCTGAAGGATGTAGATTTTAGGTAATTTAAAAGACACCAGGCTTTGGCTGTATGCTTCATGCTTGCAAGTTGGGAGTCAGAGGGGAAAAAAATTTCCAATTTTCAAAGTCTCCTATTGTTAAGGGTGACTGAATGGCAGCCTGCAATTATATGATTTCAATGTAATTCATTCAGTAGGGAAGAGGTTGGTTCATAGATGCCTGGCTTAAAAGATTGGCATTGCTGTGTGATTAATTTCCAAACTTTGGAGGTATTTTCAACAGCATACAATGGAAGCATGTGACAGTGACATTTTCTGGACTTGTGCTAGGATTGCTTTATAATTGAAGTGCTAAGCTTGTGGGGATCGCATTGTCATTGGAGTTTCATTTTTCGTAAGGCGAGCGTATGTTTGTGTGTGCATATATATAAATTATATATATACGCATCCGTGAGTACACATGTGCATATACATATATGTGAGCACACACGCATGTGATGTGTAGAAGTGTACAAGGGGATTTTATTATGTGGTTGTCTTTACAACATTTCTTGCACTTTCCCCTTTCACATAGATGTTAGTTACTTTTTTTCCGGTTTCACATAAGAAAGGTAACGATGATGTCCATCCTTGAAAGAGTTGAAATTTAATGCTTGATTTAAGACATTTAAGCAAAAAAACCCCCTGTTTTTTTGAGTGAATTAGATTTGTGAGTTACAGGCAAAAATTGTTATAATGGGCCACTGGGAAGTACCTTCTCTACAACAGCTTTTTTAGGTCCATTGTTTGTTATGGTCAATGGATTCCCTAATTACTTATATTTAAAGCTGTGCCAAATCCTCATTATCAGATCTCAAACTACATGAGCCTTACCTGCACAGAAAAGAGCGGAAATGAAAGGAAAACAGAACACTTTCTACTTCCTGCCAGAAGAAATATGCACAGCATTCTACTTCAAAAGACAACAAAACTGAGAACGACATTCTCAAAATTTTTAATCAAAAAGTAATAAATGTAATTTTTGTCTCTCAACCGATTTTCCTAATTTTGAACCTATAGGTTTTATATTGCAAGTTTGTGTTGTAACTCTTGCAACCAGAATGATCCTTTCAAAACATAGACTATAATTTTTGATATATTTGTATGACTCTGAGAAGTCAGCTTGAAGAAGGATGTTACACTGAGGGGTAAAACTGGGATTAAAGCTGGCAATGCTGGGTGGAGTTGATTATAGCTGAACATTTTCTGATAATTTTTTTTTTGTCAGAAAAAACAGGTCAGCTATTGGTCTTGCTGGAAAACTCACACCAGTTTCAGAAGAAAATCTTTTGACATGAGGATCCCAGGGTCAGGTCCATATTCTTTGGGTTTCATGAAACCCTGTGAAAGTTTTAGGATTCAGAAACACTTTTGAAGTTGTGGCAGAGAAATACCCCTCTCTAAATACAGATGGTTCTCTCTTCAAGCCCAGTCTGAACTTCGGACCGGTATAAATGTCTTGGAGAATGGGATAAATGAAAGAGAAAGGGCAAAAAGGCAAGAAATGAAACAAGTACGTTTAATATTTCTCTTGTGGGAAAGATTGTTGAGTGCTTGCAGGTTTTGGGTGTTTAAACTAGCCGGTGCTAGTCTGATGGCCTGTACTGCTGGCTTGTAAGGGCAAAAACTTAAAACTTGGAAAAATAAAAAGTCCTAGTAAGGATTTTTTCCCCAAAAGCTGGGAAAAAAGACATTGCAGTGCCAAGATACTTATTCACTGCCCAAATGACTGAATTTGCATGGTCATCAGAAGTTATGGGGTGAATTTGCCTGGGGCAAGGCAGTCTATTTCTACCTTCTATTTCTTACCTGGTTTTGACTTGTGATGAGGGGTGGTGAGTTGCTGCCCTAGTTTGTGTGTGACATCTCTCCTTAAAGCTTGTACAGCATCCCCATGCATTGTCTAGGTTTCTTGTTTAGCTAAAGTACATGGGAGCTCACCAAGGGTAGTGACACCTCTATTTATCTGAGTCTCACTGCATTTTCAGAGTAACTCCCTCCTTGGGATGGGGTCTTTAGGAGGCCAAAATATTATAGGCCTAGAGATTGCTTTTGGCATTTCAGTAAACCAGGGTTGCCTTTTGAGTTAACCCAGCATCACTACAGGAAAGTGCCGGGGAATGTGAAAGAGCTGGGAGCCAGTGTTATGAAGCAATAAAAGCTGTTAAAAATCTCAGGTTGCCTGTCTGGTCCTGGTGGCCACAGGCAGCAACACACCAGAGGAGGGAATGGAAAGGTAGGGACAGGAAGGCTCACATGGGTTGTGTTTCCCCTCCCTCACTGAAAGGTGGGTTTGTGTGACGGACACACGCAATGGGGGGAAAATTCTGCTCTCAGTATGAAATGATTGTCTATTTGTTCTGCTTGGGGAGCTCCCATTAATGCCACTGGGACTCTTGGAAAGAGTTCTGAATGGGAAGCCAAGAGCAACTGTGATTCAGAGATGAGCAATTTGCCCCATAACGTGAAGGTAGTTTTATGAGCTGTGTATTCAAGTTGCTGTACACTGAAATTGAATCTACACTCTTCAAAAACGACTGAATTGTACAGTCACTTGGTCTGAATTACCCAAACACCACTGCTTTGTTTTTTTATTGCACACCTTCTGGGATGTTAGGACTGCAAAGGGCTTACACCATAAGTCCAGAACATTGATATCAGAAGAAATGAAATTTTGTAATACCATTCATGGAACATAATTCCCTTCTCACAACCATTTCATTTCCATAATTTTCAAGGAATTCCAGTGTTCAGCAATAGAAATTTCAAAACAATTTCAATTTTTGACAAACATCTACTCAAAATAGGCTCATAATATAAGCAGTGGCAAGTGTCTGTGTTTTGTTTTATGATAGGGAAGAAAGGGGTAATTAATAGGCTTTCCATAATTCTCTGTGAAAACAAACAGGTTAACACTCTCTCCCATTGTACTAGCTCTATAGCAAATAATGGCTAATTGCCAGTGATATCAGGTGTTTATGTATGATTTCATCCCAGATTTGGTGTGTGCTTTTGTATTAACACAAAGAAGTGCAGATTTTGTGTTGTTTTTTTTTTTTTTTGTAGAGAAGAATTCTCAAAATAGTGTATGTGCAAGCTGAGACAAGTGACTAAAAGCTGGTCTTATAATCATGGTTACTGTCAGTTATTTTACAGTTACTGACATGAAGAAAGAGAGAGGAAAATTCTGGAACTCTGCCCATTCTCAAAGATGAGATGGAACAAGGATGTTGGAGGAGTGAGGTTGGATGATGTATCAAAGGAGAAACAACAATGAGAGAAAATTGGTGATAACTCATCTTCAGTGTATGGGATAAACAGAGGAATTTTGCCAAATCTTCATGCATGAAACACATAGAATATGCAACCCTAAACTTTGGCAACTGTATCACATTGCTAATCAGGAAAGAAGACATTTGGAATGCTTCCTGACAAAAGGAGAAATCTGCCAAGCCATTATTACACGATTATTATACTTGGTGTATTTATTTCTGTTGCAGTAATGCAATTGGAGAATTTTCATTTAAAATGAATGAGGCTGATGGAAGCTGGTACTGTGTGGTAGCTGTTGAGTGGCCTTGGTGTCACGGGCTGTGAAGGCACCTGGACTCAGTCCAGTTCCTGTTCTGTGCCACCAGCTGAAAGGAGCCGTCTCTCCTGTGCCACCACCTATTTCCAGAGTGTCACAGGGATGCAAAGCTCTGTGAGGCTCTGGCAGTTTCTCTCACTGTCTCTCTGGTCCAAAGAACATCCTAATCCAGTCACAGAGCAAAAAGGAGACTTGTGCTAGCTGTAGCTGTGTTTTCAATGCACTGTCAAGCTGGGCTGACATTGCTGGGTTAAGAGAGCTTGCTAGGGGCTTGCCAAGACATACGGTTTAAGTTAACTCATGTGCTTGGAAGAAATCCTCCCTTTGCAATATATACTGGGGTTTTATTGACTTGCAAAACTACCTAAATAACTAAGTACCTCTGTGATCCACTGTAGTCCTTTAACTGTACTAACGCTGCTTCTTAGTTATTTTTATCTCTAATTCTACATTTAAGGTTAAAACGCTCAGTGTGGGCATGAACTACTCTGTTTCAAGTATTTCTTGCTTTCCTAGATAGTACAATTTTCTATTTTTAGGAAATGTACCTCTTGTTGTAGATATCTTTCACTTGATTTATTCAACACAGACAGAGAAGTGCAGATGAGCAGTGCATACATCGGTCTACACACTGATACAGAAATGCTTACATTTTGCCCTATCTCAATAAGTGACTTTCCCTGGACTTGCTGCTACCTTGATTTCTCTATTTTAAAAGTTTTGAATTCGTTAAAAATCCTCGTAATTTGAATGTGTAGTTCTTCTGATGTACTATCTCTGAAATTTATCAAAAGCCTGTACAATTAGTAAAACTCTTTTCCAGTAATAATTTCATTTCATCTTCTTGCAGCAATATTGAAAAAAAAGTCACTGTTATGTGATACCACGGTGCAAAGCTCGTATGAAACATAGTTAACACATGTGTATAAGATAAAAACTCTTGTGGTTTAAACCCATGTGTGTTGGTTGCCTGTACATGGAAGCATCTGATGAATACAGGAGGTGCTTGCTTCTGGGGGAAATTACCTGGTTTACAGGTGCAACGGTTTCTGTGGTCTGTGAAATTGTAATCAGATTATCATGGAGGAACTTTATTTGCACAATTTCAAAGAAATCTCATCAAATTCCTGCAGCTACTATGTTTTTGATGTGCTTTGAAGGACTTGGTTACATGAAACAGCATAGATTTTTTTCACTAAAAGTATCCTTTCAGGATCAGAAACATGAGAAATATGAAATACTTCAGAATAAAAATCTTTCATTTCCCCAGACTCAGAGCTTTTACGGTTTTCTGCAGCACCTTTCTAGGTTGTATGGAAGCACCTTTACGACTTAGAAAAGTAGAACAAGGTGCTACCAAATAATGGTCCTTAATTCTGTAATCAAAGACATCCAATCCTGGCTGTAAGGGGTAACATAAAGAACCAAACAGTTAAAATACCTGATTTTAGCAGCGGAAAAAGGTCTTTAACGAAAGCTGAAGAATTCATTCAAGTCTTGATCATGGTGGGACCTGCAAGGGTGAGCTAACCTCTCTAAGGTGGAAGGAGGCTGCCTCCCTGAAGATTTCTTGGCTCAACAAGCCATCCACATACCTTGTATACCCACTTTCTCAGCCCAGTGACCCACTGAATGCAGTGATGAAAACTTGGTGTTATTTGACCTTTTCATCTGATTAAAATGCTTGGTGCTGGGCTTAGCCGAGTTGGGCTACCACCATGGCATTTTGAATTCAGGATGACTATAATATCAATTAAAATGACAGTGACAGGGCTTTTCTTGTACAACTCTTTAATACAAGCTGTAAGACACAGAGGGGCTTGGTGGTTTCTTTGTGGCTCGTTTCTTTCCTAGTCTCTGTATTTTCAACTAAGGGGACACGGTCCCCTGCCAGTAGATGCAGGCTATTTAAATGCTCCATTGGAGAGGGATTAAAGTTTATGCAAGGTCACTGGGGATGTGATAATTATAATCACAGGTTTTTGGCTCCACAATGACAGCCATTTGTTATTTTCGCTTGAGTAATTCCTGCAGCTTGGAGCTGTTGACAAGCGTGCACTGATTTACTGGCCCCCCCAGGTCCCAAGGCAGTGTCCGCTCTGAAGTCTGACACCCCTGCCTGGCTCCTGCTGCTTCCAGTATCTTTTCTGCTGTGAGCTGCAATACCGACTGAAAATTGGAGAAAAATATTGTGTTAGTTTATAATGGGATCAGAGAGAGAGAGAGAGACGTATGGTTGCTGAGTTTGTTACTACTCTACAGCTTCCCCACTCCCCTTCCATGGCTGAGCATTTGTTTCTATGTTGTGAGGGGATTAATAAACTACTGATGTGATTTACAGTGTAAGACCATTGGAGTATTTTTGTGGTGGAGGGACCTTGAGAGCTTGGATGCAAAGACCAAGAGAAAAAAAATCCGTTCTTTTGAGAAGCAGATCTCCCTTCTGTGTCTTCAGCCTCCTCATCTCCCTTTCCCTTTCTTTTTGATTTATGTTGCCTTATTTTGTTTGTTTTTGCAATCAGAGGTAAGAGCATTTTAATATATATTAAATGGTGATAAATTGAGAATAGCTGATGGGTTAGGGCCGATATGACATTTGTCTTTATGGGTGGGGAGATTGATAACTCATGAGTGGCGTGAAAAAATCAAGCAAAATCACTTAATAGGGAATCTATTTTTTGGAAGAGCATTTTTCTTTTGTGCAGGGGCATGACTGCCGTGATAGCTCTTTATATTTTGTTTATTCAGCTTATCTGTGCTTTCCCCAGACCTCCAATTTCCTCACTCCTTTCACTCTTTAAAACACCCTAACCTTCCCAATTTACATTTAATACACGACCTTTCTCTCTCCTCTGCTGAACCTTCAACACCAATTGGTTCCTTGTCTACAGTTCAAACTTCTCTTTGCTCTTTGTGAATACGTTCCAAAGTCTTCTACATCTGATTCACACCATCTGTGCTCTCACTTCTGAGCACAAACCAGGTCCAGGGCACTTCCAGATGTCCCCAGAAGAAATGATGGCAGCGGAGCAACTGGAAAGCTCAGTTTAATGCCAGCTGAGCATATAGACTTTATAATTTTCAAGAGCTACCTGAGAGCCGTATCTAACAAGCTGTTCTTGCCCAGGCCTAGCACTGCATCCCTCCTTCTTCTTGCTCTGGTAGGTTGAATTTGGATTTGTCTTTGTTGGTTCCTTGACATTATTTAACCTCAGACTTCTTGCTGCTGCCTCTTTCTCAGTGCCTGTCCATCTGGAGCTTTTTCCAAGACGTCACCCAGTTGCATGCATGCTTGGTACTGCTCAGAGGTTAGTTCAAAATATTCCTGTCTTATTAGCCTCCTGAAATTTCCCAGAGCTACCTTGCTCTCAATTGCTCAGAATTACATTATTATGTCTTTCTTTATGCAAGATATTTCTGTGAGTGCTGGGATGAAGAAGTGCTGGGCGTGTATAAGGTCTGATAGCAGACCTGGTGTGGTCTGATTGCACATGCAGTATGATTTTGACATCTCTGTTTTATCAAGGAACTGGGCAAATAGAAGAATATTTCTGGTTGTCCCCAAATAACCACTGTCTTATTTTCAAGTCTCACTGTTACTCCCAGCACAGATGTCTTGCCAGCTTTCTGTTTGGTTTCCAGTAAGTGTTCCTCCTACAGCAGCAAAGAACTTTCTCAATTCTTATGTGAGGAAATAATTCCTGTTTTCCACCCAGTTGTACCTCTGGAAAGGTTCTGACGTCACTAATCAATGCTATACTCCTCTTGTTTCTCTGTCCCCACTCCAAGATTGCGTGTTTTTACGTTTTTAATGGTGAATTTAAGACAGCTGTCCCACACTTGAAATGTCCCTCCCTTGCCATCCAGTCACAATTTCTGCTTTTGCATCTTCTTTCTAGCGTCTTGGAGTAAAATACCACCCAGTGAAGTGGTTGAGTCATCAGCCCTGGAGGTATTTAAAAGATGTGTAGACGTGGTGCTTAGGGACGTGGTTTAGTGGTAGATTTGGCAGTGTTAGGTTAACAGTTAGACTCAATGATCTTAAAGGTTTTTCCAACCTGAATGATTCTATGATTCTATGACTATGAACTATGTATGCTCAACAGAATTTTTCATGTTCTTTATTTCTTTAACCCTCTGCTCTTTGTCTGTCTACCAGCCTTGACTGTTTCTGCTTAATGTTACACTATAGTTTCCAAAATTTGAATCCTATACACATGGATTTTCTTCTTCTGGGTATATTATCCCAATACAGGTCTATTATCGCAATACAGGTCTATTATCACAATATTTCTTAACTCAGGACATGAGTCTGCTATCAAGGTGAAAAACATTTCATTTACCCTTGAAGTTTAATTTAACATTTTTCTCCCATCTCTAGTTTCACCTCCAGAGCAATAGTAACATTTCCACTTATTTAAATTCTGCTTCAGCAGAGATCCTTATTTGTATTATTTCTTTCTGAGCTATTGTAATCTTATGTGTTTATCTCTGCCTGCAAACCTGACATCATTTCACTATGAGCTAATTGAAAGAACTTAGAAAGTGAAGCAGACAAAGTTCAGGAGACAGAAAAGTTTGCTGTCTCTTTTTTTTTTCAGCAAAATTGAGTAATTTGCTTGGTTTCATGTAGACTGTCTTTGTCAGAGGCATCAGCAGAACCCATCTGTATTGCATGTCAGATCCAAGGCTGAGTGGGAAAACATTAGTCTTCTGTGAGTCCTTTTTTGTTATAAAATAAAACCTAACCTTTTAGAAATTTAAATAAAGAACCTCTTTTTAAAATGCAGTATTTACCAGTTAAACAAAACTGTCTTCTCCAATGCTATATTACAATGCATAGAGGTTAATGTTGAGGAACAAGAACCTGCCATTGTTGTGCAAAATAACTATATTAAGAACATTATAATGGTAAAAAGAGTATTTATGGATTCTAAGACTGTTACAAACATTGGTGAATTAATTAGTACTTGTGAAATAGTAATGTTTTAACCTGGGTAAAAAGAACCACAAAGAAGTGATTTAACAGTACCAGGACCCATGTTATTTTGTATTGCATAGTGCCTCACTGTGTTGTTTGTGGGCTACAGTCTGAAATGCTCTAGGCAGCAGCATTGGTCTCCTTTGCTCACTCCTATGCAGCAGTAGAGCCAAGCTCAGCAGATGCTTACTATTATCTGCCCATCACCACCATCAAGAAACCAGAAGTGTCAGAAAGGTTACAGCTCACAAGAAACCCTTCCTCTGGAGGTAGGTGCTCAGAAAAGTGGGGAAGTGAGAAAGTCTGTGTCTTCAGGGAACTGCTGGTGTTTGTACCTGGGAAGCTGGAAGAGAGGCTNCCACCCTTTAGATATTTGTGAGCATAAGTGTCAGGAAATTATTGTGGTAGGTGGGAGGGGAGAATGGGAGAAGGNGTGTAGACGTGGTGCTTAGGGACGTGGTTTAGTGGTAGATTTGGCAGTGTTAGGTTAACAGTTAGACTCAATGATCTTAAAGGTTTTTCCAACCTGAATGATTCTATGATTCTATGACTATGAACTATGTATGCTCAACAGAATTTTTCATGTTCTTTATTTCTTTAACCCTCTGCTCTTTGTCTGTCTACCAGCCTTGACTGTTTCTGCTTAATGTTACACTATAGTTTCCAAAATTTGAATCCTATACACATGGATTTTCTTCTTCTGGGTATATTATCCCAATACAGGTCTATTATCGCAATACAGGTCTATTATCACAATATTTCTTAACTCAGGACATGAGTCTGCTATCAAGGTGAAAAACATTTCATTTACCCTTGAAGTTTAATTTAACATTTTTCTCCCATCTCTAGTTTCACCTCCAGAGCAATAGTAACATTTCCACTTATTTAAATTCTGCTTCAGCAGAGATCCTTATTTGTATTATTTCTTTCTGAGCTATTGTAATCTTATGTGTTTATCTCTGCCTGCAAACCTGACATCATTTCACTATGAGCTAATTGAAAGAACTTAGAAAGTGAAGCAGACAAAGTTCAGGAGACAGAAAAGTTTGCTGTCTCTTTTTTTTTTCAGCAAAATTGAGTAATTTGCTTGGTTTCATGTAGACTGTCTTTGTCAGAGGCATCAGCAGAACCCATCTGTATTGCATGTCAGATCCAAGGCTGAGTGGGAAAACATTAGTCTTCTGTGAGTCCTTTTTTGTTATAAAATAAAACCTAACCTTTTAGAAATTTAAATAAAGAACCTCTTTTTAAAATGCAGTATTTACCAGTTAAACAAAACTGTCTTCTCCAATGCTATATTACAATGCATAGAGGTTAATGTTGAGGAACAAGAACCTGCCATTGTTGTGCAAAATAACTATATTAAGAACATTATAATGGTAAAAAGAGTATTTATGGATTCTAAGACTGTTACAAACATTGGTGAATTAATTAGTACTTGTGAAATAGTAATGTTTTAACCTGGGTAAAAAGAACCACAAAGAAGTGATTTAACAGTACCAGGACCCATGTTATTTTGTATTGCATAGTGCCTCACTGTGTTGTTTGTGGGCTACAGTCTGAAATGCTCTAGGCAGCAGCATTGGTCTCCTTTGCTCACTCCTATGCAGCAGTAGAGCCAAGCTCAGCAGNTATTTGTGAGCATAAGTGTCAGGAAATTATTGTGGTAGGTGGGAGGGGAGAATGGGAGAAGGAAACATGGAAGTGAATGCTTTGAAAGCTGAGACTTGCATGTCTGTGTGTCCAGTTCTTGCGGGATTCAGGTTTCAGCCTGTAGTAGATATGGGATGATATTATGTAGGTGTCTTGTGTGAGCTATGCAACTTACTTTGCTATAGACCTGTATTTGGTCAGATAAAAATGTCATGGCAAAAAAAAATTAGTTGTGTATTGATGTTGACCTATTTTGAAATCTCATGATTTTGGGGCAAACTTGTATGATTTTCAGAGAAGGAGAAAGCTCTGCTACATGTATCTTGTTGGATATACTAGTCAAGCTATTTCCCAAATAGCTCTAAAATTCACGATAGATTGGAAGAATGCAGTGTGTTCTGTGTTCTACATGTTTGCTGCATTTTGAAGAATGACTTTATTTAGCACTGAATTATGCAGGAATTCAACCAACTCTTTATCATATCATGAAATGGTATAAGTGCAACCAAGAAGTCAGGTTTTCTTGCCTTGTAGATGTTCTCTTTTTGCTTTTAAGGAATTTCATTTTTACAAGGGAAAATGTTCCAAGAGAGCAGGTTCGTAGCAGCATCAGCATGAGATGACTAGGGATTTGCTAGTTTAGATGGATGAAAGATAACAGGTTGAAGGTGAGGTCCCATACCTAATACATAGGTTCCATTGGTTGATAAATGTTATTTTGGCAAATCCTCCTTGTGCACAACTGATCAGAATGTAGACTAGTAATTGCTAGCCTGTCTCCCAAACATCCAACATACAATGCTTACATGAATCAAATACACACAGGAAAGCTCTCTGTTTAGACCCCCAAACAGTGCTGTATTCTTGTATTACAATAGTAACACAATACATAGGCAAAATGAGGGTCAAGTCATTAAAGGTAAGTAGCGATCCACCCTTTAGCTGTACCAAGGACCAACAGGGACACAATTCTAGCTTTCTAGTAGATAAAAAGATGTTATCAAGAGGACAGTGATCAGTTTCTTCAGTTGAATCTCATGTTCAGCAAAAATTGATTAGGAAGTAAAAGACTTAAATGGAATGAAGAAAATTTAAGTTATGCTTTAGGAATAACTTTCTAGCCTTAAGGACACGCAATGATGCAACAACTAAGTTATTGAATCCCCCTATCTGTAGGTTTTTACTGTTAGAAAGTGAGGAATGATGGGATACCTGTTCCTGGATTGGAATAGATAAAATGATTAGATTAATTTTTGTATTCTTTGCTTTGTTTCATTCCTGGAATAATGTTTGAAACTTAAAAATATTGTTCAGTACCTTCCTCACTTCCTAATCTTCCATGCATGAAGGGCTCTACTTTTTGTTTCCTGTTTTCTACCCTTTTTAAGATTTACACAGGTTCTTGGCCTTTCTCCTCTATTTTTCTAGGGTCTGTTTCTGGGAAAATGATTGGTCCTATTCTACTTCATTCCCCAGTGCAGCTGTGCTGGTAAAGTAAGTCTGCCATGAATTCCTTAGTCCTGAGTGATGCAGTCTAGATGAACGGTGCTATATAAATGTAAATTTCAATTCATTCCCTTCATTCATTCAACAAGCTATCAACATAACCTTGTCATTTCAATTTTTCACACTTTTTTGTGGGAGTCCTCTGTCTCAGTGAAGCCTCATTTCCTCAGCCCAGCACCAAAGGTGACCAGGCTGTATCAGAATATACAGTCACTTTATTTTTAAGTGGTCAGACATAATGAGAAGGAGGAAGCCAGTTGCAGTCTCAGCCAACCTTTCTCTCTGCTTCATTAACCAGACCCCAGCCAAACAGGTAATGCTGCCATCTTCACCAAAGTCCATGTATGAGTATGTTCCCTGTTAGTAATATTTTTCAAACTTTGGCAAATGACGCACTTTAACATTGTTAGATTAAAAACACCAAAAATATGTTTACATAGGAGATATTAAGAATCAATAATAATAAAGGCGGAGAGGGAGATACATTACAGAAAAATTACCTTTCAAAATCCACCCTTCCCATTACTGCCAGAAAGAAGAGATACTTTTGCTTTAGCTGTTCTGCATAGGACTTTTTTTAATATAGATTTTGCAGGTTAAAGTGCCCTCGTGTGTGGTTACACAGCCTCTTGCTTAGAGATACCGGTTTTTACATGCTAGGATTAGAGACTTTCCAAACAGTTAATGCCAACAGATTCAAGAACAGGATAAAAAGTCCTTCTACATCCACCCAAGGTATTCTGACCACCTCATGTTTCTACTTAGTCATCTAAGTGCAAAAGAGCTGATACTCCCTCTGGCACTTGAAATGTCATCGTCACAGATGTGACTGTTCCCTGACTGGCCAACATTAAATCACTTCTCCAAAATTTTTGAGTTTCTTTTTGCCACATCTGGCCTGTTTACACCTAGTTTCTTGACAACCTTCCAAATACTTCAAGCTACCCCTCTAATGTGGTCCTGGTTTCACATCAAAATCAGTTTATCCATTTGTCCTTACAAAGGAGAACTGTAATATCATAATATATCATAACGTATATGTGGGTTGGTCAATTTGCAGCTTCTTGTGAAAGCCGTGCAATTTTATCCAAGATCTGTATGTTATTACCCAAAGAATCTACAGGGAGAGCCCAAAACTTTTTGAATGTGGAGTTAGAAACACTTGATTTTGATCTGCTTTATCACAAAGTCTGCTTTCTAGAACAGACTTTCTCTGCCATCTTTTAGAGACACTTCTCCAAGATCTGAATCCTGAGCCTTACGGAGTTGAAAATTATCTTCTTATTTATCTTAACCTCTCATGCAGTCTCACTTACTGTCTCTTCCTCTGCCTCCTGTATTAATTTCTTTCTTTACACTCTCTTAACTTCCTTCTGCAATCTTTCTAGTCCTCCTCTCTACCTAATGTTTTATAGCTTGCATATGCCTCTTTCTTAACCTTAATTACTTTTTGCACTTTCTACTCCTAGTGTATTTATTGCTTGATAGCACACGTAAGCCTTGGCATATATTCATCTATCTTGGGATGTTTCTCATTTGCCTTTGGTTCATTTGGTAGTGTTTCTGTATCTCAGGCGGAAGTCTGCGGGGTCACATTTCACCCCAACATTAGATATGTTTCTTGGGGTTCATGCTGCAGTTAGTTTACAGCACTTTTTTTCAAACAGTACCTTCCATAGGCACTTCTTCTGCACAGCCCTGCTGCTTGCCAAGGTACACAGCCAGAGAAAATAACGTTAAAGACCCTACTGCTTGTTATGGAAAGAGTAAGAAAATTGTGTGTCTTGGTTAATACTTTGATAACAAAATGTTTCAGAGGCCGCGGCTGCACATGTGAGTTATTGTTAGCTTGTGCACTTGGCTGCTTTTCATTACCAGAGCTCTTTGAGATTTAATCAGGACAGTTAAACAATTTGACAGTTGCTTGTTTTGTTGGGGTGTGGCAAAGAAATTAGTGTTTTATTGAACCTTGTTCAGCAACCCTGTTTAAAAGATGTCAACCTAGGGGTAAAAGTCTCATATGCTGATCTATTCAGCCAGTTACTCTTCCTCGTGTTTATTAAAAATAAATTTTGATGATTTAAACAACAGTGTAAGTATTAGGCACATCACAGTTTTATTTGCTACTACAGCAGATTCATGCTCTGTCATCTTAAAGCAACTTTAATCTGATAACTCTATTAAAATTTTCAGAATCAGATGGGTTTGGAGCTATCTCAGTGGTTTTACATCAGTGAAGTCAGAACCAAGAGCATTTTTACTTCACATTAGATTGTAATAATAGGCAAGATGGAGGGCCTGAAACGGTCTCATTCTTCGAATTTTTTGTTATTCATAGGTGTCTCTGAGCTAACAGTCTACTTTTCTTTCCTCCTATGCCAGCAAGTAACATTGCTAAGTTCAATGCTCAAATAATGAGGTTGGCTTAAAAGAATGTTGGTTTTTTTTTTAAAAACCAAAGCTGTATTTTGACTTCTTTTCTGAAGAATTCATCTTTATGCAATTCATTGTCCCATTTCTACGCTATCCTCTACCTCTGATTGGAAAGGGTGTTGTTGGAGAAAAGGTGCATTAAAGAAAATTGCACCATAAAATAGCCATCCATATCCTGGTCAGATCTATGTCTGACAAAATGGTATGTGATGTTCATGGCAGGTGGATGTTAACTAAGATTTGCTACGCAGTTTTGGGTATGTACGCTCCAGATTTTATACTGACTTCTGTGGGAGGAGAAACATGGATTTAACGTAGCAAAATTAGCGCATGGAGAAGGTCAATTGCTGCTCCTTGTTATGCTGCTGCTGTTCACTATCCTTGAAGAAAGCCACAGGAAATCTGATGAATATATTTTTAATTATGTTTTCTTATAGTAAATTACACCAAAACTGCCTCTGATGATGTTACACATCAATTTACTGGAAGATAACCTAGGGAAACAAAAATAAAAACTGAGTTGGAAATCTAGAGCTGGTTTATAAATTGTCTGCTGAAGGCAATTTGCTCTCTTTGTCTGCTGCACTTACCCAATTGCTGCTCTAACTAATTGCTCTTTTCTGGGCATTCTTTAAAGAAAAAAACCCATACCACGAAACAAAATAAACAAAAGTGTGCGCCAATGTGAAACCGAATTGTAATCAGTTCCCCGCTAATTATCAGCTTCTTATCAGAGAATCCTGTCCAACACACAAATGTAATTGCAAATGACAACACGAACACTGGCTATGACAAGCACAAGGTGGAACGTTTTCGAGCACATACAGAGCTCCAGTAGTGTCAAGGTCTTTTTCAGGTCAGATCCCTAGCAGCTGATCTAGTTCTGCACTGAGGGTGATTCAAAGGTTAAGTCTTATACCAAAGGGCTGTTCTGGTCAGACACATAATTGGAATAACAAAGTCAATATATGTTGCTGGTTGTGGGACACAATCTTCATTTGATCGCTCACATGGCAGATTAATTAAGTGTTATCAATTAATGGCCTGGTAAAAGTGAACACCCTGTTAGTCACTTTTCCAAATAGTGTCAAGCATATGCAAGCCCTGGAGGGCAGGAGAGGGTAGGAGGGAATCACCCCTGAACGGCGCAGTTGCTTTCCAAGAGCTGGAGAAAAAAATAACAGGAATACAGATTGCAAAAAGTAATAACTAAATAATAAGAAATGTTTTCCATAGCTTCTGTTTTTACAGTGACTCTGAGCTTTGAGAGGAACTGCGTTTGAAATCGTTGGTTTCTCATCAAATCCCTTCGTGAGAAATACTACCGTTATTATTGTACACCAGTAAATATCAAATTGCAGCAAGCAACATGCAGGGCCGGGCAATGTGATACCTCTGAGTGCCAAGGGACACGTACCTCGAGGAACAATACGATGGCCTTCCTTAACTCTGTTGTAACTGCTCAGGTGTGCAAGTGCTCATCAGTGTGAACAATTGATGGTGCCAATTAATAGGTTTGCAGTGTTTGGGGTGCCCACCAGAGAGAAGCAACAAAGATGTTTCTAATATTTCCAATATTCTTTGTGTGTTGTTGGGTTTTTTGGCCTATTTAATAAATTTTGCACTTCTAACATTTTAGGGCTTGATTTGCAAAAACAGAATTAAGTATCTAAAGTGCATAAGAGCACCTAATACTGAACTCCATTTATCAGAAAGGTGTTTTGGGCATAAAGCAATGAATGGCTTCGTTCAGCCCACCCAGCAACAAACTGTAAAGCAGAAAACTAAAGAGTTGTTGCTGCCCTTCCTTATCAAGAGCCTGTTTGATTTTGCAAGTGCACCACCAGCCACTGTTTTAGGAGCTTGCTCAGAGGATGCAAATAGGCATTCAGATTTCCTTCAAGTCAGAGTGGAGAGAGACATTATTTAGAGAGAGTCAGTCTAAAAAGTATTTGTTAACAGTTAGTGCTTGCTCTTAATGTATATTTTCCTGATAGTAGTAATACCTTTCACCAGTTTGATTTCTTTCAGTCCATGCAACAAAAAAAAGTTTGTCTCCATGTGCTTAGAGTACTGGTGCTGTTATAGGTGTCTGAGTGACTGCATAGATAGACTTGGCTTATAACGAAGCTCATTCTCTCCACTAGATAAAAGGCGGATACCGTTTTGTTTCAAGGTGTCACATGTTACAGGGAACCTACATTTACAGCAAAATTATTGTTTTGGGGAAAAATAGATTCTAGTTCATACCAGAGCAAACCAGCTTGTTTGTGGTGGTTATTTGGGGTTGGACTAGATGATCTCTAGAAGTCCCTTCCAACCCCTACCATTCTATGACTCTATGATTTCTTAGTTGCCAGTAGACTGGATGTTTTCCCAGTCATGGCATCTATGTGATGGCAGCATTAGTAGGCAGACTGCAAGGCCATTGCAGGGAGCCTGCAGAGTGCTGGGGCTGAAGAATGGTGAGTTGTGCTTTGCATGACTTCTGTTTTTCTGCTTTTAAGTAGTTGCATTTGTTCATTATTTTTGACCAATGAGTGGATTTAATTTAGCCCAGAAGAGGTTTCAGTTGTCAGGTGATAAAAAACATATATAATGTAATTGTTCTTAACATATTTTTCAGCACCTTGTTTATCTGTCCTTTTCCTTCCTCTGAATTTCATCTGTTTCAATCTCATTAGATTGTTGTGTTGTTTTCTGTGCATCCTCATGGCTTTGAACTTTGCCTGCCCTGGTTCCTGATTTTGCAGGTTTTCCTAGATATTGTAATTCCCCCAAAAGCCCCATCTGGGATACCTAACTGTAGATAGTTTCTGGTGGTCTGTATTTTAGATCATAGGTGCTTAGCACATTTTGAAGGATCTGGTTACACTGAGGTGCTGAAGGGATTGCATGAACCCTTTACTGCAGACTCCAAAGAGAACCAGAGAAGTTTTACCTCTCACGCAGATAGATTTTGGGCCAAGCTATCCCTCGGGTTTGAATCTGAGAGATACCTGTTTTCCCTTTTCTTTCTCTCCCAAATATTTTCTGCTGTTGTTCTTACAGTTCTTTGCTAAGAGGTAAGATTGTAAACCAATATCCCCATGGATAGACATGGAAATGGTCCCTGCACTCAAAGAGCAGAGATCCATTGACCCATGGCAGGCCAGGTACAGTTATCCATACTCTCGTATGGGCAAAGAAAATACTTTGAGACTATCAAGTCAGCACAGTTAGCGTGTGCTAAATTATTGTTAAGGGTCTGGATTTTCTCATGGCCTGAAGCAGTATGCGTCCTCCCACCACACAGTTGCTGTTACGAGTGATTGATGGCCAAGCAATGGTAGGAGAATGGTTTCATCACAACTTTTCGGTGTTAAGACAATTCAGCTCTTACTAAATTGCTTAGCTTTCCAAAGTCTCTATAACCATTTTGGTCACTGAGTAATGTGCATGCTTCACCATAATTTTCATGATATTTCTTGATAGGACACTTTGTAATAAAAGCACTTCTCAAAATGCATTTGCAAGTTACAACCACATTTTTTAAGCAGAATAATCTTCCTCAATTTTGTCTCCATGATTAAGCATCTGGGTTTGTTTAATTTATTTTGGTTTATGCAGCTTAACATAAGCAAAAGAAGCAGTTTCCCAAAACCTCACTTAAAAAAAATATTTTGACGTGATTTACTGAAGTTATCTGATAGATTTCAGAACAAATATGTGTCTTCTTGCCTTCCTATAATACTAAGCGTAATAGCTGTGGCTGTCCGTACTTTTCCATGTTGATAAGATGAAGAATGTAGAATTTCTGTAGTCTCCATTTGTTATTTGGGACAAAGAGGATACTACTTTTTCTGCAGCATTTGCTACTTGCTCTGTACTGCTTGCAGCTTACTCCTTTTCTCTGCTGTTTTCTTGTTTCATTGACCATATCCACAAGGCAGAATCTGTCAGTACCCAGATAATGCTGTCACTTCTGCAAACATGTTTCCTACTGACATTTTGGTATTGAAAGAGACCATAGCTGGAGCATCAGTGCAAACTTCCCTGCCACATTGCTGCCTGGTTCTCCAGGTGGGGGTGGAAATCAGCTAGGGAGGAAGTAGATAGAAGTCTTCTGCTTGTTTTCTAAAATGGGGTAAGTTTCAGGTGGATGCATTGACAGGACTGGCAAAGCAAAGCCAGACTGGTAGGTGTTTGCAGATGGCTGAGGTGTGAAAATCCTAAAGGTCAGCGCTGGGCACCTGATTAGAAATCATGGAGTCCTGAAGACACTGGAATTTGCTGCAGCTCAGCTGCTGGAAGAGTCTTTGCAGTCACTCAGCAAAACCAGCAGTACCAAAATCCTGCTGTTTGGATGTCTCACAGGTCTTAAGTTTATGGTACCATGGTGTTTTTTTGCCAAAAACTTCTCCATATTAGGATAGAAAACTTTCTGCTAAACTCTTCTGAACAACTTCATCTGAGACGCTGAGCTCCATCTGGAAAAATGTTTCACTGTCATATTTTCCGTACAGTTTGAGTGATGTTTTCTGAAGTGTAGGGAATAATTGGAGCCTTTGAGTGAAGCCCTTGACCCTTGCTACAAGCAACTGCTGAGTACAGAGTATGTCATTTTCCTTCCTCCAGCCACTTCAGCCACTTCAGGGGCAGGGATGCTCACACTGATACGCTCCTTTGAAAATGGCACTGAATTTACAATAAAGGAGAGCTTTTTCAGCAACATGAGACAGTAGCATTGTTGTCTGCCTCAAAGAATATTGCAAAAGGAGAATTTATATACCGTTTATACAGGAGGTCCATAACATCCTTAGGACTGTTATTGTGTGGCACACCTTCCGTTTTCTACTCCGCTATATCACAGTCTTCTCTGCAGATGTTTTTAGGAAAGCAAAACTCAGTCTTATACTTGCCTGAACCAAATGGATTGGTGATGTGAGCAAGAGAGGTTCATCTCTATGTCAGTCCAAAGACCTACTCCATCAGAGCAACGGAAATCCTGAGTTATGTACATAGCATGAAAACGTGGACAGAAGGACAGATAAGGTCTTGTGATGTGAAGGAGGATCTCCTATTTTCTGTTTATCTGAATTTTGGTTTTTATTGTTTCAGCAAGGTCAGATCTCACTGCTGAATTAGAAATGGACAGGTTTAATTAATTTCCTACCAAGAAAACTGGATTTTTGACAGGACTTTAATTCCTTTCAGAAGGAAATAAACATGCCAGGCCCAAATTCTGAAAGTAAATGACGAATGTTTTATTTTTTCAAATTTCCGTTACCTAAAGAAATGTCTAAACACACTCTGACAAAACCTTCCTTGGTTCAAAGTTCTTTCTACTACTTGCAGATATTTATTTCAGTGCAGTGGTAGCTGGTTACTTCTCTGAATATGTACAGTTACACAGAGGGGACATCTTATGGAGAGTTATTTTTCCCTCTAATGAACTGGTACGTACTTACGCTGCAAAAAGATCTCATGTGTTCCTATTTACTCTTAGAAGCCCCCTCTACACTATGGGTTTCACTGACGTCATTGCTCCTGTTCTTGCAATAAGGTGTTATTTCATCCAAGAAAGACTAGGAGAATCCGAGCCCTGTGTTAAGCACTCATGGCCATGCTTTGATAGACGCAGGAGACTGCATGACGATTGCAAGCTGAAAAGCTGCAGTGCTGATTTATCCCTTTGTCTAAAACAGGCTGTATCTGCTTACTCACCTGAGACCCAGCGAAGGGAAACCCAAACACCACACTGTTCAAAGGACGTTCTAGCAATACAGCATTTCTGAACTTTAAATACAGTACTACCTCTAAAATGGACGTGTCAGGTTCCGAATTATTTCTAGAATTGGTATTTGTATGAACTTCTTGTTGCCTCAGAAAGACCGACTTTACATCATGTTATGACATCCCTTGTCTTCATATTCACGTCCGGAATTTAGGAAGAGTTTCTAGGGATGTTATGAAGGAACTAAAAGCTGACACTTTTTCAGTTTTACATGTCACACGAGTTTATTTAAGGCCAAATTTAGCAAGCAGACTTTCATGAGCTTACAGCTGTGCCCCTCAGAGTGCCAGGTGCACAGCCTGGGCCGACCTAACCAAACCAATGGCTATTGCACAAGGAAAACTGAATTTAACAATTATTTGTTAATGGGAATGAAATTACCTTTCCTTTGAAGAGCAAAATTTCTCTGACACCCTTAAAACTACGTTGGAAGTGCAGAGCTGCTGGTGTTTCTGTACTGGTGAAGTACTCTAAATGTGGGCAGAACCTGAAGTTACTTTCCAAGTTGATTTGCTTAAACTATTGCAAATGTCTTTGTGCACACTGTTACATAAACATAAACCTTGCATTTATTGCTTCAGCTTAAATCGATTTCTTTCTGAATTAAGCCAAATTGAAATAAGACAGGTTTAAACTGATTTAAGATTGTCCATGTGGATTTGCAGTGGTATGACTAAATTGATTTAAGAACCTTCCTTCAGTTAAATGGATGCAACTTCTATCGCAGGGGGCTCTAAGTGTCTTGAGATCTAGGGCTAGAGCTCAGTTTTCCATTCTGTATGCAAAGAATACCAGCCATATGAGTAAGAGGAAGAGTTTGCCCTCCAACGATCTGAAGCCTTACGTAAATGCAAAATATGATTATCAATGTCCGTGTAACATATTCATGTATTTTTTATTCTGATTGATAGAGAAATACAGTATTGTATAAATAGCTAGGAAAAAAAGAGAAAATTTAATCTTAGGACTTTGAGCATGGCACCTTTTAATTAATGATCAAGTGGCAAGGATCAAATATAACAGAGAGGATGCATAACTTTAAAGTAAATGTAGATGTGGTCAGACTAACGATACAAACTACCTCTTTAATGATGTATTCTGAATATACGCAGGTCATTTAAGTTTCTTTTACTTTGTTGTACTATAAGGGGAGATGCACCCAGTTTAATAGAGTCCATTGATCTTTTTTAGCCTTTGTGAAATAAGCCTTGTTTGGCATAATGAAACTTTTGTTTTCTTCAGCTCTTCTGTATTGTCTCTTTTAAAAAATTCACCATTTACTCCTCTGCACTGAGCAAAAATCTTTCCTTAAAAATGAGGAAAGCACAATGCCCTCTATTTCTGAAATCATTAGAATTGACTTTTAGACAATCAATGTGTTAAATGATGTAATTATCCAATGGTCCTTTCCCCATTTAAACCAGTTTGAAAGTTAAAGGTTTGTTTTAGATCAATTCCAACCACTTTGTGTGCAAATTACACAACTGCTTTTTCCTTAACTTATCTCACAAATCCAATTCAATAGAGGCATGTCCATGTAAAATGGTTCTCTGATAATGAGTAATTCTGAGTGGTAATACAAACTTCTCTAAAGATGGGGGAAAGCCCTGCTTCCTGAATATAGTATTTTTAAGCCAGAACCAGGTGAGGCAAAAGTTACTGTCAATGATCCCCTTGATTTAGGAGGTGCAACTTTTCTTTTGTAGGTGTAGGACATAGAGCGTTTCTTGGGATGGTTTCAGTCTCCAGAGCAGACTTTGTAGTGTAAGACCCAGAGTCCGCAGTTGACACCAGCCTATGATGAGATAAAAGTCACCCTCAGAGTCAACAACCTCCTTGACAAAATTTCACTGCTCTTGTCAGAAAGTCGCTCAGGACACAACACAGCTGCCCCCAAGTAATGGTGCGATTTCAGACATCTTCAGGGTAGCCACAAGTGGCTGCCAGCTATGGTACCAGACCCATGAGACACCTGCTGTCATCCACAGCAGCATCTGGAGTTCATGTGGGGCTTGTGAAATAATNGTGCTATTTCAGACATCTTCAGGGTAGCCACAAGTGGCTGCCAGCTATGGTACCAGACCCATGAGACACCTGCTGTCATCCAGAGCAGCATCTGGAGTTCATGTGGGACTTGTGAAATAACGCTAGATGCCTGTGTTTTGGCTACAGAAAGTTAAGCCCTGCTGCTGAGGACTCTGGCTGTTCTGCTGCAGCATCTCAGCCATGAGGTGCTGTGCTGCTGCTACAGAATGAATGCAGGAACTTGTGATGGAGGCCACCAAAATGCCATTTGCAGCACCAAGCGAGTTAATAAGAAATGTATCTAGGCCAGCTGCCACCCACCCAATCTCTTAAGTCATACTTGAGCCTTGTGCCATAGTCAGCTGGATTTTCCTTCATAGCTCGCTGGGAAATGACATTGAAGTTGCCTCTGGCAGGCTTTACTAGCAGGTCTTTTCTCTTCCACTTCCCTGCTGCCAGGTCCCTCTTTTCTGCTGTATAAGATCTTGGTGCAAAATCTGCCCTGGGTTAAGGAGGTCCCAGTCTAGTCTAGGCTGCTGCTGTGCAAACGATAATAGGATTGTTGCATGGTGAAATCCCACGTTTCATGGTGGGCTTACATGTGTGCACATGCGGAGTCTTTAGTGCAGCGCAATGCTTGGTCTGAAGAGAGTATTTGTCCCCATCTTAATACCTAAGACATTGCAGGGATCTGCGTGCCTCAGATTGCTTTAGGTGATGGGAAGCTGTCAGTTGATTAGATAGTAAAGATAAGGTGTAAATAAGAACAAAATACTTCTGAGTTAAAAAAATATAGTGCTAATTGTGTATGTTTTTATTTATTTAGATTTAATTATTAAAACACGAATTGTCAATTATCTAGCATGTATCTATTGATCAAGGGGAATAACATTCACATTGTGTTAGATGCATAGTCAGGCAAACATACAGAATAAATAATGCGGAAAGAAAGATTCTTCTACCTTCATTAGCACGGACTAACAAAGGCTCAGTCCTGCAGGATACTCTACCCGCTTGGCTTTGTGGAATTGTGTATAAAATTGAACCCCTACCTACCAGGTACATCTTATAGAACTGTGTCTGAGCTGTTCATTGTGTACTGAAAATATACATCCTTTGCATAAGTAACTTAAAGTGAAGTATGATGAAAATCTCAACTTTTGTATTTCTTCTTATGTTTTAGATATATACTTACCTGCATAATCTTAAAATTGCAATAATATCCTGCTGCTTTTTAATAGATATATTAATTATATTTCTCCCCCTTAATGGGCTGTTCACTTTATGGTTTGGGGACACAAAAGTAAATTTTAAAATCAATTATACAATTACATATGTAGCAATAATAGAGCACAGAGCTAATCGTCTTTGGGTCAGGACTATAACCTTTTCATAATGCGGGTTTCATTAGGCTAAGGTCTATTATTGCAAAGAATTACAGAAATAATGGGAGTGGGTGTATTCAGCAAGAAATAACAAATGAGGGTCTTTCCTAGATAAGAGGAGCTGTTTGCTGGCTGCAGTGTGATAGCAGGCCCCTATAGTGTATGTAAATTGATAGGGTCAACTTCCCTTGGTGTATGCAATGCACAGTGTACAAGAATTAATTTCCGTATCATTCTGGAAAATGGCAGGAGGAGGGCTTCCAATTATCACTCATCATTGGATACAACCAAGCTGAACCGCAGAACCAAGCGTATGAAAAAGACTGGAAGGAGACATGTGAAACGGGATAAACATTCGTAGTATAGCACACTTGAGCCATTATGTGCTTAATGTTTTCTGTTATCTACAGGGTTTGTAGTAGAGATGAGTTACCTTTGTGTATTGTCTTAGGCATGCCTTTGAAGAATATACTTTCAAAAATTTGTAAAAAATATTTGCACATCACTTGCAAATATTCACCATTCTTGTATGTGAACTTGAATTTACAACAGCTGGTAAGGTAAACTTTACACTCTCTGTTTCACAGTGGGAAGATGACCTTTATGCCAGGTAAAGTATGTGCTCTTCAAAAGCACCTAAACTTCAAAACATCAAAAATGTTAGTTCTAAATATGGGAGGTTGATGTTCAGATATCTTTGAGGTTCTGGAAGCATAAAGTTGATTCAGCCTTAATGATCTTGCATACCATAAATGCTCTGACAATTTTATGCTCAGCAGCTTGCCTAACTCCTGACCTGCCATTGGACTATACTGCATCCCTTCAAAGTGGATAACTACCTTCTGCTAGTGTACATAGCCCTGATGTAAATGGGGATGGGAGGGCAAAGCCTCTTCCTTTTCCAGACAAATGATGGTGTTGCAGGGGCAGGTGGGGAAGGCATGATCTCCTCTGCATGGCTTATGCCATCCCCCAGCTCCTTATGACAGCTGCATGGTGTTGAGATGCCATATTGCTGTGTTGGAGGCGCTGTGGAATGAGCGCTACTCAGCCCTGTTTATTTACAGCATTGAGTCGGTGACTGTTACACATTTCAGAAGCTTCTTGACACAGGGATTACAGCCTGTTGTAAAAAACCGTGAATATAAACAAAAATTAGTTCAATTATAATCTAATAGGGCTTCCTATTAGATTCCTTGTCTTACCTTTCTTCTCCCTCTCTGCTTTAGCAGGGGGGTTGGACTAGATGATCTCGAGAGGTCCCTTCCAACCCCTACCATTATGCAATTCTGTGATTCGTCCTGATGGAACATCACTGCCTAGTAATTACATGTAGTATTTGTTAATGCTGCCTCTGAGCAGTGTGTATGGCAAAAATTTGATTTCAAACTCAAAGAAGTAGTTAAAAAAATGTCTCTGTTGTAGCTATTGACAGCATATTTTTAACTGACAGAGTCTTTTTAGGGCTGGAGCTGAATACCGTTTGGGTTGAAGTCTCTGGGCAGAGCTGCAGTGCAATGTTAGCATCTTGTTACTCACATCCCATGTGTTGTGGGCAGCATCTGGCCATGCAAGGGTGAAAGCAAAACTGCTTGTATTTTCCCTCCACCCATTTGATGGGGAGACCTGAAATAGCAGCAAGATTGAAGATTGTAGGAACACAGAACTGTATGTAGAATACCCATTTTCACCGGAGACCAAGCATGGGAAGTTCCCATACTAACTGCTAAACATAGTCCTGTTGGAAAGTAGGTCAGATAGTCCTGATTTTACTAGTTGCCAGCCAAATTAATTGCAAATGTCAGGTGTACAACTCACCTGGTTGTTAGCCTCCATAGCAGCAAAATGTGAAACAAGGACACAATCTTATGCAAATTTTGCATTCTTTCTCAGTCTCAATGTCTATGACATTTATTTCTTGTACTTACGGTAAGACAGAGATGACAGTTACATGTATGACCAGAGTAAGTTAGACCAAATGCCCATCTAGCTAACGTCCTGTCCCTGGCAGTGATGAGCTGGTATCTTTGGGCTTAATAGCCTTGACAGATTTTTTTTTTTCCCTATAAAATTGCCAAATCTTACATTATTCTGTGTGAAGTATGATCTAGCAGGATGGTACAAGAAGGCTTGGCTGCTGTGGAAAAAGAAAGTACTTACGCATTGTAAAAGGCTTGTTTCTTAGGATATATGCACAAAAGGCCAACGCAGGGGTCAGGCGAGGTGTTTTCTGTGATTTTCTTCTGGACAAGTTCCTTTTAGGTGGTGGCCGAGTAGCAGAGGACAGGGCATGTGTCTGATGGCTCTGATTTCTGTGCAGATGGATTCTCTGCAGAATGCAGCTGCCAAGGTAAGGAGCATGTACGAATTTAGATTCATCAGGTGATTTATATTTGGATGCCTTGGACTGCTTTTCACAGTGATGGCAAAAGGCATTTCCTCTATTGTATCGTGGTCCATCTGCTAAACGTCAAGCCTCTCTTTTGATACGTGGTGCATTACAGCACCTTGGTGAACCAGCTGAAAGGGTGCTCTTAATGTGGCAAAACAAGGTATTACCTCAAGCTTGGAAACAGATGAAGTTTTATAGAGGTAATGTAAGTAAATAAATATTTGAAAATCAAAGCAGCTTAAGGACTTAGAAATCTTAAGTTCAGCAAATAAAAATACCTTTCTGTAATGGAGCTTTGTGCAACAACATCTGTATATGACACTGTCTATATTCACACTCATACCATAGCCATAATGATATATAAAATTTAGTTTTCTCTTACCAATATATGCACGTTTTGCAAATCTGTGGGGTTTTGCAACAGATAAAAAACCTATTTGCATTCTTCAAATCAGCTTAAAAAGCTACTTGCATTCTTAAAATTAGAAACGCACTTAGGTATCTAGTTGAATTTGGGCGTAAATTGTTAATTTTTCAATTAATTGTTCTGTAATTTCAATATGAGGCTATAACAAACAGCAGATTTTACTCACGAATGTGATATATTAAATAAAATTTAATGATGTAATGCTAGTGGTTCAGAGCAGTAAGTACTCTTCAGAGTTTTTCATAAGGCAAAATTTAAGATATACTTGACATTTGCAGGTCTTTAAACTGATAACTATCTGAAAATGACTTACTAAACCACCTTAGCTATAAATGCAGCAAAAGTAGCTAAATACGCCAGTTTAGGAAGCTGAATATAACTTAATCCTGGCATCTTTTTATAACATCCTAAAATACTTTGCAACATGAAGTCAAGATTTTCTTTTCTTAAAACCCTATTATGAAGAAAGTTAATTTCACTTTAAAGTCGGAGGCCTTACCTACCCGGCTGCATTACCAGTCCTCTGACAGGCCTATTCAGCCAGACCCCGCTGATATGTTGTAGAGATTTGAAAGTAAAGAATTGCAAGAAGTGCAATTTAATCCCAAAGTCATTACCTAAATGCTGAGATAGCATGGGGATTACCACCAATGTAAATGAGATATGAGACAGCCAATGGATTAGGGGACCCTTTCTTTAGGATGACTTCAGCAAATAGGCTAAGATAAGGAAATCTTTGTAATTACATGGAGCTACACTGGTCAATTCTGACTTTTAAATACCAAGGCGCTGGAGAAAAGGAAAAAACCTCTACATATGTTATTCTGTGCAATATTAAGTAATTCCTTTCTAATTCTACGCAATCAATAGAAGAACACCATGCCAAATGAAAAGATGAGGGCTGCCTACATGTCCTTTTGTGACTGGTATCATTCCATCATTTTTGGTAATATCATTTCCAAATTAAATTTTATGGTCCATTACATACTAGCTCAAACACTTTTCTAATGGAATCTTAAATGGAACTGACTTGCTTTGCGTGGGGTTTGTCTCTCAGTTAAGATGTTATTTAGTTCTAATTATCAGATAATGAACTCAGGAAATTTAATTTTTAATATTTATATGTCAAAAGTCCATTGTACTTTAGTTAAAGGCTTTAATTTAAAAATTAACATGGACAGAATACTAATTGAATATTTTCCCTATCTACACGAGTGAGAAATGAGTTACACAGTTCCCAGATTAGCTTGTTACACTGCAACTGTTTACTTTAAAACTTAATTTAGTCTTCAGAAATAAATCACAAATAAGGAGATCCTGGAAAATGATCCTGAGAAGCTTTAGGTATACAAGCTTAAAGTACATCACAACTTCACATGCGTTGTCTCAGCTTCGTATCTACAAGGCATCCTTCAGACGTATATGCAAGTTAACTGCATATGTAAATGTCTGCGCATATATACAGTTTCCAAACCATACCAGTTCTTTTTATGGGTGTTCTCTTCATTTACACTTCTTCTCTTTGCCCACTTTCACTCCTTATTTCCTTCTTAGCATAAAAATGTAAACCTGTCTTCTTCTAGTTATCTGTTCACATTTCAGAGCAAGCTGTCTAAGGAAAATAACTGCAGAAACAAGAAAAAGATACTTCTTTGGAGTTAAAAGTTTCAAGAGGTGTCTGTCCAGTTGTACGTCCTTAGTTTGCCCTTCTGATCTTTCTGTTGGTGCCCTGTGGTTACTGGGCTGCGCTGCAACTGCAGAAAACTGAGTTCGATTCTTTCCCCTGCTACTTTGTGCTTTGACGACCACAGCTAGGTACTGCGAAGCATGAGGCTGCGAAAGGACTGTTTCAGGACCTTGCTGTTGTAATAGACCCTGGTAAGCGAGCTAAAGCCTCTGCAAACCGTGTGTAACTTCTAGGGAGAGTGACATTCATCAGAACAAATCCACATCAGAGAGCATGCAGCCTACATTCAGTGGCAGAAAGCACAGAAATTAAAGGCGAGTGCTAGTCTTGCCCGCATCAGCTTTGCTAAAGAAGCACTAGACTGGAATCGACTTTCTCTTAAAACTTCAATTTCTTCCCAAGAATGGGAGCAGTGGGAACATACTTTAAAGATTACTTTTACTCAGAACTGTCGTAGGTACCACCTCCCCTCTTTTTGTGTAGTGGCGTAGTAGTTAGGGCATTCATTCCAGGGTAAGAGACTTGGGCTGAAGAGTAGGGTATTTTGCGTCTTACCACATGAACAGTTTGGGTATTGTCCTGGTTTCACCCAATGTAGTATTCCACTCTCTACACATCATGCTCAATATAAAGCTGAGAGATTACAAGAGTCACTCCCTCTCTTTTTATGGCCAAGGGCCTGAGGGCACTTATGGGCTTTAACAACCCTAAGCAGCCTCACCTGGTGCTTTCACCAAGACTCATGGCCCAGGAACCTATTTAAGCCCAGCATGGGGCTAGCAGTGGAGGTTCTGGTGGTGTTGCAGGATAATGTTCTCCAGCTATGTCCAGCTCCTTGCTCAAGTGTCAGAGGAGGGTTCTGCCTGATTCTTCTGCTTTTGATCCTGATCTGTGCATTTCTGTATCCAGTTCCTGTTTGCAGCTGAGGACCGTCTGGGGCTTTCCTGGGGTGTGCCCGGCAGTGTCTGGGTGACGTATTGTCAGTGAGGCGGGAGCTCAATATCAGTTTTGTATATATTTTTATGTATTTCATTATTTTCTTTCTATTACTATTATTATTGTCGTTAGATTTTAACTTTTCCAACCCATAAGTCTCTTTCCCTTTTCTCTTTCCCACCTTTTGAGGAGGGAGGGGCTTAATTAAGAGCATCTGTTGTCCTTTTAATAGCCAGCCCAGCTTTAAACTGTGACAGGTATATTATCTCAAGACTGTTCAGTTTAGTATTCATAAACAGTACCTAGAGCAGAGACTGAAAGGCTGAATCTCTGCTTTCACATGTGTCTTACATATTATGTAGTCCTCATTGCTTTTTAAAGCATAACTTGGGCTGAGTACCAAGATGTGTGAGCTCCTGTAACAGCTAACACACTCAAAAATCTCATGGATTTCTGGAGCACATGTGGAAGCATGTGCCATACAAAAATAGGGTGAGAAAGCTGGATTTCTTCAGCTGGGAGAGGAGAGGGCTGAGTGGGGATGTTATTGCAGATTTTGGCTATCTAATGAGGGTTGCAGAGAGGACAGAGCCAGACTCTTCTCAGAGGTATGCAGATAAAGGATGAAAGGCAGTAGACACAAGTGGAAGCAAGGAAAATTTCAGTTAGATATAAGGTTCACAGTGATGGTGATCAAAAACCAGAACAGATTTCTCAGAGAGTCCATAGAATATCTGTCCTTGGAGATATTCAAAATTTCCCTGGACAAAGCCATGTACAACCAACTCAAGCTTCAAATCCAGCCCTGCTTTGAGCAAGGAGTTGGACCGGGTGATCTCCAAAGGTCCCTTCCAAGCACAGTCATTCTGTGATTCAGTTATCTAGGTCCGAGAAGCTGTATGAACTTTTTAACTGGTGGGATGTAGACACATATCAGCAACAGATCCTTTTTAAAACTCACTTTCAAGAAGATGGCATGTAAATAATGTTTTCTGATATTATTTACCTAGATATATTTATCTAAAGTGGATCTGGTGTTGTTAGTATGACATGACATATGAGTGCAGATGATGTATCACTCTCCCTTAAAGACACTGTCATTTACACGTCAATCATGATTAAATTCCCATCTAACCTCTCTGTAGCTCTGATTTACCAAACCAGGCTTGTGAGCTTCTATCAAAGAAACAAACTCAAGCCAAACAATCCTTTTCCACTTCCTCCTCCTCTGACACTATCAACAGGAGAAATCTTCTCAGAGAGATTTTGCTGTCATATTCTCCAAGATTGAGCTTATGATTACTCCAGTTTCTTTACTGGAGTTAATTTTGACTCACAGCCCTGGAACTGAGATTATAGGTTTCACCTGCTTTGAAAAATAATTGTTATTGAAAGAAATAGTTATGTAAAAGGTGCTTTCCACGGGCTGAATCTAGACTCTCTTTGCTAATGTGGTCTGGTAGCATGGCAAACCAAACCATTTCTCAGTTGTGAGACCTTCATCTACCTCACCTCTTTTGGAGGCATGCACCAAAGTAGCCAGCCCTTAGTTTGTGAATGCCTTTGCATTTCTTGATATCAGAGCTTTCTGGGAACTTACTTAAGACCCCTGAAAGGAGGGAATCTGTCATCTTTTTGGACATTTTCGATGCAAAAGAAATGGCGTAATTCACAGACTGACACTCACCTACCCTGTAAGTAAGTGCACCTATGGGGCACAATAAGCTCTGGAGAAGTAAGAAGTTACGATCAGTAGACTTGACCTAAAAGGCCATGGTTTTGATTGGACCAGCAGTTGTATTAGAGAAAGGCCAAGATTACTATTGACTCATTTTCTGTTTCAGACCCCGCAACCAGAATGATTCCCTATTCCTCTTCTGGTAGTAAAAGCAAAAGGCTTGGCAGGAGGGCAGGCAAGCTAAAGAAGTGAAATCCTGGGTTTTGCATGAAGGTGAACGCATACAAGTATGCTGTGCCCTCACAAGTGCTGGGCTGGGGTTTGTGTGAAGTATGCAGTGCTGAACCATGCATTATCTTCTGACAAGGAAGGACAACACCATTTAGTAGATTAACCATTGTATTGCTTATGGAAAACAATGTTCAGGCTTACATACCTACACTGCAAGCTGGGATCATAACGGGGTGAATAGATGATGTCTGCTCAGAAGCTGTCAGCAAAGCAGGGAGACCATCTGCCTACGATGAGACAAGCAGTGTTGGAAAAGGGAGTCTGATGAGTGTCTCCTATCAGCACAATGTGGTGTTGTGTTCGTTACTTGGGAAATCATGGTTTGGAGACTGTCTTTACCAAAACAGCGTCAGGGAGTAGGAAGCAACTCTAGCAGATGTCTTGGCAACAGAACACGTCTTGTGATAGGTCTACTACCACCTTCAGAGTAGCCTTGGCTCCACAAACACATGCTTTCCCTTCCTACCAGCCTGTGGTAACTGTCTCGGAAACTTACTCAGAATTTGCAAGGTGTTCTGAGATGGAAGGAGTTATGCATTATAAATCAGTTGTAGATATTATTGTCAGCTGCCAAAAAACCCCATAGCAATGGTAGGAGCCAAGGGGAAATAATTGTACAGTATGTTAACTATGTTTAGTTAGCTTGTGCTCACTGCTCAGAGGCACATAACCCGGAATCAATTAACATCGAAGTAGGGAAGAATGGGAAAGGCACAGCCAATTATCTTTGGTCTCGAAGACTGCAGTTTGATTCAGTCTCATTCTTCCACTAAGCGAACTTCTTACATCTGAGTTATTTCCATAGCAAATAAAGGAAATTTCTTGAGACGTATGTTACGGGTGGACAGATAGTTCATTGTTTTTTCACATTCAGTGTATAAGACTACATGGGCATGTGTGTTTCTGGTGCAGCTGGTACAATAAAGCTTTCACATTCATTTTTTCTTTTTAATTGAATAGTAAATTAATTTGATTAATAAAAATCTTGGGTACCTCCTGAATGTGAATTAAAGGCAAGCTAAGCATATAAATATGATATCTTTCAAACTAGTCATTTTGCAAAGCTGCTTCTAATTTTCCTTTTCCTTTTATTTCCCTAGGGATATAGTGGTGAGACTAGAGTGGGTGCATGCTGTTCTTAAATGTTTATTTCCATTCTCAATGGCTATTTGAATCATGGATATCTTGCAATCATTTTGTGCAATTTCTTAGTCTCTTTTAATATTATACTTTACTCTTTCTAAGCGTATCTAATATCATGACTGAAATGACGAATCTTTAAATAATACCTAACAAATATCAAATACCTGAATAGAACAGTTTAGCTGTGTCTGGTTTATTTTTCCCATCTTTAGAGAGACCTATTTTTTTTACTTCAGTGCTGTTTTCCTGTTCTTTTACTACATGCATTATCTTGACTCACAGCGCTTCAACTGAACCTAGGAATATTCTCAAGACCTTGGGAGCAGGACCCAGCTGTATTATTTTTTGGTGACAGGTAAATAACAGACTTTCTTCTTCCCAAAACCTTAATCTGGGAGGAGTGATGAGAGGCTACAGCAATGAGACAGGAAATCCAAAACAAGAACAGGAAAATGAGGATTGATTTGGATATCAAGTTGAGGTGCATACATGGCATATGCTTTGATCTTTGTCCATGGAAACACCTAGTGAAACATTATTTCTTTATTTGCTGTTTTAACATAAAGCATTATTGATCCTTTGCACATTGATCTTTCAATCCAGTATCTCTTAAAATCTCACTTCTCCGATTCGTGGTGTGCACTGAAAAACCTGCATCTGTACGAAAGCCCTTCTGTGTGCAGCAACGCACTCCAGTCACTCCAAGACCAAGATATGTGACTTAACAAACCAACAAATTATCTTTCCATTTCTAACTGATTTAAAAACAAATGCCTTACTGTTGCTTCAGAGGAGGGTGGGTCTTTCACTGTCAGAAGGTCACTTTGCAAGTTTTAATTGCTGGGTGCTGTTCTGTCCCTTCATGGCTCTCTAAGTGATAAATAGCTCATCCGTTCAAAAGCTAGTCTATATAAACAAGCTTATCTCTGCCCATAGTCTTTAATGAAAAATGAGTTGTGAGTATCATTGTTAATCATGGTAATTGTTAATGTTAAGAGGGCTAGTATTATGAGTTTTCCTATTAGGCTTTCCATTCGTTATATAAAATGAGCAATCTAGTAGCCATCTATAGCATTCTAATTTTAATTATCTACTGGCTGCATTTCAGACCACCCTTTCTTTATTGAGATTAACAAAACCTTTAATGTGGTAACCAGTGTCTTTTGATGTAATTGGGCAAAGTTACTTCAAGTGTTCAATATTCAATCATATCGTTAAAGTTCAACTCCTCACACTATGATGTGTTTCCTTCCAGGAATCACTCACCATTGGTTTCGATTTAGGTTACCTGACTCACGCTGGCAATTTTACCCATTTGTTCAGCTCTATATTAAAAAGACTCCACATTTTACATGCGTAAAATACAGGGTGGTAACAAAAAAAAGACAGCAAGGGAAGGCTTCAGGACCAGTCAAGCCTAGACCCTGTGAAGAAGTTAATGTATGAAAGGCAAAAGGACAGAGGAAAAAGAGATCTAAAATCCACAACAAAACTTCATAGAACTCTTTAGACAACCGGCAGTAGTGTTTAAAAGAGTTATGGACTACAGTACCCAGACAGCAACTCCTAAAAATTCACCACACTTCAAGCATGTCTGCTTCACCTATGTAGGATGAGGTACATATGAATGTATCTTCTCTCCATCATTTGAGATAGAAGTATTCACTACAGCATCATTGTGCCAATTTAATGAGTCAAGAGGGAGAGCTGTTTTGAATATATCTGTGTGCATCGGTGATGCAGGCCAAAGTGGCTGGTATCTCTCATTTTCTGGTTTTATATTTATATTATATATTATGGTGTAATAAAGTTCTACTTATGGAAATGCAAAAAATGAAAAAGGTGACATTTACAGATGTATGAAAGAACAATTTCTTTTATCTCTAAAATAAACACAAGGTTTCTGACAGTCCCATGTTTCTGCTGAAGAGAGGGTGAAAATGATAAAATATGTACAGAAATGAATAATTTATGGAATTTCTCAGAGGGAACTACTACATTTTTAAGAAATTCTTCCACACAAACACACATGGATGTGTTTGTGTTTATCATGGGAGGAAACAGAAAGACCCGTGGGAGCTGGACATCACACCAAAGGTGGTGGCACTGGGGCAGCTAAATGTTTATGGATGTTCCCAGCATACCTTGCTGATACAAACTGCCAGGAAGGGCTCCCAGATGTGAGTATATTTAAGTAGGTTTTCTAACAGCACTAAATGTTCTGGTACAGATGAGCTGTTAACTATCTTTGCCACTTGTACAGTTTGAGCTATCTTTGACTCGGTCATCAGAAGGCTGATTTGACTTTGATGTTCGCAAAATGTTGAAAGCTGAAGGATATTCTTTGTTCTTGCATCAATATAAAAGCAGTCACAGTAAAAATAATCTTCATTAGTTATGAGTGGAATTCAAGCAATGATCCAGGAATTTAAAGATGCTCTGCATTTTGCATCCTTCCCTTACTTGGTGTGTTCGAAGTTTTGCAGGCTGCAGGGTAAGTTGAGTCCTATTTTTAGTCGCAAGTATATGTCTGTGTGTAAGGGTAGCAATGATTGCAGCTGGCCTTACCTGCACCAGGTCCTTACCTGGCTCTTCTAATGCTCTCACTCTACACTAGCACTGGACAAAGTCTAGAGAAGACAGTAGGATTACTCCTGACTTATTATAATGCAAATAAGAATCAACTCTCCTATTTTTAATGTTGTTGGTTCAATGTTCAATATATCCGTTTAATACTCCAAGCATGACCTACAGTGAGAAGTCCATTAGCTGCATACTGATATAAGGCCTGACCCTAGGCAGAATGGAAATGGACTGGTGTTGTGCAGCTCCTGTCAGTCCCAGAGTGCTTGTCAAGGTTATGAGTTAAAGACTGATAGTGTGGTGACTGCACAAGCATTAATATGAGAAGGGAGAGGTCACAAACAGGCCCTGGGTGTTAGATCCTCTGTTCCAAAGAGAGGGAATATTGGCCAGAATGCAAGAGTAGTTGTCCTTTTTTCGAGAAGTGTTATGGAAATCTGTCTACTGTAATACTCGTTCCCTCCTGAAACACGTTTCAATCTCTTAATGAACTTATTTATATATCTCCAGGTATAAATTCCACTGCTGTGCAGGTGCAGGAGTACTTATACAAGTAGTTAATTAAATGGTGTGAGTGTCTTGTATACATCACAGGTAGGCCGTATACAGAAAGGTCATAGAAAATGTAGAAATTAACTCATGAGGTGGTCACCGCATCCTAGGCACAACCACCAGCCTATTCTTCTGCCTGATCATTATTGCACAGCTCCTTTTGCAAACTGTAAACTGCACAAACATGGAATGAACTGCATGTTGTTAACATGCAGTAATTTGGGGTGATAAAGAGAATTTTGTCCATTGCATAGATGAACATAATACTTTCAGGGCACTCTCTTTGAGAAGCTAACAAGACTTGTTCTGGTAAGCTTGGTTTATTTTAGGTCAACTGTACCTCTTTCAAAACTATTCTGTTTCAAGCCCTCAAATGTCTTAAAAAAGGGTATCTAAATTTACAAAATGATCAAATCTACTTGGACTTGTGGAAAGCATTTGAAACTGTCCCGCACAACATCCTTGTCTCTAAATTGGAGAGACATGGACTTGACGGGTGGACCACTCTCTGGATAAGGAACTGGCTGAATGATCGTACTCAAAGATTTGTGGTCAATGACTCACTGCCCAAGAGAAGACCAGTCATGGGTGGTGTTCCTCAGGGGTAGGTGTTGGGACTGGTGCTATTTAACGTCTTTGTCAGCAATGTGGACAGTGGGATTGAGGGCACATTCATCATTTTCCCAGCATGCTTTTCTGGTTCTAATTTTTTGTTTGAATGTGGCACAAACCAGGAAAATGAAACCAGCTTTAGTAAATCAATAGTCTGCACCTATCTGTCCTCTGAGTTAAAGTTTTTCTTATGGCTGTAGAGATGGCCTGTTCTCACCAGGCTGAAGTCTCAGAAGGTCATGGTTATAGGACATATTTTTGAATGCAAACTGTTTAATGCTTTTTCACTGTGGCAAGTGGGCATATAAAAGTGTTTCTGACTGCTCAACAGAATGGAAAGCACTAGAGAACCTCTTAGTTTACTAAATCAAATCCTCTCCCTGGCCCCATGTCATATAACGAGCGTATTGAGCTCCATTTTAAAACTGATTGGTTTCATTAGCTCAGTTTGTACCACGAGGTTTAGAGTAGCTTTCTGACATATAGAGGTATTCTTCTAACATCCAACCCGTGAATGTCCAGCAACCATACCTCATCTTTCTTTCATTACTACCCTACATACAACAAAATCCTTTAATCTCTTCTTCTTTCCCTTGATCAATTTGACAGGAAAGATGTCTGAATTTGTCTGTCCTGAATAAGATCGACCAGAACTGTACGCAACACTTCCATTTATGTGGTATGTCATCTTGTAGGCCACACAATAGGTAGTGTGGGCCTTCCTGCTTCAAGCCAAACATCTTACCATGGAAGAAGAGCAACTCTTATAGAGGGCACCCAAATAAAATTATCTGCAGAATGACCTTTAGAAGAGCCGAAGGTCATGACGTTCAGCATGAGAGTGCAATGTTCATATGACAGGTAACCTCCATACAACTTCCCCCTGAAATCCTACTTCAGACTTGGTTCAAGTACTTGACTTAACATATTTCCCAAAGAATTTGTTAATTTTATTTTGGAAGAAATTGACAATCTTAACTGTGATTAGCCATGCACACACCCACAAGTCTAACTCTTCCTGAATCATGATGAACTTCTTGTGTCAAGACAGGAGAAGTCTGATTAGAACTGAATCCCTCCTGGCTCTTTGTCCTCTGCCCAAACCTCTCAGTCTGTCATTCATTATAGACATCTGACGGAAAATGAAGTCAAAGCCACGTGACCCAGGAGTCTGGTCACAATGAATCTTTGTAGTTCCAGCCTCTAAGTTATAGAATGTACTGGATAGGTAATAGAATGGAAATGAAGTAATATTTCAATATTTTCATGCTGCCTGCATTGCAATTATGATGTTAATTAATTATCTGCCTGGCAGTTAACACCATGCAGAGGCATGGTTGCGGTCGACTTCCTGCTGTTCTGCTAGCAGTGAGTAATTAACCTCTCCTCTTCCCTGGGATTCTCTACAAGATGATCAGCGTGTTGATGATATAATTATTATTAATTCAGTTTCTGTGTTTCGTTGACATTGTTAATTACTTGTCGGTAATCAGCTAATGTTTAATCTTCCTTGCTGGATAGCTTCTTAAAAGGCTGCTTGAAATGGTTCAGAGAGGCTTCCCAGCCGATTCTCACTCCTCCTTGCATCAAGTGTCAGATAGACCTCTATTCAGAATAAATTATTACCTAAATACTACAGAAAGTCTACTGAAGTTGGGGAGTTTTTGGTTCAAATTAAATGGCTGTTTTCACTATTGTGAGATTATGTAAAGCTGTTGCCAATAAAACAGGGAAGCAATTGGGATCCCTTTTGGTGCCAACTTTAAAAATTGATCTCACTTATAAAATTCTCAATATAATTTAAAGGCAAAATTTAATTTAGTGCTGTTTATTATTTTTAGGGGATTAGAGATTTTCCTGCAGATAACTGTTTTACTTTTAGCAAAAGTAAGACATTTCTTACCTAGGGTCTCAACCAACTATGGAAACATAAGAGCATTGTATATTATGTGAAATTTTCCTTAGCAAAAATAGATTTCATACAGATGTAAAGGTAATGCCAAAAGGTTTTCTTTTTTTTCTAAAGCATTGCTTAAATGCATATGTCTTAATATCAGATTAGATCAATTTTGTTTCCCACTGCAATAGAGTGAAAAGTTCGAAAAAATATTTTCATAAAGTAAGAGAGTCAATGTTATTTTTTCAGCATGTAGTTATATCCACCAAAGACACCAGTTCACTTGGATTTAAATTCCTAGGTTGACTTTTATCAGAATACGAAAAAGACATCAGATTATTGGAGTAGAACAGTAAACAATTATTTATATTCAGTGTGCTCTTATTTGCCTTTCTAGGTAAAATATTTTGCTTAAAACCAGAATGATGTGAAGACATCAGAAGAAATTCTGATCTTTGGAGGAACTGGACTTAAACTTATTTATGGGATAGAAAGGCTTTGAGAAATAGCAGTCAAAGCAAGACCTTGAATGAAGAGAAGAAGGTACTTGAATAAAAGAAACCATACATTTTTCTTTGTCTGCTACTGGTAAGGTCCCAGTGGTAGCACAGTACTCAGTTTGCAGTATTTTATTTCAAAAACAGTGAGAGAATACATGGTTCATAAGGAAAGAGTGAATTAATTGATGTTTTAAGGCTGGAACTTTATTCATGGTAATAGTCTTGTATTTGCTAGGCTTCTGCAAAGGGAGCTGTCACAGCTGTCTCTATGAAGGCTAAAATACAAAGAAATGTAACACTGCAGCCAGACTAGGATTAGATGTTAGGAAAGACTCCAGGAGTAAGAACAGGCAGAGAAGCAGAGCTAGGAATTGCCAGGAATTAAACTGGCTCAAGGAAAATGGAATCAGATGAGTTGAGGAGATGGAATGAGGCAAAGCAAAAAAGAGGAAGGGAGAAACACCGAACTGAGCAAAAGTTCTGCAGGTAAAGGGGGGTGTGTTGAGATGATGAGGAGACACCTGCAGTGGAGCGAGTTCCGGGAAGTGGAGCAGTTGTGAAAGGGGATCCCTTAAGTGCAGCAAGAGGTGGGGAAAGCAATAGTGCAGCCAAGCAGGTTGAGAATAAAGAAGCCATTTGGGAGACTGTGAAGAAGAAGGGATTAGAGGAGAAGGAGGACAATTAAATACAAGGTAGGAATATGGACTTGGTTTTATTTTAAGTGGAGTCACACAGCAGAGGCTGTAAGCAATTAAATGGAGATCCTTCCAATGCCATTTAAAAACTATCTAAGTCTTAATTGCTTCGCTCTACAAGAATTTAATGCCAATGCCTTTTGTCTGAGATTATCCTGAGGTTTTGCTTTGAACCTGGAATTTGGGAAACTTGGAGTAAAACTCAGCCAATGCCTCTACATTATGCCATACTTTGGACTGAAATTCTGCAAAATGCTTCCACTTTATGCTAGTGGTTTATTTGGAACCACAGTATCTTCTGTGTCTACTAGAAAATGTTATATGCTTAAACTCACATGAAGCTGGGGAACAAGAAGTGTCATAACTCTCAGAAAATATAACCACTTTTCTTTCTGGAAGTTTCAGCCTCACTTTTAAACTCAAACACTCAAAGGATAAATGTCCACTTTGCAAAGCATGTGGCGAAGCCTAGTCTCACCAGGGCAAGTGGTAGGATTGTGTAACACAGTGCTACACTTCAAGGAGAAATAGAACATTTTTTATTTCCTAAGTTTCACATAAAGCCAATATAAATGAGCATGCAGATTATGGAATGGTTCATATTTTAAGTATTCAAGCTCTGGTAATAGGTGGGAACAATATGAATTGTACTTGTGTACTGAACGAGGTCTAGTTACACAGCCTGCCTTTGATAACACTCCTCATTTTGTAAGCTATATGACATGTCAATTTACTGTTTTCATTTTGGAGACTGAGAACGTTGGATTGAAGCTTCAAGATCAAAAGAAAGGTTAAACCAAAAAGAAGTGTTGATTTCTTTTTTTTCCAAGTGTAAATATTCTCATGCATTGGAGAGTGACACCCTGTATTATCTGGAAATAAGGACTCCTGTTGTACATTCCTTTTACAGAAGGAGGATGGTTCGGTTGTTAAAGTATTTGTCTTGAATGTGGACAGCATGGGTTTAATTCCCCGTACTGCTACAGGCTTTGCGTATGACCTTGGGAAAATTCTTCAGACCCAAATGCTCAGCAGTACTTAGATGCCTTGTGTTTGCAGGCCTGAAGTGATCTGACGAAGTTTGAATTTTGAATGTTTTGGTTTAATGAATTATTTGCAAACACCTTCATACAAGCCAAGTGCAAGCTAGTATAAGCTATTGCAAGCTACAATACTATATATTACTATATATACTATACTATATATATACTATACTATACATATATATAAGCTATTGCAAGCTACAATCCAGTATGCCTGGGCTTCGGCTACATCTTTGGATATTATTTTTTCTCTGCTTCCTATGGATGCTGTCTAATAAGTTGGATAACTTGCACACTATCTGTTTTCTCATGTGATGACAGATTCCACAGTGAATACTGAATACTGTTTTTTTACAATACATAATTTTGAGATGAGAGTATGAAAAAATGTCAATCAGCCATTATCCCAAGTATTTCTGCAGGTAGAAAAGCACTTTCAGGCTAGTATTCAAACCTAAAATGACTAAAACCATGGTTACACAAGAAGCCGGTTAGGTGACAGTCAAAACATGTGAAGGGAGTTTTACAGCGTTTCTCCTTCTTCTGCAGAAGGCAGTGCGGAGTGGCACGGGCTGATCGAAAGGGAGAGGCAGCATTGTATCAGGAGCCAAATCCTGTTTTTACCCAGAACAGTGTAAATGTGGCACTGCCCCGAGAAGTCAAGGGCTTTCCTTCACATATGTCTGGTAGCAGGAGCCTTACCTGCAGTGACATGGAAGATACTGGAACCAGATTCAGCTATTGCACAGAGTTCACATCAGAGCTAGTGATGGTCATTCTGAAGTTCAGAACAGTTCCTGTCTACTTATATTCTCAGAGCTGCTCACTTTTGGAGTTTGACCAAAGAGATGTAGCTTAACTTTACCTTCTCTTAAAACTGCCTGCTTTTCCCTTCACAACTATATGAAATTATCGGAGTTCTTAACATGCAAAAGAATAACATTTGGCATTCCATTTATTCCTGCATAGTGAATTCGAGGTGAGTATGAGCTATTGTCAATTGCTGCCTGGGCATATTACTTGAATAACTCTATTCAAAGACCAATAAAAGATTTCCCACAAAAAAAGCTCTAGAAATAATTTTTACAAAATGTGATTCCTCCTAATTAAACAGAGCCCCCTGGGAATTTAAAACCAATATTAGCTCATTTACACAATACCATGCCAGATGGTAAAAAAAAATAAAAATAAATCCTGTCAATAGAAATGTACTGAAGTTTCAGCTGAGAAGACTTGGGTTTTTCAAAAATCTATTTCTGATATGGTCTGTGTTTTGGTAACAGAAGAAGAATCTCCTACCAGTAGGAAATGACAGTTTTCAAAGGTTTTTAAAATGTCTCTTGTTCGAAGTTATAACCTTAGGAATGAGTCACTGAGAGTTGCTCTGTACATTTGACCCTCCATTACTGCAGCTGGAGCCACCTTATCCAGTTTTTCACAGACAGGGCTGCTGTCATTCTCTCTTCAGTCTAATCTGCACTACCAGAATTTTGCTGCTCTATTCACGTGTACTTTTACCAGCATAGCTTATGGTACCTTCCAGGGAATAGATAATACTCTATCAGTATATCTGCATCTACACTGGGGTTGTGGGTACAAAAAAAGGGAGACTTTTGTTATATTGTTGAAAATTTCTAGNTGCTGCTCTATTCACGTGTACTTTTACCAGCATAGCTTATGGTACCTTCCAGGGAATAGATAATACTCTATCAGTATATCTGCATCTACACTGGGGTTGTGGGTACAAAAAAAGGGAGACTTTTGTTACATTGTTGAAAATTTCTAGTGTAGGTTGGCTCAATTTTGGTAGAACCTTATAACGTTATTGCTAATGTTTCCTGTAGGTGTATAGCGCCGTAGCTGCATGGATGTATAGGAAAGCAAATGTCACACCATGGATGCCTAGCATATACATGGGCTGGATTCAGGATTTTCCCCGAAAGTCAAAGAGGCTTTGAGTAGATGTGAAAGCGTCTCTGTTGACTTCCTTCAGATCGTCAGAGGAATTGTTTACTATATTCAAATCAGTTAGGCTGAGCTGCCGTTACAACTTTATATGTTGTATGTACGTTTATAGGTTGTATGCATGTTTATCTGTTGTATGTAAATCATGACATTTAGCATTGTTGAAATAAGTGTGTGATAGTAAGACACCTACATTAGACAAGGAGAGGTTTTTGGTAGAAAAACTTAAAACCCATCAATGCGTTGTGGAGAATATACTTCTGCTTTGAGCTGCTTCTTAGTCCATTGATTACCAGTAATTATGAACGCTTTTGGCTGCTGAAGCAGAAATAATGTTCACAATAGAGACAGGGGACTGGAGGAGATCTGCTGGGTCACTCACTCCTCTGCTCACACGGACACGCTGGATTGCCCTTACAGTTGATCAAAATTCAGTTGAAACCACTTAGTTTTCCTGTTCCCATCTCCTCTACTGGAGGGGTATTCCTGAACTTAATCACATCTCTAACTGGAAAGTTTCTTATAATTTCCAGATAAAAATCTTTATTGATCAGTTTATGTCCATGTATTATGAGCCATGGTAATTTCTGAGCTTAAGCAGTTCTCTTCTTTCTGTGGTGTGACCCTAATGAAATTCGTATTATGCTGTTCTTACATGATTGCTCTTTCGATTTCTTCAGAGCAATAAAAAATAGAGTCTTCAGGTTTTCATTTTGTTTTATTTTGGGTGGTAAATATTTAGACTCTGATGGCTTCTAAAGCATTAAATGGGACTTGAGATGTCATATGAGTATTGCAAATACAAACAAGGAGAACAAGAATCTGTCTTGTGTCCTGAGCATTTAAAAGTTACAAACAAAATCAAGCGGTTGAAGGGAAAAACTAGCTCAACCTTATTAGTTCTGCATGCAAAGTATGGGCTATTTTATTATGGGAGAATCAGGGAAAAAAGGAAATTTTCAGCTGAAAAGGGACTAGTTCACACTTGCTGCCTACCTCTGTAAGTGGTCTGGGTTTAAAGGCACTACAGTAGAACTGCTTTTGAATGAAGATTTGACGGAAAATAAGGTAGGGACCATCTTAATCTTTTTCTATGTGTATCTCAACTGCACAGTATCAAGAGTAAGGGAAAAGCAGCGGTGTTTCTGGAGGAGAAACTGATGATGGCTTCGATCATTGGTTGAGGAAAACCAGGGAATGGTATTGCAATAGGGCACTAGACATGTTTGACAGAGGGAGCTAAGTGAAAGAAATCTTTAAAGTCGAAAAAGTTGCTGTTAAGTATAACACGAGTAGAAGGAAAAGGGTTGACAGTAGGGCATCCTAACGAGCAGTGGCCAACATGAAGGGAAAAAGAATATGGAATAGTTATGTGAAGACACAATAAGGTTTGGATGAGAGTTTTAGCTGGATGGAAAGATATTGCTAGATCTGTGTGAAAAATAGGAAATGTTCAGATGCTGCCTGAGCACCTGCCTGCAAGCACGTGGGCTGCATCTACGATCTGACCTTGCTTATGTGGCTGAAAGGATGAAAGGGTGATTGAATTGGGTTCACTTCCATTTGCCCATCTGCAAATGCAATGCTTGTACTGTGCGTGGGTTGTGTGGTCAGCTCAGGGAAATGTTTTTTTTAAAAAAAGTTTAAAGCTTATTTAATTCCTATTACAAAATAAGAAAAACAATGAACTGTAAGGCGCATTAATTACCGGCTGCAGGCATTTAAAGAGAGCTCTCAGAGATTTAATCTACTCAGCTGCAAAATAGTTTAAGATTATTATCCCCATCCCACAAGTGGGGGTCTGAACCTCAAGGTCACACAGTACGTCAGAAGTGGAGTAAAAAAAAATATATCCAGCAAGCTCTTGCTCTAACCACAAGCTGGTACTCCTGCATTCAATATAGTATATAGATAGTATACTGTAAACTCCTGTGAAAAGCATCTGTGGCTTTATTACTTCAATAATCTCAAACTCTAATTCTGATTTTGTTGGTATGGTGTCAGTGCTATGAATCTATCTCATCCAAGTTGGTTTCTCTTCAATTTTTCAATCTGGCTTGTCTAGGGAGACGGGGTGACATTTCTCCTTGTTGTGTTCTTTTTTTTATTTCTTTTACCTCTGTCACAACCCTCTAAAACAATACTTTAGAAAATGACAGAGAAGCAGCGTTTGTGAAATGTCATGATCACAAACAATCAGAGTGATTGCATGCTACATTTATCGTACATCAATGTCCCCTGCCATCAATTGCTTCTTGAAACTACAGAAGTCTATGAAGTGAAGCGGGACTTGCTCTCACAGTCAGATGTCCTAACAACTTTTTGCAGTCCCTTGTTTTAGCAGTAAATCTGAGCTAATTATTTAGATCCTGTATTACTAACTCTGATTTTTGAATTCAGTGAGTTGTTAGTAGTTGTTTGCAAATATTTGCCAAACATTTTTGCTGAGCCTTATCCTCTGCTTTGACCATTCATTACTGAGGCTGAGCCATGTGATGTGATTTTCTTTCTGATTCTAGACAGACAGGAATAGATTTTTTTTTGGAATGGAAGAATAGTGAATTGCTAAATTTGAAGGCAAAATTTCAGCTAATTTGCTCTTAGTTTCACAAATTAGCTGTGTCAGAACCTGTGGGAATAATAAAGAGTAAATCTCCCAAAAAGAAGTAAATCATACTGCTGACTTTCACTCACAGAAATACAAACAAATCCATCAAAATATGCCATCTGTTCAAGTATTTTAGCATAGCTGGTGTCTATGATCCATGACTTTTGTTCATTCCCTGAAGCCCTCATGAGTGAGGCTAGCTGTAAGTCCTTTCTTAGCTTTCCATTGTGTTTTTAAGGCAAAAAAAAAAAAAAGAATAAAGAATATGACATTTTAAATATGTGGTGATGCTTCTCCTGGTGAAGATATATACTTGTAGTCTGTATACTACCCCACAGGCACATGTGATTTCAGAGCAAATTAAAAGGTTGGACATGATCTGCTCACTGCAATGTGCCCCCACTTCTCTTGGGTATGAGTTCAACTTCTTGTAGGCTATCTAGGTACCTAAGAGCAGTAGGGACACCTCTGCTAGAATTGTTGGACTGATCTTTGGCTTTGGAAAATTTCCAGTGATAGCTTCTTTCTGTGGTGATATGCTTCTGCCTTCTGGCCTGGAAACATGTGCAGGGATACACTCAATTCTAGGTGCCCAAATTTAACCAGAGGAACCTGTGGCTAGGGACAGATGGAGGAGGCTGGATTTCTCAGAGGGGTCACCAATGGCTCCCTGAGAGTGGGAGGCACAGATGAACAGAGAGTTAACACACTGGGAGTCAAAGTATCATCAAAATTTCTTTCACTTAGGACCCCACCGCCGTTTCATCAGCATAGAGACTTCCACCATAGACCACAGCCTCTGCCAGTTCCCATCCAGGCATTATAACATCATGCGGTGTTCAGAAGGATATGTGTTTGTGAGCTGTGGCGATGAATTTGGTCAAATCCTGGTCTTGTTGAGATGGAGTGGCTAGGTTGATTTAACTGCAGGTGCTTGTGAGAAAGATGTGGCCTGGAAAATGGAGATCTTTGCACAAAAATCCAGAGCTCTGTCTTAGTCTTGTGTTACGAAAATCTCAGTAGCTGCATTTCTATCACTATTTTCCTAGAAAGACTAGCACAGAAATGACTTAAACTTTAATTTCACAACTGTCCTGTGATATATACCTTGAAAAAAGCCTTATCTTCATATTCATATTTGTGTCCTTAATTTCGATCAACATGGTGAGAAACAATTTGATTCCCCCATATACTGCATTATCTACTATAAGAATAAACTAAAGTGCATGTTATGCAAATACCGTCATATAAAGACAGCAGTTACAGCAGTGTCTTCCAAGGTATATATCAGTGTAGTGTAGCAATTAAACAGTACAGTGAAGCCATAGCAATTACCATTCTAAATTATAATAAGCGATTCAATATACGCTATGGGATAAATAATCTCCTTCTAGCAAACCCTGTATATGTGTTTTGGTTTTTATTCTACAGCTCTTATTACTTGTCATCTGAACACTGTGCCAGATGATTTGTACCCCATGCTTGTCATTTCAATGCATATTTATTATATGACTTTTGCAAAAAATGCCCATGATTTCTACTGTGTTAACATATTACCAGTTTGCAGTGATATCTTAAAAAAATAAATTAATGATGTTGTGTGAATGAAGGATAATCTTTGATTTTTTTTCAAAAACCCACACAGAGCTAGACATAACCTTCATATAATCTGAAGCTTAATAAAGCTAACTCCCCATAATTTCAGGAGATTCAATTCAGAATTAAACACATGAAGTACTAAGCTAAATTCTATTCATTTTTAGAATCAGTTTTCTTTCTAGGTAGTAAACAGATTCCCACTAAAACTTGTGCATGATTTTAATTACAGATAAGTTTCTCTTTAAAGGCCACAGCATTCATGCTCAGGTTGCTAAGCTGAATTCAATACGTCTATATGTTAAAGGTAGCAAGCTAATGTGTAAACAGGGAAAATATTGGAACCAATTGCTGTTAATTTGGTTTTGATCAATTCACATTGACTACACTTTACATGCAAATGAGAAGTGTGTTGGATTATCCCAGCTGAAAATAGCTGAGATACTGATCTCTTTTTAAAAATCAAAAAATAGAATAAATGAAACCGGAGAAAATGGAAAGACTGGTGTTCGAAGTGTTGGTAAAGAGAAGCAAAGAATTGCTGAATACATATATGTTAGTACAGCTCAGCGTAGTACAGATATATGGAACTTCTGCATAGGCAATCAAGATGGCAAATTCTGGATCCTATTTAGAGTATTATTGTGATTTATGCTGTTAAGGCTACTAAAAATTGATTGTTAATTTTGAAATAACTTGGAAAACTTTGCATGAACCAGGCAAATGTGAAAAAGTGAGTACAATATAAAGACAGACAGAAAGAAAAAAGAATAACTGTGGAAGTTGCCATTTGGTAACATCAAATCTCAACAGAAAAATTTGTTTTCTGGCTGTAAATCAGGCCAAAAGTATGTGGTCTTTTTTTGACTTTATTCATGTCTGTAGTCCCACTGAAGTGGACAAAGTATTTTGCATTCATGGCACTGCAGAAGGATAGGGTGAATGGACTGCAATGATATGAGGTAGTTGTAGATCAGTGATGCATTTGATCCAGTCTCATGTAATAGTACCCTCAAAAATAATTCCACCTGATTTACAATGAATGATGTGGATAGAGAAACAGCTGTTGGAGCATAAACGAAAGTGACAGTGAATGTGTGTAAATCTGCTGGCAGTAGTGTAGTTGAACACTGTGGCATTCGGCACATGACATAGGTCCTTGCCAAGGAATACCTTAAGCTTATGTTTATGTTTAAAGGAGGTGTTTGCATCCTAATGACTTCAACAGCACTTAAACACACACGCAGACACTCTTGAACAGGAGTGCTTTCCTCAGTACTAATATCTCATTTAACGATCCAGAGAGGGAAGTAAACCCAGATGTGAAAAGTTGTAAAAACCAAGAATGACCTAGATATACCCATAGAAGACATTAGAAATGTGACAGGAAATGAGAAAATGAGATGCAGTCTTGAAAAATGTGTAATGGGACACTGATCCAGAAGGAAAAAATCCAAAGCAAAGATCAAATCAGGATAAGAAAGCTGGAAAGCAGTAGTTACCGTGAAGTATGGCCAGGAATGATAACTTACAACTTATTAGACATGAATAAGTAATGTTCCTAGAAGCATGTGGGTTTCAGCATATTTCAGTTCATGGTGAAACGGAGTTCCATTTAAAAACCCATTAAAAGAAACTCCCAGCCATTTGTGGTATGAGAACATTAGAAAGCTCGATGGCTCAGCCTGCAACTTCAGCATTAACCTCATATGGAGCAGGAACTTTGCTTTAAACTGTGGGATACTGATCCGGAATTGATATAATAGTCATAATAAACAACTGGTTCAACCGGTAAGTCTGCAAAATTAATGTGTTCACTGTGTTTCAGTTACTATTGCTAACTTCCAAAATGCCACCCATCCACCTGAAAGGTGACAGGAGTATAAAAACAATGTGGTCTCTGGTTACTGTCATACCATTCCTTTCAGTAGCTTCAAGGGTGAGAGAGGACTCGAGTTATGACATCAAGATGGGGTTATCTTGAATTTGCCAACAGATGTCCAAGGCAGTTCCAAATATTCCTGAAGTACTTGGTTAAAAAAGTTTAGAGAACTGATCTATTAATACAGGGAGGACAAAAAATGAATTAGCTGATTAAAACTCTTACTGGATTTTTGCTTTCTTTGTCTTTATGTCATCTGACTGACTGTAGGCTCCTAAGCTTCTCGCTAATTTTTCTAGGCTTGGATTCAGGTGGCACATGCCAATGAAAATTGTATTGATAGATCTGGGCGTTAGATTTCATTTAGCCACAAAACAGGTGTAGTTCAAGCAATGCAAACTGCAGTATTGGATCATGCCTGTGTGTGTCAACTCTGATACACAGTTTCTATCTCTTTGCATGAGAGGAAGAATTCACCTCTGTCATCTTGACCACTCTGCTAAGGCTGCTGGCAAGGCAACTGTTGAGTTTGTGTTGTGATGCAGGTTTTAGTCTGCTGACCTACAACATAACCCTCAAAACTGACAGGCAGGTCTATTAAGGCTGCTGTTGGGATACATATGACAGAGTAGTAACTCTTTTTTTATGATTGTAACTCTGAGCACTTCCAGAATTGCTTTGAATTTGAGGCAAAATTATCAGTATTTAGGACAGGAGTGCTTGCATAACTTCAAAAGAATGTTTCCATGAAACACCTAGACCTTAACTGATGGGTCTACATGGCATAGCACTGGGCTCTGGAGACTTCCTTGACTCTCTTCCAGAGGCCTGTTGTTGAATTTCTTGTGCGTAGATGCTCTCTCAGGTTTTGTAAGTTTCCACAGGTTCAGAAAGTAGAGGATAAGTACAGAAACAAAAGTGCCGAATGGAAATGCTCAGTGGGTTGTGATCACTGGTGCATAGTCAAGTTGGAGGCCTGTGACTAGCGGTGTTCCCCAGTGATCTATACTGGGTCCAGTCTTGTCCAACATATTCATCAGTGTCCTGGATGAAGGGGCAGAGCGTACCCTCAGTGAGTTTGCTGATGATACAAAGCTGGGGGGAGCGGCTGACTCACCGGAAGGCTGTGCTGCCATTCAGTGTGACCTGGGCAGGCTGGGGAGTTGGGCAGAGAGGAACCTGATGAAGTTCAACAAGGGCAAGTATAGGGTCCTCTTTATGAGTAGATATAGTCTCCAGGGCCTGGACTTGCTTCAGCATGTTCTTAATTTTATATAAAGCGGTAACCCCTCCACATGAATTCAGTCCTGTACGTGAGATTCTCTCCCAACATTAAAGATGGTGTAAAATACAGACAAAGAGAACAATAAGCAATAGAGGTATGGAAGGTTACTTACCATACCTATTCTCCATAAGCTTATTAGAGTTTTTCATGTCTTATCATTCTTATTCTCCATAAGCTTATTAGATTTTTACATGTCTTCTGGCCTTGACTCTTTCTTCATCCTTTAAGTTTTTGAGTTGATAAAGGAGTGAATTCCAGAACTATGCAAAAGTCCTGCTTGAATTTCAGACTCCCTAACATACAAACCTCTAGATATGTATCTACTGTTGTTCCAAAGTGAAATGCATTCAAAACACTCTGGACTCTTGAGTACATAAGGATTTATCTGCTCCATGAGTTGACTGCAGGTAAGTTTCCTCATGTAGAAAACCATTGTGGAGTAGAGTTTTTTTGACGACTTGAATAGGCAGAATCTGTGTAACCTCATGAAGGACTGCTCTGAAACACCAGGGTAGTTTTCAATGCGTAGAATTAACCTTGGCAAAAGTGGGGAAAAAAGATTACTAGAATGAGCTTGAACTTGCAATGCCTTCATGACAGTTATCAGTGCAGTAGATTTGTTTGCTTGTATTTCAATGAGATTCCAAAACTCAGGGTGGTTCAAAAGATTGTGGTGAATAAATAACTCATAATCTTTTTCTTATTTAAATTGTTTGATTCTGTGCAGACTGGGTATAATTATGCAGCTGATGAAAAAGACTCTGAATCAAAAATTGGGAAAACTTAGAGAAAGAAAAGAGAATACAGCGTCTAGGATAAATCCAGGCAAAGCAGCTTCTTTCCCTGAGCTTTGAACTGTTAGCTTTTAAAGGTATTTTCATCAGAAATCAAGGTTTCATGTGTATTTCCAAATCTAGACTTTGTAAAAATAAGTACCCAAAGCCTTGAAGCAGATCAAAATGTTTTGGGGTTTAGGAGATTTTTCTCTCTCAATTTACAATGGCAGCAAATATTTTTACATTTTAAAAACCCTCTTGCAGTATCAGCAGTTCAAACATTTCAGCACTGTGTGTTTGAAAGTGAAATGATCAGCAAAACTAAAGCTGATGATATGGATTTTTTTTTCTTTGCCAAAACTGAGGTACTTGCATGAAGCAGCAGGGGAATTTGAAAGAATACAGTGCTGTATATTGACTTTTCATCATTTAAAAATCAATTAGTCAAATTTTCCTATCTCTCTTAAAATGAAACTAACAGTATAGGGTATCTTTAAGAATTTATTCCCAGTTATGGAGAATAGCTTAAGGGCTGTGTCCAGAATAAAGGAATCCAGCTCTGCTTTCTTAGGTGGTCTCTGCAGACCATCTGCTGCTCTAAGCTTGTGACCAACTTTGGTTATGGCTTCCAAAATGAATTATTCCTTCCACACTGCAGGCAAGCATCTGGTACAGAAGGACTGCCTTTTCCTTAAAGACTGGCTTTTCACGACTTTATGGATTGGTTATGTTACCCCACCACATTTTTATTAATATTAAAGTCTCAGTTACATAGCATAGGGATTGTTGCTGGGAAAGCTGTATGAAATATTCGAAATAAAAAGCCAAGTCAACACCTTAATGAAATTTTCCAGGTGAGACATTTTATTGCAAATTGAAAATATAGGCTGTGTCTATGGAGATAGTTGTTCTCAAAACACTTTAACATAAACTTGGGTGATTCATGTTCTTGTGTTCAACCTTGTGAAATGCGGTTTCCAAAGGTTCAAACATGAAATGTGGAAAGAGCGAGGAAAGGTAATTTTAGGCAGATCATCATGGCTCAAACTAAATGAGGACAAGCTCGTGAACGAAGGTCACTGTTGTAGTTCTTGAACCATTGTAGAGCAGCTGTGTCAAGGGGAGGCATTTGTGGAGAAAGACACATCCCATCCTGAGACAAATATCGAAACATCACTTGCTTAAGAAGTCTTAGCTTAGGATGGAAGGAGCTACCCTCCCAAAGTGCCTTCCATTCTCGTTCCCATAGAGCAAAATTCTACATTTGTCTAGATTAGATGCTTGACTGTCAGATCGCTAGTGTTGGTGGGGTGGGTAGATTATGCATCTGGAGCAGTTAGTCTGCCAACAGCTACAAATTATACATAGGATGTGAAGGGTGATAAGTAATTTGCTTGTGCATTCCTGTAGTTGTGAATGTGAGAAAGAGAGTATATCACGTTCTTTGATGAAATAACAGGCACTGAAAAAAAAAAGGGATGTTACCTTGTCTCTGTGTCTCCCAGAACTTCATCTTCAAAGCTGACACTTCAGCCCATTGCTCCTACAGATGACTTGTACAAAACTGTCCCAACCTCAACTTATCTATCTCATTTCATTGCTCATCTGCTGGAGAACATGTGGTGAACCAGGACAGCAAAACGACGCACAGTTTATACTGCATCTCTTTCGGCTTCCCAGAGGAACTAGCTTTAGCATTTCACAAAATCAGTGTAGCAGCTTGTTGCATGAAGCAGAGACACCGAGATCAATTTTAGAATATAACAATGAGGTTTAAATGTTCTCAAGATACCATTAAATGCTTATTTTATCCTAATATACTAGAAAAAAATCTAGACATGAACGTTGTTCGTTTATGTGGTGAAACTGATAACAATAATCCATTAAGGGATATGTCCATGCCAAGTCCTTCTGTAGGGAGTCTTCACTTTTCCAATTACAGATTTTTACTCTTCTAATACATTAAGAAAGTCTTGGATTCCTTAATAGGTGTCTGCACAGCAAGTGGTCTTGACAGAGCTAAGAACAACAATTGCTATGATTTCAAAATGGTATGGTTTGTAAATTGTTAGATTAACCACCATTTTAATACAGGTTTTTTGCACCTATTGGTTTGATAGTTCACAATAATGTGTAAATGTTAAATTAAGCCAAGCTATTTGGTTTTGTCCTGGCATAATTTCACAAAGTATAAAACCATTTTTATAACAGCATGGGGCTAATACACCGAATATCTTTCCATGTAGAGCCAGAAAAGGGCAAATTGGAAAAGAAGCCCGTGAAGACTTTTGTAATGGAATAAGCTTAAAAGTAACATTTCATGCTAAGCAATTTGCACTCTATTTTTCAGTGGCATGGTGTAGTTGTAAATTAAACTTGTTTTCAAGTCTTTTGAGTAATTTATTGTGCTTATCACAAAACACAATTAGGGTGTTCTCACATGTACACACAGATGTAGATAACCATGCACATGAACGTACACCATAATGTAACTTCACGTATATTTTATTCTCTGCAGCAAGAAGGTGAAATTAAAAAAACCCTTTATCCTGAAGGGACAGTGACGTTGTGGAGGAACTTCAGAACTTCAGAAAATACTTGTCTTCTTGCTCTGGGTCAATCTTTTCGCTTTTGTGTTCATTTCAGGATTACTTTCCTGTGTGGACAGAGGATTGAGGACCTTCTGGAAGCAAGTTCAGATAGTGGCATTCCTCAGGCACCTTTTTGCTTCTCAAGTGTTAAGTTCTGACTCCCATTTCAGGAAAATCTTACAGGTAAGAATAATCTACCAGTGCTGGTTTTATGCAATCAAGGCCAGTTGTTTGTACCCCATGAATGCGGTAGAACTCATTTTTCAGTTGAGTAATGCATCAGTGAATCTCATGGCTACCGTCATCTTCAAATAGACTCAACTGTACATGTATAGTATCCATGGTCCTATTCAAACTTCAGAAAACATAGCGTAGCTCCTGTATTATTATTTTATTATTATTTTTCTTCACATTGCATACATGCAGCTTCAGTTTAATCAGCTGTAGGTGAAACAGTAATAGAGGGATACAACAGGGGAATGTGGTTGAGAGCAGAGACTTCGATATTGCTGAAGGGAGTGTAGGGAGGTCTGATGTTGCTCCAAACTCAATAGGAAGCTTTTTTTACCAGGAATAGGTTTCAGTGGATTCATTGCTGAGACCTGCACGGCCAGATGGTGTCAACTGAGGATATGTTTGTGACTGACTTTAAGTACTACAGACTTTGTGTTTATTGCTATTCCAGAAGAACACATTAGAAGGCTGTTGATAGCAGGGACTATCCAGCCTTGTTTACCAGGGCTTGGTGAAGTCCAGTGACTGGGAACTGAGGTTATAGGAACTCAGTATGCAATTTCCTAGCTGTGAAGAATTAAATGCAAAAGAAATCTGTATGGGATCAGCATAGCTGTTGCATCTTGAGGCTAGACAGCTGCTTTCATCTGGATTTTTAATCCTTTGGCCTGTGTGTATACAGAAGCAGCAAGCTAGGTGATGCAATTACAGTTGTTCCTTCTGGTCCTTGTATCGATGGATGCTAGGCTTGATCATAACTCTTTGCAGTTCCCCAGTCAGATAATACTGGTCTATCAGCTTCACATTTAGTCAGCTGTGACCTCATTGATGAATTTACTCAATGCACAACTTAGCTACTATGGGAGTATTTTTGTATTGTTTGTTTATCTTCTAAAGTACAAGAGGCTGGTTGTTGAAGGAAACACGACACAAAGCAGATAGACCAGTCTTCTGAGGCAGCATAGATGATTATGTCAAGTGTTTGGCTGGAGTCACTTTAGCCGAGAAATTTCCTTGCAGACCTAATTGGAAGGAATGTCTCAAGATCTGTGGTCTTTCTTTGCAGCACAGGGAATGATTTGGCCACTAGGCACATCAAATTAACCCTGCATCATTTTTGGACTCTTGTCTGGGTTCCTGCTTGTTGTATGCATTCTTGGTTTTGAGGAACAGAGACAAAAGAATCTAACATTGTTTTGGGCTAGTTACAGGATATCTGGATGACACTTACTTGCAGAGAAATACAGGAGACGTTAGATGATCTAGAAATTATTTCTCTCCTGATCTATGAAGTTCATTAGAAAATTGCTTATTTTCCACAACATGTTGACCACCTGTCGGGGAAGGATAGAGTGGAAGTACAGGAAACTTTGATTTAGCAGACACTATGAAAATGTAATTTGTTCTGAGAAACCTGTGTCACAGTATCACTAAGAGCCCAATCCAGTGCCAATTCAAGACAACATGAGTTTTTGACTGAGCGTAGGAGACCAGGAGCTGAAAGCATTGGATACTTTCCTGGAACTGGTGCTTTGCTGGTCTTCCATTTGTCTATACTGGGACAGTAGCTGAGGATGGATTGATGAGGAAAAATTTACTGTCTCATGGGCAAATCTTAATGCCAGAGGCTAGTTCTGGAGCATACTTTTCACTAAGAATGTGGTTAGAAAGCAATCTGGGGTGGCGTTGAGGGAACATCATGATTTTTTCTTTTCCATGATACAGCTCACTGGTTTGCCCATCAGTAAATTGATTAATTGGACATATTTGAGAGTGTTTTCACAAGAATATTTGAGCTTTATGATTCCCCCCCACGCACTTATTTTTCTCCATACTGCCATCATCAGTGATTTCGAAGTGTAGAAAATAGTATTATAAGGGAACAGATGCGAACAAAAGGGGTGAAATTGGATGTATTAGTATTCAGCGGTCTGCTTTTGATTACCTCTGACTGGAAAATATTTGGAAGCCACCAGGGTCCCCTCAAGTGTTATGATTTCGTAAATTCAGCCCTCGTGTGTTGGGATTCAGGCTCCCTTATTGAAATTGAATTGATATTTTGTAAACTTCATTTGTGAATAATGTGATCTGACAGGGACAAATGCGAGGGAGAATTGTTTTCAAACCTTCTCCAAATGAAACTTATTATTGGGTAAATACGGATTTCTTTGTCTCTTTTCCTCTCTTTCTATCCTGAGCGTCTTCATGGCCTGAATATGTATCAACTTTTCCAAGGTAATTGAATTGATTCAATCATGTGTGGGCAACAGAAATGGGCAATAGAATGTATTCCTGATGGGGAAAAATTGAAAAGTAGAGGGATTTCTACTCAGGTGCAGGGCTGGGAGGGTCACAGTGCTATCAGAGGCGAGAGACATGCAGGAGCTTCTTTCTGATTATCTCAGCTTTGGCCATTCTCTCTCTCAATAATCGCCCTCTGATATAACGCCAGCTTTCCAATTTTGCTGGCCAGCACCAGGCCTCAGATGTGTTACATATTAATTTCCCTTTGCAGAAAATTTGCCAAGCTTTAGCTCAAATTCAGTTAGTCGGATTGATGAAAGTGGCAAAAGGATACGACATTTACTGATTCTCCCTTTTCACCTTTGATTAGCTCAACCTGTGAATTATTCTTGCCCTGTCAGTGTGCCATTAAACAAGCTGGGGCCAAGGTTGCAAGTTCATACTTTCTGATGTAACTGAGAGAAAATATGTGGAGCCATGATTTGTCTGACAGAGACCTAGGATCATTTCAATGCTGTGTTGCCATTATTTTAACAGGTCAACCCTTGGTGAAATAAAGAAACAAAAATAAAAGCTCCACCCTCCTCCTCCTAATCTCCATTTCTAGCCCATATTCCTGTCACCTGCTCTTTCCCAGTGGTTCTCTAGTGGAAAAACTCATTGTCTTTTCTCCAAATAAGCTGGAAAATTTCATCCCTCTTTCTCCTGGTTGATATTTTCAAATTAAAGGTTGCTCATCTGTAGTGTTTTTATTCCATATGGATTGCTGCCACAGGCTGGAGTCTGTGTCGCCAACTTTTTTTTTTCCTTTTTATTTTCACTCTTCCAGCACACTGCAGGTTTGATCTCTCCTGGAAACTCTGGTCTCTAATGCTGCCTAGTGCTGAAGCATTTCTCCCCACCAGTGAAGCGTAAGGGAGAGAACTTGTTTTCCTATACCTTCCTCTGTTACTGCACTTCTTTGACAAATCGTGCCCAGGTTTTTATTCCTTTTTTCACTTGATGAGAGTCTTAGTTTGTTGATTGTAAAGTCTGAGTATTTTTAAATGCCCCAATGGAAACTTTAATCATAGAGTCATAGAATCATAGAATAATTTGGGTTGGAAGGGACCTTTAAGATCATCTAGTTCCAAGCTCCCTGCCATGGGCAGGGACACCTTCCACTAGACCAGGTTGCTCAAATCCCCATCCAACCTGGCCTTGAACATTTCCAGGGAGGGGTTGTCCAGAACTTCTCTGGGCAACTTGTGCCAGTGTCTCACCAGCCTCGTTGTGAAGGATTTCTTCCCAATATCTACTCTAAATTTACCCTGTTTCAGTTTAAAGCCATTACCCCTTGTCCTATCACTACATGTCCTTGTAAAAGGTCCCTCTCCAGCTCTCTCACAAATTCCTTCAGGTACTGGAATGCTGCTACATGGTCTCCCTGGAGCCTTGTCTTCTCCAGGCTGAACAACCCCAACTCTCTCAACCTGTCTTCAGAGGATAGGTGCTCCAGCCCCCTGACCATCTTTGTGGCCTTTGTCTGAACTTTCTCCAATAGGTCCATGTCCTTCTTGTCCTGGGGGCCCCAGAGCTGAATGCAGTACTGCAGATGGGGTCTCACCAGAGTGGAGTAGAGGGGGAGAACCACCTCCCTTGACCTGCTGGCCATGCTACTTTTGATACAGCCCAGAGTATTGTTGGCCTTCTGGGCTGTGAGCATGCATTGCTGGCTCATGTAGAGCTTCTCATCAACCAACACCCGCAAGTCATTCTCCTGAGGGCTACTCTCCATCTATTCTCTACCCTGCCTATGTCTGTCCTTGGGATTGACCCGAACCATGTGCAGGACCTTGCACTTGGCCTTGATGAACTTAACATGGTTTGCACAGGCCCACCTCTCAAGTCCGTCAAGGTTCCTCTGGATGGTTTCCCTTCCCTCCAGCATGTCGACCACATCACACAGCTTGGTGTTGTCAGCAAACTTGCTGAATGTCCACTCAATCCCACTGTCCATGTTGCTGACAAAGATGTTAGACAGTGCCAGTCCCAATACCGACACCTGAGGGATGTCACTTGTCTCCATTTGGACATTGAGCCATTGGCCACAACTATTTGAGTGTGACCCTCCAGAAAATTCCTTATCTAGTGAGTGGTCTGTCCATCAATTCTGTATCTCTTCAGTTTAGAGACAAGGATGTTGTGCAGAACAGTGTCAAATGCTTTGCACAAGTGACATCAGTCACTCTTCACTTGTCCACCAATGCTGTAACCTCATTGTAGAGGGCCACCAAACTTGTCAGGCATGATTTGCCCTTAGTGAAGCCATGTCGGCTGTCATCGGTCTCCTTATTTTCCGTGTACCTTCACATAGTTTCCAGGAAGATTTGTTCCATGATCTTTCCGGGCACAGAGGTGAGGCTGACTGGACTGTAGTTCCCTGGGTCTTCCTTTTTTCCATTGGTAAAAATAGGGATTATATTTCCCATTTTCCAGTCAATAGGAACTTCACCAGACTGCCATGACTTCCCAAAAATGATGGAGACTGGCTTAGCAAGTTCACCTGCCAGTTTCCTCAGGACCAGCAGATGCATCTCATCAGGTCCCACGGACTTGTGCAATTTCAGGTTCCTTAGATGGACTCAAACCTGATCTTCGCCTACAGTGGGTGGTTCTTCATTCTTCCAGTCTCTGCCTTTTCCTTCTGTAACTTGGGTGGTGTGGCTTCAGCACTTGCCGGTGAAGACCAAGACAAAAAAGTTGTTGTGTACCTCAGCCTTCTCCATAACCTGGGTAACCAGGTCTCCTGTTTCCTTTCGGAGAAGGCCCAGATTTTAATATTGTTATTACAGCTTGTTTGGAAGATTGCTGGGAAGATTATCAGTTTTGATTGTCAAGTTAGGACATAGTTTGATTGTCAAGTTAGTTAAACGCGTGTTTAAAAGACATTTTTCATGATGATGTTGGGCATGTATAGTGCTATTTCAAAATGCCAAATGTGCTTCAATCCGTGTAGCATTGGTGGCTGGGGCCCTGAGCAAAGGGGAAAGATATGGGTTAAAGCAGAAGGAGCCAATGAATGAATAACACTTGCCTATATGTTTCCCTGCAAAAAGTGTGCCACAAATACTTTGCTTTCTAGCCCACGCAGTAAGGATACGTGGTCAATCAGCTGGCAAACCTGTGCATTTCTGTCTATCTTGCAATGTCCTTATGCTGTCAGGAACTCATGAAAACACCTTAATCCAGTCATCATGGATTTTGGGTGCCCTCAGGATCTGAAACAGTGGTGAGAACCTGTGACAGTGTCTGCTGTCGTTTGCTGACTTTTCCATGATAGTTCTGGGAAAACATTATTAAACACGGGAGAGATGTGGGTTTGGTCCCTTCTGTGAATGACACAATAGCATTTTTACCAGAAATACTTTTTAAGATGTTTATCATCAAACCATTCCCACTTTCTTTTTTCTAATAAACTGTGTTTCTGTATATACATAAAAGCACAATATGAAGCATATCTAACAAGAATTTTCTTATCCTTTCTTCAGTGCATAGCTACCATTTGCAAGCTATTCACTTCAAGACATCCATCATAAACCTGAAAATCTAGTTTTAAAGCATCTCACTTTCTAGGAAAATTAGGGTTGTATTCAGAACTGCAGTCTTGTCTGCCTCAGTCTTTACAGCTGTTGAGTAGAAACAATTGTCAAAAGTAGAGAGCAGAGAGGAGAGGAACTGGTATGCTGAACTCTCTGGGAAGGGCTTCCAGCTGACATGCAGCAAATATTGCTCGTGGCTCTTCCATCACTCACTGAACACAATTTGGTTTCTGTAATTTTCCACAGCCAAACTCGGCTTCCCCAGGTCAATAGCCCGGATGTACATAATTGTCAAGACAAAGCACAAAAAACTCACAATAACCTGTGTGACTGAAAGTGTAATGTAGACATACTCCTAAAAGCCATTTCTTGTAGAAAGTCACCGTTGGAAAGTACTAAAATCACTGACCATTAATAATGAGGCCTACATTGCAAATGAAGTTACTTTAAATTCATCAAACAACTTTCCCAATCAAAAGAAAAAAAAATGATATATAGTCATGGTAGTGTTTTCTATCTTTATAAAAGTTATTAATTTGTGTACTTAAAAAAAAATTGAGTCTGCTCATAGGAACACTTTATATTCTTTCAGCCTTAAAAGTGCTCTAGCTATGGCCTGCTAACTCTTATGGCCATGAAGAATGCATGTCTTGGTTATAAACGGTATCCACTTTAGCTTCATAGCTTAGAGCTGAATAAACACAGAATCACTGAATTGTACTCAATGGCTCTATTTATACTGTATTTTGTTAGCATCTGACATAAATCAAGCGTGATTTGATTGACTATTCCCAAAGTAGAGCTGGAATAAAATAATGAGGGTGTTTGTTAGCTGAGCTGCCAGTCTTTAGTAGTAATGACATTTAACGTAATAGGTAGCAGGTAGGTTAAAATGTGCTTTTTATTTGTTCTACATACATTTTATAAAAGAAAGATGTAGTAAGGCCCAGGGTGCAATTTTTCACACCACCCCTCCAGATAGGAAGCTAATTAAAAACAAGGCAAAAAACTGATCATGAATGAATGCATTGGCCATTGTTTAGTGTTATACAGAACTGTACAAAAAAGATCATTAAATTCCATTCATCACTTTGGCTTTAAATTGATGCAAAAGACTTGTACTTCTGTGCATAAGGTAGAGGCTAAGTAGGAAGGGTATTAAATCAGTTTGAGAGTCTTGGGAAAGAAAACATTTAGCAAGAGAAATAATAAAGCACAGAATATAACATTGCTGTAAGGAGTGTTAGCTCGTTTGTTTTGAATGCAATTCTGAAAGGGCAAGATGGAGGTAATATAAATGTTAATACTAAAATCCAGAGGGTTTGAAATTTTCAGAGGAAGTACGTGGTGTCACTGCAATAACAAAATGCATTTATATCATCCTCAAGTTTAAAAGTCTATTTTAAAGAAGTCTGGTGGTATAATTTTTAGAACTAATGACTTATAAAATTGCAAAGCTCTATTTTAAAGTGTACTTTGGACTAGAAATCTAAGTTTCAGATTTTGAGTGGCTACTAAACTTTTTTTTTCCGAAAAATGTATTAAACTTCTCTCTTGAAAGCTTCTCCAAGTACTGGATGGAACAGCTGAACAGTCTGTGAGCAAGTGCACTTGGATACTAATTAACTGATTTGCGTAAAGCTATTTTCTATGGGCATTGAGAGGATACAATCATTATGGTCATAAAAATTGACTTCTGTTTGTTACATGCACTTCTGCTGGAGTAATAAAAATTATTCTCGGCTCTCATGTGTGCATGTAGCTACAAACTGCTATTAATGCTGCCACTTGCACTTTGTCATAAAATACTAATTGCTTATTGACCAGGTCAGAGAATTCAGGCAAAAAGTGTATCTAATACAAATAACGAAGTCTGGAAACCATCCCACCTCATCTAACACTACAAAATGTAGTTCAAACCCTGAAAACAGATGATCTGGCCCAGACCCATATCCCACACCGGGGTGTGGGTCACAGAGGGGACTGCTTGTGCAGTTTCATAGTTGAGATTCTGTTTGCAGTATCAGGACAATCCTTGTGTAAACATGATTTCCTTGAGTCTCAATATGGCCCAGTAGAAGAGAGGAGAGACCTAGTAAGGGATTTGTGGTCAAACAGCTGAGCAAGCGGAATCCATGTTCCTTCCACTGAGCTTCATCTTCTATCATTAAATATTGCTTATGTCCCTGACAAAGACCTCAGTGCCAAGGTGCTGGAAAAGACAGGAAATTTCAAGGGAATTAGAAGGTTTTAGGAACTGGACTGCCAGTGTATTAGTGCACAGGCTTTGAGTTTCTGCTGTATCCTGATACCTAGCAAAATCAAGCTGTTTGCAAGAGAATGAAGTGCTTCCCCAGAAATACAAGTGAAGATGAAAGGCAAGATGATGAAAAGGAGGACAGAAAAGAGAAAGGACAGTAAAACTCAAAACACTAGCTTTGCAATGTGATTGTCTGCGTTGTCATGTATCTACATGTGCTTTATTCACAACTGTGCTGGCAATGGGGCCAGCAGATTTGTCTGTATGTGAGCTTCATCGTAGCGGGAGTGCAAGTGAGTCTTGATGCTAACAGGAGTCCCTATGTAGCCAGGAGGGCTGGGGAGAAAGATGTGGTCAGAAATTTCTGTTCAAAGGAACTGAAAACATTCAATATCAGTTTTGCTGGTTTGAGAAGTGTGGTGGAAATTAACTCTGTCCCAAAGTTGGTGTAAAATCTTACACCCAGGTTGGTCCTTATTGGAGACGTTGAGCATCTAAACTTCATCACGACGAACACCAGCCTCTATGCAGAGTGCTGGGGCAGTCAGACTGTCCCAGTGTTTGGATGGCTGGGAAAAGGTCAGGTCTCTGTTCTGTCCCTGGTCCCGTTTAGTTGCTGGTGCTCCAGGAGAGATACAACAGGAGATGAGAACACACAAGAAAACTGTCTATAACCCTCGTGCTGTGCTCTCAAAAACTTTTTAATGAAAACATCAGCCATTTGTCACTACTTTGTCCATTTCAGTAAGTAAATAAGTGATTTTTGAGATGATTTAATGAGTGAACTGTCTGAGGAAATCCTGAGAAATGTCCAAAGATGGCTTTGACTCCATCAGAAGCAGAGCTCCCCTCCAGCTTCAGGGAGGCGACAGAAGGAGAGCAGTTTTAGTCTCTTCCATTCTGTTGCTTCTAAAGCTGCTCTGCACTGTGTAATGCTCTTTATTTT
>VZSC01000252.1:410662-420691 GCA_013398225.1 Steatornis caripensis | reverse complement strand
GGGGGGGGGGGGGGGGGGGGGGGGGGGGGGGGGGGGGGTGATCTGATTTCTGATTGTCTAACAAGCCACTTTCATCATACCCAGCATTGGAATGAGCAACAGTACCCGACCACTGAAAATGAGAAAAAAGCATTGAAACCTTGCCATGCTGTTCAATTCAATCCCTGCATAACTCTGCTGTGAGCAGCTTCTCAAAGCAATTTGAAAGAGTTTGACAGTAGAATTATCTAGCAGAAAGCAAACAGCTCTGAATTGAATCCCTTCATAAAGATGTTTTTAATTCATTCTCCAATAACAATCTAATTTCTCATACATAGGCACTGTACAGATTGCTTCACGGCCTCTAAGAGGTTAAAAATAGAAGTTCTGCAAGGAGAGATTTACTTACTGGTCAAGATCAAGGCATCAAGGGACATATGTAGTGCTGGGGTTTTTTTGAGTAGCACTGCAATGGATTCTGAAGTTTATAACTTAAACTCGTCCTTTGGGATATCCATTTTGCTGCCAAATCAAGAGAGTGTTTCAGAGCTGGCTATAGTGTAGACGGTGGCATACCACCTGTACAATGGTCCTAAAAAGCCATAATTTCAAAAATGTATTCCAAAGTTAAAATCTATTTGAAGACTTCATTGACAAAAGCCTATTTCTACGGGCTGAACATCTTCCTTTTTTCCCTGAAGATGACAGAGTTGCATTAGGGTGTGATGAGCACCAGGAAAATCTGATCCATGGAAACAGTGCAAGAGACCATGACATACAGCTTTGTGCGCTGTTGTGCTTCTATCTAAACATAAGCCCAGATGAGTGACCAACTGTCTGAGTGATCATGGCAAAGCAGTGGAAGTTAATGCCCCTCACATTCAGTGTTTTGAAAGATGAGCTAACTGGTCTGCACTGCACATCCTTCTCCCTTGCCCAAGGTGCAGGAGGTGGAGAGGTGCAATTCCAGGTCACTCTTCATGGTCTTACAGTTAGTAACATACAGCTGCAGGTCTTTCCAAGATACCTCATTAACAGAGACCCTGAGAGGGTAGGTTTGCTTCCAGAAAAAAAAAAAAGGAAATTTCTTCCTGACTTTGAATAGAAAGGGCTCATGCTAATAACCCAGGGTTCAGGTGGGCTCTTGGTCTCAGGAGGATTAGCTACATGGTCTTTACAATTTCATTGCAGTGTTTCACTGCCATGTTTCTTTCTCTAAGGTCTAAGTTTTCACATCAGGATTCTGATTTGGAGGTGCTGATCTTTTTTTCTGACTGATGTTCAGCTGCATTTAGAAAACCTTTTTTTTAGCCCAGGTCCCTGTGTTTCTAATATCCATCCTCTATTAAGATGTTTCAAGTTAAATATCCATGTTTTTTAGGCTTTTTGACTTCAGATGGGGACTTAAAATGCTTTTGAAATTGAGTATGCCATAGATTGAGCAAGACTATAATGCATCAGTAGCTGCTGTTTAAAAAATTGATTCAATTTCATTTAAGATAGAATTTGCAAAGCCTTGTAAAGTTACATGTGTTTAAAACACATGTATTTTATTAAGAATTGGGTATCTTACTCTTTTAAGTAGTTTTTAAACTCTCAGCCTAAATTTTGTTTAGAATTATTTTCTGTTTCCTTCAAGGAAATCTATCCATTACCCTTTTACAGGGCAAAATGCTTCTCTCAGAGCTGTGTGGTAGAATTCATTATTGATATTATGTTCTCCCCACCTGCATGCAAAGCAGAACTCTTTCTCTTTGCTTTATTTTCCCTGTTCTCTATTTCTCTTTTGCGGTGCATTTACCTCAGTGGCTATTACCACTGTGTTCAAGTCAATAGAATGTCCAGTGCCCTGTATAATACAGTCCTAATTTTTTCACCCACAGGTTTTAATTTTGATCTGGACACTTCCACCACAAGCCCATACTTAATAATTAAAATCTTCATATTTTTTGCACAAGTTCCCTATTTTCCTTTCTGATGCATTCAGGCACTGTGAATTGTTCCCTGAAGCCAAATCTATACTTTTTATTGTTATGTGAATATTCTGCTCATACTAGATATTACATTTTTACTTCCTACTCAATAAATATCCATGACATTCAGCTCAGCAATGGGTATTAGTCTGTCAGGACACTAATTTATGATAAGAATGGTGTAATATCAATAGGTTTATGGATCACGAATGTGTAAATTTGAAGTTCAAGTAGTGGCTCTTCTGTGAGTTAAATTCTATCTAAGCAAACATTCCCTTCCAAAATTTAGTAAGTGCTGTTTTATCTCATGTTTCAAAGCTGACTTGAAATGTGAGGTGATTTATGAACTTAGAAGACTCTTCTTTGGATTTTTTCCTTATGCATTTTGCGACAATATATAAGCCATCAGGTTGTCGAGGATGAGAATATATTTCAGTTACTTCATTGGGATATAGCTCAAGATTAACTTTCTGGTCTGCTGTCTTACTGAACAATGCCTGTTCCACTGACAGTTCATTTAGATATTGTCATGGTGTTGGAAGCTTTAAAGGGGTTAATGAGGTATTTATTCCATTATTGTTATTGGAAATTACAGTGTCTAGAACACTTACACAAGAAGATTAAAGATAGATGCTTTAGACCACTTTCTATAGTCTGATAGGCCATTATTTTCTGGTTCATAACACAAAATAGTACTTTTCATCAAGGAGCTCATATTCTCTAGATGATTCAAAAATTCACAGACCAAAACCAATGTGAAGTATTAAGTTCCTAATACTTTCTTAACCCCAAACATGTTATAATGCCAATGTTTTAATCAAACAAGGCGAAATTGTCACACACATTTGAAGTCTGACAACGAAAAGGGTGCCTTGAGATATTGGAGTAGGTCTCCCATAGGCTAGCTTCTACTTACAAGTTGGCAGATACAGCAAACTCTGTCTTCTACTACTGATGGTTTGAGTTATTTCACACAGGGTTTAAAACTTCCTTGGTTCCCTGATTTTCAGTGGGAAGACACTGAGTCTAGTTTTGTTGTTTTAAAGTGATTCTTTGAGGTGGTTAACAAACATTTCACACTGGAAGGGCAGCAGATGTTGTCTATGACTTGTGTTTGAGATATTTGAGATACCATTCATGCGTGCCTCATTATTAGCAGAAAGTGCCAGCTGTAGTTTTTCAATCCAGGAAACCATTTCACAGCCCTTCAGCCTCTTCTGGTTGTGCAATGTGGTGATGGAGCAACCAGAGGCTTATAAAGGCTTTTGTGATGGTTGAGAATCAGCACAGCCGATATTTGCAATCTTTCATGATCTCCTGGTATATACTGTAAAAGAAATTATGTGACCAGTTGTTTCACTAGGTGATAGGTAGCTCCTGGTAACTAGATCCTGAGCACATGTCTAACAGCTGATGAAGAGACTGACATCTGGGGAGAAGCACATCTCCATCCTTGCAGATAATCAAAAGCCATGTGGGCACGCTCCTGGGCAACTTGCTCTGGGTGATCCTGCTCGAGCTGGTGGTCCTTCATGAGCTGCTTGACCCTGCTTGGGCAAGGAGGTTGGACAGGATCACCTCCAGAGATCCCTTCCAACCTCATTCTGTGATTCTGTGAAGCGCCCTTGAAGGCTCGCGTGTTCCTTTGCTCCACTGGGTGTACAGGATGCACTGGAGACACAGCAGGGAATGTGCACCAGAAATTTCAGGGCTTCTTCCTGCAGATGCCTTCTCAGGACAGCACCTGCGTATGAAGCAGATATCTGCCCAGCTCTGTTGAGAAGCACGTGGGCTGTCTCCTGACAGTGGGATTTTTTTCCCCGCACTATTTGTTGCAAAGCAGTAAGTGTGGCAGTGTTTAGTCTCTTACTCTGTCTTTGTCTGGATACATTTAAGGGCTCCACGGTCCATAGTGGATGTTATCCATACTGCACTGCCCTACGTGCAGCACCTCACTGTCACCCAGAATGTCTGTGATTGAGCCCGTGAGTGGGTCTAGGACTCCTGACGCTCAGTTTTGTGTCTTCTCCTCTAGAGCATCCTTTCCTCTTTGCCTTCGTATTTTCTTCCTAGGTACTCACATGCAACATCCTATGGCCAATTACAAAAATCAACCTCTTACAAAGAAACTTTGGTGCATCAGAGATTAGAAAATGGCCTTTGCTTTAGAGCAGAGATTCAGTCAACATTTATTTTACATGCCGAACCTTACAGCAATCCTTGAGAAAGACAGCACTATAACAGGCTGCAAAACAACATGGTCTAGAGCCAAGACGTGTTGGGAGATATTTATGTAACAGAAAACAACTTCACTGTAACAGAAAACAACTTCACTGCAACAGAAATGAGCTTTATTTTCACACGGCAGTACAATGCATAATCTGATGAATTCTCACAAAATAACTTTAACATCTTGAATGTTATTTTGGAAAAATAAGACTTCAACAGAGCAAGTTTGTGCTTAAAACCAGAAAAATATCGAACCATTTCTGGATTTTTTTTTTCTATTTATGAACTGGATATAAGTTACATGTTAGGAAAAAAAAAAGTATTTCTAGATGATACACAGCTAGCAATACCAGCTTCTACTGGCCAGTACATCTGTGTGACTATTTCATCTTCCATGGTAACTTAAACACAAGAAAAAAAGCCTTTACAGTTCAGGGCATTGCTGCCTGATCAGAGATTGAGTGGGTTTGTAATAATTCATAGACCTTTCACTTTCATTTTTCTAGTGCTGAGGAATTACATTCTGCTATTAAAATAGCTATGTGAATTGCNTACTGTGAGGGTGACAGAGCACTGGAACAGGCTGCCCAGAGAGGTTGTGGAGTCTCCTTCTCTGGAGATATTCAAAACCCACCTGGATGCATTCCTGTGCAACCTGCTCTAGGCTAACCTGCTTTAGCAGGGGGGTTGGACTAGATGATCTCTAGAGGTCCCTTCCAACCCCTACCATTCTATGATTCTATGATTCTATGAAACAGATAAATAGAGCGCCGTGGAGAGCAGGGAGTTCATAATAGTGGGTATTCTAAAGAATCCAGATGGCTTGAAAGAGAATAGCATCGTGTTTCCTTTTGTTGGTTGTTTTTCAGGTAGAATCCCTTCAAGGACGTAGGCTAGCAAGCAGTATTTATCTTGCTTGGGCACTAGTTACATGTGTTTTTTCCTTTTGTGCTAATTCGGAGAAAGACAGCCTTGTAGTGAAGCATGAATCTGAAATCCTTAAGTGGTTACAAGGTTGGGCAAAGTGTTGGGTATCGGCTGCCAGATCTGTCTTAGGGGACACTCTGCAGCAGCAAGTGGGAACAGTTTGTGGGCAGTTCAGGTGAGGTTATGATCTATGCAGTTACTCATTGGCATCAGTATTAACACTCTTGGCCACAGTGACAGTGTCTGGAGTATATGCAATCCTGACGTGGAGAGCTTGGTAAAGCTCATGGGAATTTCTGGTGCTCCTTCCTTTCCAGAATTAGAACTCTGCCTAGTGTTTTTCCTTTTTATTTTCAGAATTTATTGATTTTGCTGCTTGGCTGGCAGGAGCCTGGAGGAGAAAATGAGTGTTTCTGCTGGGAATTTAATTCTTAATGGTAGACAATGCTTGTCTGAGACTTCCAGCTGTAATACAAAATACTTCCATTAAAAATAACTGGAAGAACTCCATTTGGAGAGGTTGCTTGGAGGAGGTGATGTGTGTCTGTTGGTTTCCCTGCTATGTACCGCCTTTGATTGGTTTGAGTGTATGAGACTGCAGCAAACTGTAGACCCAGAACATGGGTCTCAGAAATAAAGAGAATGTTGGAGAGTCAACAACAAGTAAGAATAGTCAGGATCAGATCGTGCCAAAATACAACTTTTTGCTTGAACATTCAGTCTATTTCCAGAAAAATATAATGGCTCTTATTCCCCAATTTAAACTGCTGTACTCAAAGTAAAAGAAAAAGCTTAAAAGTAGCAGCCTGTCTCTAAGCTATTCCACTCCTCAAGCGAGACACGGAGTCAGCTAAAACCCAGTAATATCAAAGATACATTCCCTGATCTTTGTCTCTTCAGAGTCCAGTTTCTCCATCAGTGGGCACAGCCTTATATTCTCAGTGCTCAGGGCTTACAAGATGTTGGCCTTGAACTTTCATAAAAAATCCCAACTGCAAAGATTTGTGCAGACTGGGGAATGTAATTCACTAATGTTTGCAATATAAACTGAGATTTGTGCATGCCAAGAGCCATGCATGTTTCAAATAACATTGTCATGCTCTTATTGTCATCCTCATAAACCCTCAGACAAGTCTGCAAAATATCTATTCATTCAGTATTCTTCAGTATTTTTTTTCTCTTCCTTTTTTTTTAATAAATCCTAAATCTCGCCCTTGCATTCTACAGACTGATAAGTGTCCTGACATTGCAGAACCTGGGGTAGATTGTATCAACCTTCATTCTTTCCCTTGCAGGTGTAGCCTTGCAATATGTGACATGCCATTCATAATATGAGCGGGAGTGTACAATACAGAATGCCAGTCTTTTGTCACTGGATGGAAAACAGAGCTCAATTTTTAAATTGTTCTTGGGAGAGGGAGGGAAGAGAAGGAATGGTTATTTATGAATTTCTGCTGCTAGTAAAACCCTTCACTTTCATATTTATAAAAGTGCCCATCTTTTGAGCTCAGGCTGAGTATCTGTCTCAAGCCAGTGAAGCTGCACTGGTTCCCACAAGCAGTGCGTCCGTCCTCTGAGTTACTTCAGTGCAAATTATAAATTCCAGTATAAAGAACGTAGAATAAATATTGCTCTGTGGGCTGGCGGCGTAACGTATAAGGCCCGTTTCTCTGTTCGGGTCATCTCACGTCCATCAGCCACAACTCTGACAAAGTCAACAGAGTTATGCTAAGTTAAAAATATTTTGAAAGAAAGGTTGGGCTTCATTCTGTTGTATTAAGCTCCTACAGATGAAATTCTCCTATCTTGTGTCTTTGCAGCTACTGCAATGCATACAGATGCCACTAGTATTTTAACAAATACTCTAAGGCTATTTACTGAATTTTACATGTTAAACCATCATAAATCAAGAGTTACACCATTGACGTTAATGGTGCTAAACAAGTCTCAGGATGCTGTAAATGAAGGAAAGCTCATGAGCAGTTCAGCCTAACAGGAAAATGAATGGTGCTAGTTCAAAAATGATTTCAATTACATTTGGGATTGGTTTTATGTACGTGGTATGTAGGAAAGGTCTTCTGTTGAACTACATTGCTCTAGTTTTACTGATGTTCCTGGGGTGAAGACAAGTTAAACAATCTGGCTATTTTTTCTTTTTCTGACTGCATACATAACTTATGGCTTAAAATTTTTTTGATCTGATTTGTGTGCTGCGACAACCTTGTATCTGGTTTATCTAATAATTTTTGAATGCTTAGCCACTTTGCCTATATAATTGCTACATTTGCAGTTGCAAATCAAACTTTGCCAATTAGGTTTACTGGAAAAAATCTTTTTGGCTGCAGTAGTTCTGCAAGCAAATACTTGATGGAATAGTCAATGCTGAAAGGCTGCACTGGAGAATGCTACACTCTGGGAGAGCTGGAAAACAGTTTTATTTTCATAACTTGTAGAAGAATATGCCACAACGATATTAATCTTTAAGGAAACAATTGAAGTAATTATATTGCTAGGACATAGTGCTCCACGTCTCAAGTGTATAAAAATCGCCCAGGACTTTAGTCTAGATTAACTAGTACTATTTCTGCATTGGCCCATATCTTTCAGACAATACAGTTTGATTTTTTTTTTGTTTTTTACTTTTTAGGTACGGAAACTTCTTTAACAGAGTTGCATACTTGAAAGAGTTTGGTTTTGCCAGTGATTACTTTTAATTACTTTCTTCACTTTTTATTGTATTTTTATTGACTAATAAATATCTGACGAGGAAAAGAAAGGCTCTGCAGGAACTGAATGCAGAAATGCATTCTGAAAAGCACGAGTGGGCTCAGGCTGAATTTTGTTGTTCCTGTGAAATGATTTGCAGTTTTTGTGAAATCTTCACAATTTCCACTCGAAGGCATTGAGTTTTGTGAGTGGTGGGTCATGGCCAGTTTTCCATGGCTGGCAAACCAGGTGTCTCAAGAATTCAGTACCGAGCATTTTGCTTTGAAAGGACCAGCTCAAGTGCGGCCACGAGCGTTACTGTTCTGCTAGTTGTGTTGTATCGTGGCTGTTAGATTGTGAATCTGGCAGGAGATTTAATAATTTCAATACATTTCCTTGGGCTGTTGTTTGCATCATATATTCCATCCCAAACAACGTCTGTGACTATCACAGAAGCATGGAAACTACAAAGTACCCTCTCATTTCCTTAGACTTGTTTCCCAGGCCACGGCTGATGCGCATTAGTGTAATGGCAGGAATTTCATGACTGATAAATGCATCATTAAAAGCTCAAAACTAATCACTGGGTATCGGTATACTTGAAGTAGTCTTGCTTGTTTAATAAATTGATTAAACCCATCTTTAAGCAGAATATCTATAGCAAAAAAAAAAAAAAACTGAAAGAAAATTGATTCTCATTCCTTGTAACATAAAAAAGTGACGATCATTTCTTTCCCTCCTACTAGCATGAAATCAAACATGAGCTGTAAGATCAGTAACAAAATTATTCTGCTTTTAGCTGCTAGCATGCTTCACCCAAACCAGAGCTTATAAGGCAAGTGCTCTTGACCTATTTTCTGTGGTTTGCTAGGTTTTCAAGGATGAGAGACAGGAGCCAGAGTGGCTGCACCAAAAAGCTCATGGAAAGAAATAAGTGATCTCAATCTGTTACATGCAGTGGAGAATCAGCTGTGAAGAACTTTAAGACACCCTAGTCTCCAAGCTATGCATGATTTATGGGGGTATCTAACCCTAAGAGCAATGTGAGCAGACCACTGCAGTGATTAAATCCTGTTTGAATGTTTTGTTAGGATAGTTCATGACAGGACAAAGGGCTCCTTATTCCCTTGCGACAACATCTCACACACAGCCTTCCTCCCTTGGCCTTCTCTGCACTAATCACCCCTAAAAGCTAAATAACACAGGTTTCTGAAAAAACCTGAAGGAGGAGTCCTAAGGCAAATGGTTAATGCCTGATCTCCCAGACACAGGGCTAATTAACTGAATCTTTAGAACATCATGATGGGGATTTTCTGCATGCAGGTATTATCAATTATCCCATGAATTCAAGAGCTGCAATTCCCTGTAATTAACACCACGTATTCATTGCAGAGGACAGGACTGTACAAGGGGAAATAGCTGCTGCAAACATGAAATTCTCAAGTTAAATTGTGCCTTTGAATAAAAGACATCCATACGCTGAGGATCAAGACAAAGAAGTGAAACATGCTCAGTGTGTGATACTCAGAGATAGCAAGTGATAAGGATGTAGGGAATAAAACAGTCAGATGCATTACACTTCCAGACTGGCATCTGCACGCTTCTGCACACATTTGCAGTGCCATCATATGCGTTTTCTGTCTCTGAGGACACAGGCAATTACCAGTGTTATGAGCTGCCAGCTTTGCAGTTGTCATGCCCACGTCATCCTAAGTTTTACTTTAACTCAGTGAGAGTAGAGTGCAGGTCCTGCTGAAGGCTGCTTGAGCTGGAAACGACAGGTTAGCTGCACACATCCTCAACCACAGGGCACTAGAAAGCTGAACTCATTCTGGGACTCAATTTTCAGACCTAGGGAGCTTAAAGTGAAATATTTGAATGTGTGGCTAGGGCACACTAATGCTCACTTGACGCCAGACTGGTTACTGAATTAGCACTGGGCTGCAAAAAAATAAGTATTTCGGTGACTATGGATTTAGATGGTTATAGGCAACCAACTGTAAAGATTAGGCTCTGGGCTCAAACATGAAGACAAGATTTTCAGCATGGGGTCTATTGATTTTCCAAAAGAGTAACAAGCTTTCTCTCCTTCACATCTCTTACTCAGTTGTTAGATACTACTGAAAGTGAGATGTCAGGCACAGCTAACGGTTTCTCGATGTTCACAGCTGAAGGGAGCGTTCCTGTGCATCACCTACAAAACAGGGGTAAGAAA
>VZSC01000252.1:398162-405662 GCA_013398225.1 Steatornis caripensis | reverse complement strand
CTGAAGCAACCTTTATGTGGCAGGAATATCCACTTCTACTAAACGTATAATCCCAGCTCAGGATACAATACACACAACAGGAAATCAATGTATAGTAGAATCAATTTGAAAATATAAAATAAACTAATATATGAGTGGAAAATTGACTTCCTATGGATTAAAAGCAGCACAAATGGTAGAAAAATCTGGCTTTTTAACAGGATGAGGTGGGTGGTAATAATAATGCAACTGATTAACTAGCTGGACTCAAGCTGCTGTGTGTGCACATAGATTTTTTTTTCTTTGGTAAAAGGATTCAAAGAGGAAATAATTTATTGGTGCACTTTGCTCAGTGTTTGTCATTGAAAGGATGCAAAGTGTGTACAGCACCGTGAAAAAAGGGGAGAAGTAAAAGATACGGAATGTATTATTTAAAATATCAGCACCATAAACAGTGTAGGATTACTGCAGCAATCCCATTATAGCTGTGGGGATATATAAATGTTTCCATTACGATTATCATTGAGGAGTTTATAACTCAGCCATTGAGAACTTTTTTTTTTAAGGGAATTTAATGTTTGTGTAATGTGCTGTACTGACAGTCTGGAAACTGGAAGTCTCTTATTTGCTGCCAGAACAGATACAATCGGACACAGAAGGAAAGCAGGCCCAGGTTGCCCAGTGCCGTCGTCAGTCCTGCCATCAGCAGATCCTTCTACATCTAATGCTTCAGGCTGTTTTTGGTCATTGGTACCTCCCTGGTTATTGCTCTCAGGGAAAACAAAGTGGGGACAAAATAGATTGAGACTAGAAAGCTATTTAACATAGGCCATAGGTGTGAATGTTTGGTTTTTCCATTTTTGACCAATGCGGAATGACACTGTAAACCTCATGTTTAGGAAAAATTACTGTGTTTGATCACAGGATGGAGAAAAAGAGCAGTTGTCCTTCCTGCGGCTGAGCCGCTGTTTCTTGAGATCATTTCAAAGCAATGTTTGGAGCAGTCTGTGCACTATTGCGTGCCCCTGGACAATACCTGCTGACTTCTGGGGACCCAAAATGAGACAGCCAAGTTACTTCAGGTACAACATTGGAGCCTAATTAGGATAACACATGGGCGGACTGCCTGGTACAATGAAAATCAGTTACGAATTCTTCACATCTGCTAATTTCACTGGGGAACATTAAATCTGTACACCTCTACTTGATAAGTCAGCATTAACGTATCGTGGATGTAGCTATGATACAGACAGGGGGGCTGTACAGCTACACGGCTTCTCTCCCATCACGTGATTGAGAATACCCAAATTAAGTGGAGCTTGCACCCAGCTTGAGTTATGTCCGCGTTGAAATGTGGCACCAATGCTGAGTATCAGAAGACCAGAACTCCTCATATAGATTGCATGCCCAAAAAGCAGCTGGGCTCAGGTTATAAGCTGGAGTGTCTCACAACCATGGAAAGTGAATATGAAAGTCCATTATTCTGATTCTTACAGGAGTGGGTGAGTTGAATGGATTATTGTTATTCTAAAATCCTTTAACTTCTGTACTTTCCTCTGATTTCCTACCTCACGAGAAGGGCTTGTGAGCAACATAGAGCAGAAGTGGAAGGGAGAGGGAGGCAGATTGCTAACACTGGGCCAATCCATTGGGATGGAGCTTCATGAGTTAGAGAAGTTAAACGATGTAAGGACATGCAACTTTACTTCCTGATCCTGGGCTCAGTCATCAAAAAGCGTGTTTCTGCAAAGTCACAGACTAAGTTAGAGTAGGACCCAGCACACTACTGGGCTCTTATTGACTAAATGTAGTTGCGTTGTGAATAGACCTTTTCTTTAATCTTTGTGTAAACCTCCCTCTGATACATACAGGAAATCTGCTGTGCACGGAGTGTAGGGGTGTTACTTTAGATTAATATCTGATATAATTTAATCTAGAATTGGTTCCTTTCCACATGATGGGTTTGAACCTCAAACCTAAATTCCGTGCACTGAAAGCTATAGAAAATGATAGACAGATAGTGCAAAGGCATGGATCTTGCCATCCAGAAGAGGTGTTACTGGGTAAGAGTACTTCAGGATGTTGGAATGGTTATTCTTTCATGCTAGATTTATTCTGTTGCCTACACCTCACGTAACAAACGGCTACTCCTTTAAACCGATCTTGGCGTCAAGAAGAACGGAGTCCAGATTTTTCTTTGTTTTTAGGATTGCAACATAAACATCCGCAGCTGTCAATGATCAAGAAAGTGCCTTGCAATCTGTATTCGCAACAACTGGCAGATCGTTTTGTACTCAGTAATTCCGTGGCACTTTTCACTTTGCTTTATAAGGGTAGAGGAATGCCTGAAAAAAAATGCATACCTAGAGAATATATATATTTTTAATGAAGACTAAATCTGCTAAACCTTCCAATTGAGAAGTGATGAAAACCGAGCTTGGTATCTTAAACAAGTCAGACAACCAAAAAAACAGTAGAGACTTTTAACACCTTATTAGCTGCATTAAGAATTGTTACTGCAATTGATGTTACCAGGATATGTGATGTATTCACATAATGAACTGCTTTTCAGCCGTCCTGAGATGTCTCATATGTCAGTCTGGAGGCTGCGATTCTCCAAACAGATAGGAGTAATGAAGGTGTGTCTGGCACTAACTGAGCATGGAGTGCATTTTAAAAAATGAAAACAATAATCATGCTAAATAGGACTGTTGGTTGAAGCCATTAGTATCTATCAGATGAGCTGTAGAAGCATTGACAGAAATAGTTTAATATATTGTCAAGGGTGATTTCTAAAGTGTTTCAACCCTATATGGTCTGAGACACTTCAGAAGTCTGGCTGAGCCTTTTATCTCTCTTCTGAGGTCCAGTCCTTTCTCAGGGACAGCAAAGTTTAGGATATGGGACTGCCACCCAAATAGCTCTTAATGGGTTAACGACTTAGTTATTCCAGCTCCAAGGGAATTTCTTATACTAAGAGGGTTGAACAGATCCTCCACATCCGCTGTGCACAGCCTGCGTTGGCTATACTGCCTTTTGTCTTCTGAAACCTTTGTACATGGGGAGACAGCTCTGTCTGTCTGTTGTGCGATACCTTAACTAAATAGGAGAAAACATGGAAATCACATTACAGGGAAAACTTGGAGATATTCTTCAGTGCTGAAGACAGCTTCTAGCAGCACCAAAACCTGCCTCCTCCCTTCAGATCAATGGAAAATTATGCCTACATTCTCCCTGGTTTTCCGTAAGAGATGGGTGATTAAATTTATTATAGGCAAGGAGGTATGTTAAGGAACTTTGTTGCAAGAAAGGCTTGCATGGGAATTTATTTTATAGTCACACTACTGAAAATCACTATTTCAAGTGTTGATACTGAGCAGGAACAAATGTTTTGAACAGGCACATACATCCAAGGAAGCCTTCTCAACCATGAATATTAATAAAGTCTGAGCTGAGATTTTGGCTGACAGATGACCAGCTCCACTCCATCCATTGCACTGCAACATGTTCTTGAGCCTCAATTTATCAGCAATAAAAGTCAGCTTGCCTAAAACCTAAACCTAGCAGAAGTTGCAGCACAGTATGCACGAGGCATAGGATAGTGCAGCTCCCAAAAATCATAGTGCTACACTGTAGGTGGGTTTTGTTCTGTGGCTCCCAGCCTGTCTCACACTCATCAAGTGACTCTCTGAAAACACCTGGTGCAGTATGTATGGACCCTGCACTGTGTTAGATAGGAAAAAATATTGTTGTAGCAGGACATGCAGCTTCTACATCTTGCTGGTGGATACAAGGTAGAGACAGATCTTGGCAAAGAGATAGATGTTTGATAGCAGAGTGTCCTGTAGGGTTTAATCATCACAGCACAAATGGCGCAATGAGTGCTTTAAAGCCACAGAGATGGGCACATTTCAAGCCCAAAAGAAAGCAGGGATATGCTCCTGAAAGCCTGACTGCTGGTGTGAATGCCAGTGTCTGGAGTCCCTGTCTGGAGGAATTGGGATGGTTTGAGAAGAGTTGGTGGGATGAGATGAGCAACTGCAAACGCAAGTAGCAGCAACCAAATAAAGAGGAGGGATCAGTGAAGGATTTTTGGAGGACGTATAGGTAGAATAATAAGCCCCTCAAATGTTTTTAAAGTGTTTGTCTGTTACACCTACATCACATTCTGGTGGTTAAATACACAGGGATTACAAGGTGTTGTGCCAGGGAATGAAATACTAATGTAAATAAAGACTTGCTGGGCTCTTAGGAGTCTTTGAAGAAGGTCTGACAGGACGAGCTGAACAGAAGCCCTTAAAGCACGTTTTTAAATTCAGCCCAATCCAGAGGTTGGGTTAAACACATTATGAAAGGGTTTCTGAAGAGGAAACAATAGGCAGATTGCCTCTCAAATGAGTGGGAGCAGAGGAATATTACTACTATATTTATTCCAAGCTTTATGTGATTGTACTGTAATATATACACATTAGTAGTATTTATTTGTATTGCAGTAGCCCACAGCTGCTGCTGTCATGCGCTAGGATCCTATTTTGCTAGCCACCGTATAAATCTATAATAAAAAAAAGTCCTGCTTTATAGAGTTTATATGGTCTCAGCAGATGATTTGCCAATATATTCTTACTACCAGTTCTTTATAGTTCCTCAGTATGGCTATAAGCACTTACAGAAATTTCTATGAAGAAAAGGAATAACTCTTAGTGCAAGTTGGCATTCATCCATGAAGATTTAGTTACCTAATTTATAAACATTTAGTAAATATGAATTAATCTTGACATGGTGGATTTTGTGCTGAATTAAATAATCATACTTACATTCTATAATGCACTTGGACAATAGGTAAATTAGTCCTTCATTAAAAAATCATGAAGGAAAATGCATAATCTGCAGCAATGCCCAGAGGAAAAATTACAGTTATTTGAAATAAAAACACTATTGTTAGCAAATTTGTGGATGCTCTTTTTCAGTTTGCTTTTTTCCCAAATGGTGTTATGGATCTTCTNTTAAATAATCATACTTACATTCTATAATGCACTTGGACAATAGGTAAATTAGTCCTTCATTAAAAAATCATGAAGGAAAATGCATAATCTGCAGCAATGCCCAGAGGAAAAATTACAGTTATTTGAAATAAAAACACTATTGTTAGCAAATTTGTGCATGCTCTTTTTCAGTTTGCTTTTTTCCCAAATGATGTTACGGATCTTCCTGTGTATTGTCTCTATCCTGAGATTTCCAGTTGAGAGTATTAACTAAATACCCAGGGTTTAATTGGAAATCAGAGGTAGAAAAACTGTAAATCTCCTTTCAGTCATTTGTCTCTGCACTGTCTGCTTGTCAGGAGCAGGCAAAACAGTATGTGCTTTTACATCCGATTAATGCTAACGAACGCTGTGATTAAAACATCCTTGAATTCTTCTGTCATACAGCAAAATTTAAAATTGTGAATTATCCTTCAAAACAGCACAAGTGGTGCAATTGTACATTAGCGTAACAGCAAACCTTATTTACACAAGCACAAATGTTGTGTAAATTGGCCTTTAAGTGGGTTTTAAATGGGAATCACTTGGTAGGTGTTTTCAGAACTGCTAAATAAAAAAAAAATAGCCATGGTGCAATATTTTACAAATGAATACTTTTAATGGGCCTATTTTCAATTGAATTGACTATTAAAACAATGAGGGCAGAAAATGACAACAGTTATTTAATCTGGGATGCAATATAAATACTGGAACATTTTTGAATTGTTCAGCATCTTGTAGCAGAAAGTATTTGTGAAAGTCAAGTGGTTATTAAGCTTACGAACTCCCTGCTTTGCCTCTTTATCATGTGCAAATGCAAGCTCAGGGACATACGCAGCTAAGGGGCAACAGAAATTCAAGCCAAGGGTGTCTCTTTTTATAATTTTTACAGAGCGTAGATGGGCCTGGTTTATTGCTCCTCATGCTGAAGAATTGCTTTCAGTGGCTTCAGAGGGGAAGGACTCCATAGCAGCAACCCTACAGCACTGCTCCTTGCATCTGCCCTGCTGGACCTGAGCCCTTCAACATGGATCACATCTTCCTCAAAAGCCCCCGTCACACTGCTGGTTATTAATATTGTTTATAATGTTATCAGTAGGATGGCAAGAAAGAGGGTTTTTTCCCTCTTCGATCTTACTTTCGCCCTGCATTTAGCTTGTTTGCAGGTGTGTCTTAAATGTTGTAACAAAATTGAGGCCATGGTCTAGGGAGAGATACAAACATGGATTTGGAGATGGTCCCTGCCCTGAGGAAATGTCTCTCACTGGGTCTCATCTCTGAGCCCTAGAACATGTGCTGGGTGACAGACACAGTGCTGATAGGTGGCAGCAAAACCCCAGATGTGGCCACATGCAGTGTGTTGGCAAGTGTGCAATAATGGCAAGGGTGCTAGAGGCCAACAGAGGGACTTGAATTTATATCGCTGTATGGGTTTTATTTGTTGTGGTGAGTAGATAAGTGGTACATGGCTTGCCAGGTCAGACTGTTTTGGTGGTAGCAAAGCAGGTCAATTAATAGCTTTGGCCATCCTCTGGTCTGAGACCTATTGTCTCAAGTCTTTCATAGTAGCCTAGTTTCTTAGTTTTTGTGGGCAAAGTGAGGACTGAAGGAAATGAACCGAATAGAATAGAATAGAACACAACAGAACAGAATGGTTCTGTTGCAAGGGACCTACAACAACAATCTAGTCCAAATATCCATTGGAAAGTTTGTGAGGGTACAAGAAGATACAAAGTAAGCAATCAAGTTTAACATCATTCGTAGTGTTTAGTCGACATTTTTATCTGAAATACTCCCGTTTTAAAGTAACTTTTCTTGCAAGAAGCTGGTTGGTCCCAGAACAGTAGACAGACGCTTGTTTCCCGGAGGAAAACGCTGCCTGTCCTGAACCTCATCCAGAAACTCAGTGGTGAATAATGATTAATACACCAGAAATCACAATTTGGTACCAAGACGGAGAATAAAGTGATCCTACCTGGAGAGAGAGGAGAAAGCTGCTGCTGAACAGTAGGCTCACTATGGCCAATGCAGGGAGCCGGTCCCCAGCCTCTCTGAGGGACATGGTACATGTGTGCCTGTTGGATGTACAGAAGGAGTTTCTCCTGGGCCAGAACGGGGCTTAGCTGATTCAGAACTGAGTTTTTTTTTCCTTTAATTTTGGACAGAATTCTGTAAATCATAGAATCATAGAATGGTAGGGGTTGGAAGGGACCTCTAGAGATCATCTAGTCCAACCCCCGCTGCTAGAGCAGGTTAGCCTAGAGCAGGTTGCACAGGAATGCGTCCAGGCGGGGTTGAATATCTCCAGAGAAGGAGACTCCACAACCTCCCTGGGCAGCCTGGGCCAGGGCTCTGTTACCCTCACAGTAAAGAAGTTCCTCCTCATGTTCAGGTGGAACTGCCTGTGTTCCAGTTTGTGCCCATTGCCCCTTGTCCTGTCGCTGGGCACCACTGAGAAGAGTCTGACCCCGTCCTGTTGACATCCACCCTTTAGATATTT
>VZSC01000252.1:372730-398075 GCA_013398225.1 Steatornis caripensis | reverse complement strand
TGATCAGATCTTGCCTCAGCCTTCTCTTTTCCAGGCTGAACAGACCCAGCTCTCTCAGCCTTTGCTGGTGATTAGCTGTGTCACGTTGAAGTGTGCTCCTCCATGGGTTGAAGAAGAACACAACAAAGAGCATGGGCAAACAGCTCAGGATGGAGAGCTCTGTCAATGGGACAGTGGTCAGCGCTGGATGCAGTCCTGTGGTATCGTAAAGAGCAGATTGAACTTAGATCCATTGGCACTTTGAATTCAGCTGATGAAGGAAATTTTCCAAAACTGCTATCAAATATCTGATGTTTAATGTAAAGAAGAGGGTGAAAAAATAAAATTTTAACAGAGGAGATGTCATTTTCTCTTCTTTTTCAAACAGCAATTATTCTGTCTGTGTACGCTGGATCAGCCATTGGAATTATACAAGCCTAAAACCTGCATGAAATCAGAAACATGATTGTCTTAGGCTTCATTCTCTGCGCTGTAGGAACAGGCAGCTCGCAATCAGCCCTGGTATATAAGACCTGTTTACCAGATTGATATTGAGAGGTTTTATGCCATTGTATTCAAGCTAATATTTTCAACTGATCCTAATCTGCTTGGATTCATATCCCTAGTGGTTTCTCATAGGATTTGAATGAATCAGGCACTAATCAGTCTCTGATAAGATTTGGTGGTGTTTGTGCTATGTTTGGCATTACGCCTTCTTTTCGTTTGTAATCTGTGTTTTTGTACTCAATTGTCTCTTCTCAAAAATTTTATTTACAGCCTTCACTTTCTCTTCTGTTTCTCCCTTAGTGCCGTCAAGACTTGCGCTAATAGTTACTTAGATTAATTTGATCCTAGGACACAGGCACATGCTAATTTCTGCTGTAGTGGTTTCAGACTTACCACCCATCAGCTGATCAGTTCTCCCTCTGCTCCAAGAAGTTTTCCCTTGCAATGGGAGTGTTTCTGCACTATTTCAGTGCGAAGGGAACCGTTGCAGCCCATCTTTATTCTAACAATGTCTTTATACTCACTTGCCCTTCATTATCCCCTCTTTAATGTGCTACTTTATGCCCATTCTGGTCTCAACATGTCTAAATTTTAAACATATTTTCTTAATGTTCGGATGTATTCACAATTTGTAAGTTAAAAATGGCTCACCCTTAGCAAAACAGTAGTATTTGCACCAGTGTTGTGGAAAACTGAATGCTCCAAAGTAAAAATAATTACTTTGTCAAATGTAAAATGAGATAAAGGGGTAAAGTGATGATATTTTTACCTGGAGTTCTGGAAACGAAGCTGGAAAATGTAGCACAGCTCCAGTGTCACAGTAGTGCAGGACAAAGTCAGTGCAGATGCTGTGCAGGCAACATGCCTCCAATATGCACAGTCCTAGTATGGGTGAGAACTGGTTCACTGCTGATACCTTGAATTTGCATTTTGCTTTAGGAATTTGACACATCTTGAATGTGTTTTCTTAGGTTGTTAATGTGTTGGAAACTGCTCTGGAGTGGTGTGGGAAGGATGTCCTGGTCTTGCTTTGAAGATGTTCTCCTGCTGGCATGTAGCTGATTTGTGCAGTTTTCAGTTAGTGTTGCTTTTTTTAGATGTACTGAGATCTTTAACCTGTGTGGTTTTGGTATTTAAATCACCTGACCTTCCACAGAATTGAACATGTTTGAGCTTGTGAGTTTATAAATTCAATCATGTCATTGCAGTAACCAGATCTCTGCTGTCACTCAAATTGCAGAGATTTTATGATCATGGATTGTACCATCCTATGTGCCAAATCCAACTTTGTCCACCCAAATTTGGGCTGGAAGCTACACAGTAATTGAAACTCTTTGCTCAGTTTATGATTCGTGCCTGGCCCCAAAGCAACTTGAACTCTGGGGAATCACCTGGATCGAAACCACAGAAAGAGAAATGAGGACACTAAAGCACCAAATGACAAAATGAATGGGGCCAGACTCTTTTCAGTGGTGCCCAGTGACAGGACAAGGGGCCACCTGAAATGAGAAGGAACTTCTTTATTGTGAGGGTGCCAGAGCCCTGGCCCAGGCTGCCCAGAGAGGCTGTGGAGTCTCCTTCTCTGGGGAGATTCAACCCCGCTTGGACGCGTTCCTGTGCCCCCTGCTCTGGGGGCACCTGCTTTGGCAGGGGGGTGGGCTGGGGGATCTCCAGAGGGCCCTGCCAACCCCTGCCGTTCTGTGATTCTGTGAAATGAAAGAAGGCAAAGATGACAGTAACATCCTAATTTACCAAGTGAATACAGGAGAAGGAAGAACCCAACGTATTTTCTTGTACTACATGCGGTTTTGTTTTGAAAAGTACATGGCTTGAAATTTAGCTGCCCTCCATGACTTCCAGGCCAAATGTGCAGAATTTACAAATTAAAAAACCTTTCCTAGCTAACTTCAGAGCTGTTTACTCCACTGTGGAACTCAACCCCATGCTTTCAGCCCTTTTTTTGTGCTCAAGTATCTCAGTAAGGAAGATGATACAGACTGATCGCAGACTATTTTGCTGGTGGCACAGAAGACAGACACAATTCAGCTTGATGTTCTGCATCTTCACTGGTCCTGCCATGCTAACAGAGGTAGCAGATCATTTGGACCACATGGTGAAATCTCTTCTCTCCCTGACGAATACGTGTGACTGTGAATCAATCAATCACAAACGTATCCATATTTGATGTCAGCTGTACTCCTTGCATTGCTTATCAGCAATATAAATGTTGCACGTTCCAGCCCTTCTGTCATTCAAGTAAGGTGGTGGGACAACATCTTGCCTTCTTCACACAGCCAAAAATGCTAAGTTCAGCAATCACTCATTGCTACAAATTCCGAAAGGGAATGGCACAGATTTTACACCGAGCTGGACTGGAGAAGATCTAAGGCCAGTAAGGAGAAAAAAGAAGGCTGCACTTCTTGTTGCTGTCACACAAATGTCTGACAATGCTCTAAGCAACTGAAGCAGATCCCTTTGGCTCATGGTTTTCAATGTCTGCACATGCACATAGCAATGAGAATGTCAAAACCTCCACCTGGATGCTGCATGCAGCAAGCTTAGCCTTCAAAGACGATGAAAGTGAAACCTCCCTGAGGCATATCAAAGGCAATCAGTCTTTATCATAAACTACCATAAATAAATGTTCCTTCTGAAATCCTTTAATTTCTGAATCTGAAATCCTTTAAATTCCCTTCTCTGACTTTTCCCACTTGAGGGCTGTTCCCAAATCTCACATCTCTAATGGTAATTTTTTTCTAAGTTTCAGTCTACATTTATTTATTGCCAATTTGAATTTTATTATTTGAATATTATTTATTCATATGCATTTGCTGTTGTGCCAACTTTACCCTTTAGCTTAAATAGATTTGCTGCTCACTGGAGAAGATGTTCCTTTGATATATTTATAGGGATATATTTATTTATATTTAATCACATATCAGCCTTTATTTTGCTAGGCTAAGCAAGCAAAGCTCTCTTAAAAAGAAAAGCCTCCATTTCTTTAGAAATCTTCATAACTTCTCTCTGCTTCAGTTCAGTGTGAACTCATCTTCCCTGGATCTGGTTTTAGGAACTATATTCCTTTTTTTAACTTAAAGTCTGGTGCTGGGTCCATACATGCAGTATTCCCTTAAAAATGTGTTGTCTGATGCAGTCTCGAATCATATTTGCTTTGATAGACAAATCATAAGAGCTGGCACAGGCACACGCTCTGTCAATCATGCTGACTAACTTTTCTTCAGGTCTTTCTCCTCCTGCCTTGATTACATCTGAGGATCTTCCTCTTTGTAGCAGAAACTCTTGATCACAAAATTGCATTTTGGACTGTTTCAGGTAGATCTCTGCATGATATTCCACACCTTCTCCATACGAACAGTTTTCCCAACTTTGTGTCAGTAGCAAACTTTTACCACATGGGCCAAGCCTATGAATGAAATCCAAGAGCCAAGAAAGGACTTGGGTACCAATGCGTAGATATTGCAATGTCTAACAGTTTAGGTGTCCAGCCCTTTGTGCACAGTTCCAGCTCTTGGACAGGGCCTGTAAGTTCCTAGAGCAGGGCACAGAGAGAGCACAGGCACCTTAAAATGCAATCTTGGAATGATACATGCTGAATAAGAAGTGCCAAGAATACACAGAGATTTGGTATTGCGGGTGGGTATTTTACCCAATCCCCAAATGCCACTGAAGACAAGGCATACACCTAAATTAGAAGTGCAGATGTCTACTGAGCCCACAAGTTATTAGGGTTGGGTAGGTGTGAAACATCAGGTGATGAGATAGATTACAATGTTGGACATGAACACTCTAAGTCATCTTCTCGGTCTTGCTTCAGGCCCCTTTTGGATCTGGCTTGAAAGTAATAAATAAACGTGGTCCCAAGGCCAAAGCAAAAATTCTGTGTGCCTGTATTTATCTGTAATGAACTTTGCTCAACCTGTTCTTCTGCTGACTCCAACACCACCAAGAGACCTTCTGCTAAGAGTCCTCGGCATTGTATCAGCAAGCAGACCACACTCAGTGGTTTAAATAGAAGATTACTGCTACTACTGCTGCCAATAACAATGACCATAACAATAGCAATAATAGATCCTTCACAAAAGAAATACAATCTGGCTTGCTCCATTTTTTAACTCTCTCCTCAGTGAAATCTCCGTGTTTTTCCTTCAAATTCACCCCAGTGGAAAGATCCTCAATTCAGTCTTCCAGCAAAGCAGCTCATCCATGGTGAAGCTCACGTAGACAGCAATCTCACTTTACAATTGGGGTTAATCGGTCATGGCTGATGAGCTTTGTTTAATGAAAGGCCATTTATATAGTGCCCTTTGGATAAAGGCTCTGCATTTCAGCATTCCAGAGAAGGTAAAAGGAGAAAATCAAAAGGTGCAAGAGGGGTTAATACCAAGGGGCTTGTTTTTCTGTTTTTGTTTTCCCAAATAAGTACTATGAATTGAAGATCTGTTTCTGGAGGATTTATTATTACTAACTTTAGAGCATGTGTTTACTTTCTTAGACCTCAGGTGTGAAAATGGACTTCCATGCAGCTGCCCAGAAACTTGCAGCAGTCTGCATTTATTCTGAGCAGCAGCAGCTGCTTGAGATGAAACGTCTCAAAAATTAACTGGCCAGCTTGTGCATCTCCAATCCAAACCCATCTATAAATTCCCAGTACTGTTCCACTGCTTTATCCTCTGATATAACCTATGGTCACAGCGTTAATCACTCATTTTCACTATGCTGCTAATGCAGCTTTTAAATTTTAGTCCTGTTTGTTTTTTCCCGTTATGCTGAAAGCAAAATAAAAATAATTCAAAAAGAAACTTTGCTTCCACTCGTCTGTGCTGGTACCCGGTGCTACCTGGCAGACCTTTAAAGTGTCGATTCTGCATGACTAATTGATTGCTTCAGCTGGGGTTAATTAATTAATTAGTAGCAGAGCTGCATTAAAGATTGGAGGCATTCAGAACTCCCATAATGGACACGAGCTTTATTAGTACATAAAATGAGTGTTTAAAATCCACACAGCAACTAATATGCTCTTGAGGCTTTCATTAAACAAACCTATAAAATTACTTGCTTCATTATGTATTTTAGTTACTTTCTTCACATTGTACGGTATCTCTTCACCTTTTTCTTTTGCCAGCCAGTTTTAAGTGCCTATTTGAAATCAATTTCTCTAATAATGGGCTTAATGAGCTCATCAATTAAGGCTGCCATAATGGAATGTAACTGTGTGGTTTCAGTTATCAGTTAAACTCTGGAACTAATTTCCATGCTTCATCTATCAAAAATGATTGGCTAATATTGTTTAGCTTCTGCTTTAGGACGATAGGGAGACCTCGGGCCCTTCTTCACTAATGTCCGAAGGGCTCAATTTCTTCTTGGAGAAGCAGAAAGGGAGGGAGGCGAGGTGGGATGGAAGGAACAATGAGTGGAGAGATTTGGGTCCCTATCTGGATCTGGAGGAAGTGTGATCCTGTATTTCAATGCCAGCATGGTAATTAGTAGTAATGGATTACATTTTCAGACGTATTAGATAAAATGATCGTTCCACATGAAAAATCCCATTATGAGTTTCTTACCTCTCGCTCCCTCTGTCTCTCTCCTGCTTTTGCTCGCTCTCTCTGTTTTAATAACCACTGCCCTTTTCCGTGACCCCTTTAAATAATGGTATAAATGGTCAATAGACCTAAACATATAAATATTTCCTTAAAACAATGCCCTCACATTTAGAGCAGCCAAACCTGTATTTTGGGAAGTGCTTTCTCTGTGCAAGAAAGAATAAATGCCTTGCCAAACACAAAAATCTATCAAGCCAAGAAAAGCTCCACAAATAAATGGAGTGTTAAAAAACAAAAAAAAATTAAAAATACTGTTAAAAAGCAGAAAAATCTGAAAAAATCACAGGTTTTAGTTCCTGTTTGTTTAATTGAATTCAATTAATGAATACTAGGAACATTTATCTGTTCTTGCTGTTAAGATTAGATGTGTTCAGGTTAGCATGTTATAAAATTTCTAGCTGCTGGTGGGATTTTACTGGTTCTTAGACATAACTTAAACTTTCCAGTTTAACAGTAGCAAAATTTGGCTCACAATCCAGACATGAAATGTTAAAATCTCTTCAGCTGTCAGAAACTTTGCAAGTGTGACCTCTGTTGTGGCCGTATATATTTCTCTTACAGTGGCATGCATGCTCCTCTAGGCATTTTCCAGGCGTTTGTAAAGGATGAAGGAAGGCCACAATGTCAGAGGGAGAACGGCAGGCCGGAGGCTGGCTGAGGGAACAGCAGGGCTTTTTTTAACACGGCCCTTTAGATTCACTATAAAGGGACCACTCTTCAGGTAAGTGACTTGAAACCGATGGCTCTATGTGAGCAAGAAGATTGCAGTGGGGTGTCAGAGTCTGGCTGCTGCTTTTTTTTTTAAGACATGAAAATTCAGTGTTGGCGGAACATTATTCATTAAAACTCAAAACCGGAGAAGTGCGTCAGTGTCACAAATATTCCTCAAGCTTTGCTTTAGAGAGCCCAGGATGAGAGATGACTTTCAGCAGAAAGAAAAAACCAAAGAGGGTCTTGAACGGACAGCGGGATTCCATGAAGGTTCCCTTCTCAAAGGGAGCGATTATTATCTGTCTGTTTCTCTGCGAGTGATTTTGTAATTGATTGTGCATTAATTTTCTGGCTCTGATTTTGCACCAGTGCTCACAGTTGACACTACTTATGTGAACTGTGTGATTTTTATCCAGTAAAGGGGATTTTTCTCCAAACTAAAACTAGTTTGCAAACTTCTTTATAATAATCATGTTCAAATAATCAAGCTGTACAGTATGAGAGAGTGAGCTCTGTCGTAAAGTTAGAAAGCATTTGATTTTCTAGAAAATAACATTATTTTTTAAGTCTTTGGTACGATAATGTCATATGATTTGTATGGTTTTTTCAAGTTAAACTTTATAGACAACTATAAAAACAGGATGTTGACGAAGGAGATTTCAAGTAAACAAACTCCAAACAGGTCCTTTAATTTTCTTGTGTATTTTTAACATTTTTCATTATTCAGAAGTTTTCAAAAAAAAAGTGTAAACAGATAATTGTGAAGGGAGAACCTAACTGAAGATTCATCTCTCCTTACCTTCAGCTTGGGATGACAAAGCTTAGAAAGCCCAAAATTTCTTAAGATACTTAAAAACCAAAGCAGGAATCCTTTAGTTACATGTTATATATCGTAGAGGGACTAAGAGAGGCTTAAACTCAATTTTCTTTTCCAGTTGGGATGATTTTAATGTCGCTGATATAATGTAGCTATAACACTTGTAAAGCAAATGTTATTCTAGTGCTGCAATTTATAAAATCCCAGACAAAGAGAAATGCAAGTGATAGACGTGAAGAACAGTCGTACAATTAAATCCCATGCTCTGAACTCTGATTTAGCTCCTGATTCTTTTGCAGGCTCCCCTGATCATTCAGTCTTTTAAAATCTCCCGCTGCCTGACTAGTTAATGGGGATGGGGAGAGTGCCTGTGCCCCCACTTTGTCTGCCACTGATCTTTAATTCTGCTCTCAGGAACATTTTTGTATCTATCATCTCCTTGGTTTTGCATTCACAAGCAGGCTATCGGGGTCTGAAAACACAATTGCTCAAGCGCTGCCTCCAACACGACTCATGCACCTCTGCTTTCCCTGCAACCACTGCAGGACGCTCTCCGGGCTGTGGTTCACCCCTTTTCCCTCTTGCGGGACACCAGGTCGTGGGCAGCACGGACGTGCAGCGCAGCGCAGCAGGCGTACAGCACACAAGGAACCTGCGGTGGGATCAGTCCTTTTTGCAAGTCAAGGATCATAGGCAGCAATGTATCTTCAAAAGCAGAGAGAGAGAAGGAGAGAGCAGGAGAGAACTCAGTGAACTTCAGCTGTTTGCTGCTGGTTTGTGAGCTTAAGGGCAGGAAAGCGTAATTTTTACGCTTAGTCTTAGGGCATGCTCTGGCCTTGGCTCTGCTGTACCCACCCAACAGCCTTCAGCTCTCATATTTTTAATGAGAGAAGATGATTTGTAACCAATTGCAAAGAAGATAGCAGGTTTATTCTGAATCCTTGATAGCTTCCCCATCACCACCACCTTTTTCCCTTTAAAATAATATTGCTATTTTTAGAAGGCATTCAAAACAGGGAGACAGTGTCACTGTCCACCAAGGTTTCATTCTTGGTGCTTAGATATGTGCTATAGCTTTGTCACAGGATAAGAGAAACGGAACATGGCAGGCCTTGAAGCTGTACGTGAAAGAGCTTGAAATAATAGTAATAATAGGTATTTTTAAAAGTCTGTCTTTAAGGGTTGAGTGGGCTCAGTGTGCCCTATTTACGCTTTTTTAATTCTTAAACAATAGCTGTGGGGTTTTTTTCGCTGCAGCACACCAGCGAGGTTAAACATTATTTCTGTAAAAGCCTTTTGTTTCCAGCTCCCATGGAGAGAGGGGAGAAAAATTGAGATAAAGAAGTGTTATTAAAATTGTGACACACAGCTCTGGGAGTACGTTAAGGATAGAAGGAGCCAGGACGTCAGGAAAGAAATAATGAAATGCAAAAATCACCCAGACTGACAATTGGGAGCCTATGTAGCAGCTTAGCCTGTTGGTCCAAGGCTATTTGTCATAATCAGCGGCACTTTTCTCATTAGCAAAAAGCCATTACCAGTGGACTTTATCAGCAGCTGTGAGTTATCAAGGGGCACACAGCAATCCTAGCGTGTAGTCGTGGGGTTCAGCCAGGGTCCGGCTGCTTTAATAAGCCGCCAACTCTTTCCCCAAGTTCCCAATCAGGTGTCACTGCCATTCCTGGTGAGGCAGCCAAGTGCAGTATATTAACCNATAAAGAAGTGTTATTAAAATTGTGACACACAGCTCTGGGAGTACGTTAAGGATAGAAGGAGCCAGGACGTCAGGAAAGAAATAATGAAATGCAAAAATCACCCAGACTGACAATTGGGAGCCTATGTAGCAGCTTAGCCTGTTGGTCCAAGGCTATTTGTCATAATCAGCGGCACTTTTCTCATTAGCAAAAAGCCATTACCAGTGGACTTTATCAGCAGCTGTGAGTTATCAAGGGGCACACAGCAATCCTAGCGTGTAGTCGTGGGGTTCAGCCAGGGTCCGGCTGCTTTAATAAGCCGCCAACTCTTTCCCCAAGTTCCCAATCAGGTGTCACTGCCATTCCTGGTGAGGCAGCCGAGTGCAGTATATTAACCACCTCTCTCCAGCGCCTTCCCACTCTTGCAGCCCAAGGGGCGAATCCTCCCCTCCTTCCTCTTCTTATTTTCCCCTTCCCTCCTGACCGGCTCAGAGGCCAACTGGGCTATGTCTTCCCCACTTGCCTGGATCAGTCCTTCTCCTCTCTTCTTTTCCACATCTCCGTGCTAGCCTTGCCCACTGCAGCTTGCTCAGTCTTCTTGCATCGACAAAGCTGTCCTTCTCTTTCTTGCTCCTTCTTCTCCATTTTCTTTCCATAGTGTACAAAGCCCTACCTGCTCCTTCCTCTTCCATCTCCAGTGCCAACTGCTTGGATGCGCCATCCCATTCCTGCACATCAGCGGCACAGGTTGTATTTTGGAGGAGCACCTCCAAGCCTGCTCCGATCTGCCAGAAGTCTGCAGATGTAACGTGGTAACTTGGCTGTGTCCAAGCTCAGAGTGAGATTTTTCTTCTCTGCTCTGTGTTCTGTCTGGTCTGTGAGATGGATAGTCCTATCATGCTTTCTTAAGCCATATTTAGACATTTCTTTTCCATAAGTATTCCCCGTGATTTTTTCCAGAGGTCATGTCCTGGAACACACAGTCGATTAGGGCAAAAAATCTCCCTTTTTCTGCCCATGCTTTGTTGTCTCCATGACGGATGGTATTGAGCAGAGGTGAGTTGGGCATGTGCCTATGACAGGTTCTGGGCTGAGCACAGTGGTATGGGCAGACCCCAGGCTGGGAGAACTGGAGCGGAGCACCAGCCTCGAGGGACTGCCTGAGCACGCGGGTACCCTTCCAGTGCTGCTTGGATAGGGACATGCAGAGAGAGAAAAGAGTGTATTCAACAACTTCGTGAGATACATCCAAAGTGTCCTTTTATCTCGAGGAGGGACAATGTGCCTCCCCTCCCCCTGCCCTTTTTTCAAATACAAATAAGATAAATGTCTTGCTTCTTAAGCTGCTGGTAGGAGCTCCCCCGAATGGGAGGAAAATCAAAGTAATTCAGTGCCAGCTTACTTGCAGCCTCTTCACCTTCTTCACCGTGGCTGGAGTGGCAAATTTGCCACATTTTAAGGAAACAGCGAACAGTAGCTTGGGGAATGCACTGGGAGGTGAACACGTACATTTGTGTGTGGGTGGTGGGGTTCAATGTTCTGCTCCATTGGAGCCTACTGGAATCATTACAGGTCATCAACTGGAGGATTTGAGTGGATCCAAAATCTGATGAAGTCCGTGAAAAGACTCTCATTGACTTCAGCAAGCTTTGACAGAGGTGCTAATTGAGGGAAAAAATTTAATCTTGCACAGAGCTAAAAATTATACTGGTACGAACTCCTGCACTTAAAGAGGAAAGGAAATGTGAGATATTCTGGGTTGAGTTAAGGACATCCACGTTTTCCACCCTTTGTTTAAATTGGCTTTAAACACACTCTTAGCTATCTTAGTTTAAATTTATGCACAAGCAAACCTAAATTATTGATGCTGGCAGAGATGAGGAAACATCTGCAGAGATCATGGGTAGCAGTAATTTCACCTTGCGTTGAAGTTTACCATCTAGATACCTGCGCTGGGGATGGCTCATTTGCAGAGTTGTTGGAGAGGCACTTCCAGGGCATGGATAATCAAATGTTTTGTAGGCACCTATGAATTGTGCCACAAATTTGCCCATTTCCCTCTTTGGGCTGTAACAGGAGCAGATGAATGAGTTTGCTATTGACTTAAATTGTATAGAAAGCTCCATTCACTCAAATGCATCTTGCCCTGCCTGACTCCCACTGTTAGCTCTCCTGCATCAACAGAAATAAAATCTCAGGAAGAATCTTGGATCTCAATTCAACAAAACACTTGTTTAGCTTTAAAAAATATTACTAATCTTCCAACTGTAAGTGTTTTAGTTATCCCATAAAAAGGTTTTACTGAGCCAAGGTTGTGCCACCATACGTTGCTTTGCGTATTTGTAAAAAGGAGATTTATAAGAAGGTAGTATTATGACACTTTTTTTGACCAGAGCTATTGCACAAGTTGGAAATCAATTCATTACTGTCTGCATTGTGAACCAACATCTCAGATATGCTGTAGGAAATTTTTACCACCATGGTCCTGTGATACCCATGGGTAAGTCTCTCATTTGGTTTGGACAAATACTAAAAACATCACTGGGTTCTACCTTTCTGAAACTGTACGGAAAGGCTGAAAGAGCAGACTACATTCATGCTCTCTAATTATTCTTTTAATCTTATGTAAGTTCTACTATACATTTTTAAGATATTGCCTGGGAGACTAGGTTATGAAGCAGGAGCCTAAACCAATAACTAAGTTGCCTCAGTCCAAACAAAAGCTTATAATCAAAGCATAGGGCAAGTTCCCTCAGGTCCCTGTATTGGTGGTGGTGGGGTACAGGGGGATGGCAGTGCCTGGTAGAATGGGAGCAGCCCTTGGCATGCGTTGCCTGAGAGGCTTCAAATCTCTGTCAGCTCCCAGGAGGAGAGCATGAAGGAGATATCCAAAGAGGGACCACAAGGTGGCTCTAAATATATTAAACCGGAGAGTCTTCCTTCATCCTTTCAGTGATCTTAACCAGCCATCTACAACGAAAAAGTAACTGCTATGTTTTTATATGTATGAACTGCACCACAGATAATACATACTCCTTTAAAAGTATAGCTGCTTGAAAACAGATCTGCCAACAGCTTGCTCTCTCAGGTAACCCACACCAAACCGGGGGCTGGATGACCATCGGGCTAGTGAAAAAGGGGTGTCAGGGTAATCATGGCTATTACTTCGCCTAGTATTATCTGTACAAACATAAAACCTTCATCCTTTTTACTTTTTTTCCATGATTTTGGGATTTCTTTGCTTGATAACCAGCAGTTGGATTAAATAATCATTGTAGGTCCCTTCCAATTGAAATATGCTTTTCTATTCTATTCTATTCTATTCTATTCTATTCTATTCTATTCTATTCTAATATGCATATATCACATTCATATATTCTATTATCTAAGATTACAGGGAGAAAATAGGTTGTTCATGGTTTGGAAAAGTTGTCAATTTATTTGCGCTGTAAAGAACTGAATTATAAGCCTCCGAAACACAAGCAAATCAATTCTGCCTCAGCAAGGAGCACCAAACACCCATTGACTTCTACAGCAGGGGTGAGTGGTTCAGGCGGGAGCGGGGGAAGTAGGCCCCCGAGTGTAAAATGCAAATTCTAGCAGATTGTCTCCTTTTAAGGGAAAATCAAGGACAAAAAAATTATTGTCTGCTGCTTCCTATTGTGCTTTTCCTTAGTGTTTTTTTGGTAAAAGTACAGTGGAGTTGACCCGAGAATCTTTTTTACCTCTGGTAAATTTTAACTTCTGCCGTATGAAAGTAAATGCAATGTGCTGCTTTTAATATCAGGTGTTTTAAACCTCATTTGGGGCATTTTGTCTAACATCTCTGCCTTTCAGGTCTGTGCAGTTCCATACCTCAGGATATTCTCTAATGCCAATTTTCTTATGCTAGAAAATGTAAGTACCTGCAGGGAAAATCCTACAATTTCAATGAAATAATAAGCAGCTTACCTTTGAGATGGCTATAAGAAGGAACCTGCTCAGTGCACGATGTTTATGTAAACTTGAATTCTTTACGGAGCACAGAAAGTAAATAATCTTACTATTTATCTTGCACATTGGCCCACTTCACAACAGACAAATGCATCCTGTAACTGATTGGAAATGGGACCATAATCTCGGCTGCAAAAATCAGCAAAGGAATTGTTCTCAAGAGACAGGAGCAGAGGGAAAGAACTTGAGGGGGAAATCACTCACTTTTCTTTCTCGGTTTTTGTCAAAAAAAAAAAAAGAGAGAGAATTATCATATCACGTCTATTCTTTTGGACAGAATTATAACCAAAGAGTTGTGATACTATAGTTATTAAATATTTCAGATAATACCCATTGAACCTGCATTCCATTTCATTCTCCCCCCATGTCTCTTTCTCCATGTTTTTTTCTGCAGATTGATAGAATTCTCAATAGAGTAGAAAAGCAGCTCTGTTTGCTTGGACACAAGCACAGCAATCACTAATAAATACATTGTTCTTATTTTGTATAGACAGCTTGTGCAAAACGTTTAACATGGATAAATGTAAGTAGAGAATAATACTCCTAGATATCACCATAAAATAAGAGGAAAGGGTCTGAGCAATGGCAATGCTAAAAAAGGTTTAGAAATATTACTGGAATACATACATAATGCTGCAGAAAATATAGAAGTCTACTTATATCAGGAAAAGTATTTCACAGAGATAACAGTACTCAGCTCTGCTCCCAATTCAGCAATTAACTTTGTGACTTAATCTTGTATTTAAGTGTTTTGCTGCTTTGGATCCCTGCAATACCCACCAGAAGTGACTATTCCCTGCGGTTCCGCCACCGATTCTTTGAGAGCAGACCCGTAGCAGTGAGTCAGCAACACAGCTACCAGCGCAGCGCCTGTCCAGGTTTGCTGCAGACATTGCCATTCGTTGCCCACATTGGGCATAAATAAGGGGTAGCCTCTATATGAAGCTAAGGGACGTCAATTAAAGAGGCCTGTGTTAATGAAGTGCGGCTATAGATAGCTCAGTTTCAGTTGTGGGAGGAACAGAGTTAGCATAACAAATTCTGCATTAAAAAATGCATCAGGATGGATCTCAGAAATGAACTCTCCTGGTGTCAAAGGCAGTCCATAATCCAAAAAGTACAGCGCAAATTAAGACAGAATTAGATTTGGTAATTTAGCCTGTCTCCAGAGAAGGCACTGGTATATAGAGCCTTATGCCAATTGCAGATCAGGCTACAGAATCCCACAGTTCTCTTTATGCAATACAAACACTCATGTCAAAATTCCCCCAGCTTTTAAGGGAAGATTCTGGACAGTGCAGCTGCTTCTTTGGAAGTGCTGAAGCTTCTGAAGGCTCTGTGTGTGTGTGTGTGTGCACGCGCGCGCGTACGTGCTGCAAGGATCTTTGAGCAGCAATGTTACTTTTGAAAGATAAGTATTTGTGGATAAACCTGTTCTTTGTAATTTGTTCCACACATCTTGAGTATTGAGAAATTTTGAGAAGTTTAGCTTTCCTGACAGAGCTGAAGCCATATGAGATCCCCGTTTATAAGAATGACTGAGTGATGCAGAGAGTTTAAGTGACAGTTCATTCTCTTTTAAGCCTCCCTTCAGCCAGTCTCAATTTGCAGAAGGAGACGGAAGGGGAAACAGGGAATGAAGTACCGTATAAAGACAAAAATCACAGATTGTGAGATGGAAAAGACCCATTAGACCATCTAGCCCATAGACTTCCATGAACAGAACGCACTATAGGGTGGACAGCTAGCACATTCTCGTAAGTGAAGATGACAGCAGGATCAAGAATCACTAATGAAGAAGAAAGCGGTGATGCAAGAGGGAAAAGTCCAAGTGTAATGGGAGTCTGTCCCTTCTTAGTGTTATTCTCACCTTTCTCTACCTCCTTATGGCGCATCTGAAAGCTAGAAGAATCTGGAAGAAGATATGATCCCAGACAGTTCATAGAGAAATTTTCTCAGTAACTTCTGTGAACATTCGTATAGCAGTTGTGCCTATTTTTACTTCCAATATTACAAAACAAGATCCTTTTGGCAGTCTTCATGGACATTAGCGCTTAGAACCTAGCTAGATTCTCTTCCAAGTTACTTTTCTCTGAGCCCCATATTCTTGCCCTTGACTTCAGAAAGTATCTCTTTTTAGACTGGATATTGAAAGAAGACCAACTATAAAATGAGAAGATTAAGGATGGAAAAAACAGTAATATACTTCCCACCCTTTGTCATGATCTGTAGTTAGGCTTATGTAAAGTTCTCTGGTATAACAATGTAAAATTTGTCTCTGATTCCCCTTTTCCAGTTTCTCTCATCATCTGCATCTCTTTATTTTCCATATTTAGCTTTGTTTCATGAAGGCCTGTTCTATGTCACTGCTTGTCCACATTTTTGTCACAATTTTTGGACAATTTTGGCCGAACCGATAAGATCACAGAAATTTCTGAAAAGTTTTGTGAAAACAGGCAGCAAGGAAAGGGTTACTTCTTAGACATAAGGAGATGGACTCAGGAGATATTCTGGAAAACTTGTTTCACGAGTGCCATGAAAATCAGTGTTGAATTTTACATCTAAACTCATCTTGCAGCATCGAGTAAGAGCTTTTGCTGCTATGTGGCCTCTGCAACTCTTGAATATTATGAGTTTTACCATACTTTCTTCCTCAAGGTTTTTTAAAACTTCACATTATTTTCAAAATCATATTACTGTTCAGATTTGTACCATCAGAAACATATCTATAAATAAGCAGAAAATATCTAATATTTCAAGTCTTTCTATCTTATCCTAAATTGCCCCAATCTTTAGTCATGCAAGTAGCATGCTTGCCACTCCTGCCCATGGTTGTGCTTATGAGAAATGGCTGCAGCCTGAGAGTTTATTATTGCACCTTATTATGCTCTCAGGTTTGCTTATTTATATTCCCTAGGATTCAAAACTCTTGAGGAAAAAATCATGAAACTGCTTAATCTGTGGTGAGTGAACAAATGCAGCCTCCCGAAATACAGAGAAATGCCTGCACGGTGCAGTGGGGTGCAGCAAGCTCAGTGTGATGTATCAAACACCCTCTCTTGCCAAAGAAAGCAAAGAGAATTTAGCAACTTGCAATTCAGGACCACAAGAAAATAGATAAGCTTTGAACCGTTCCCTGAAGGTTAATGGCCTTGGGTGCCGGCAGCCCAGTTGGGAAAGCCAGAATAAGACCCATTCCCCTACAAATCTCCCACTGCTGCCCTGCAGGCAATCGAACACAGGATGTGGCAGCATCAGCACATGCTCCCCTCTCCCATCTTGTCACAACGGTATGCAGAAAGAAGTCTTTTAGGTACGAAGATCTTAAAGTCTTTTAGGTATGAAGATCTTTAGGTACGAAGATCTTACAAATGCCTTGCATAGGGCAAATGGCTTGGGTAGGGAATTTGCCAGGCACAACTGGCCAGAGGGAGAAGATGTGGCACATGCTGCCATCAGAACCATGGCCACCGTTGCGGCATTATGCATGCATACGCAAGTTTCAAGTTCTTGCAAGAAAACAGCCTGTATCCCTTGAATAACTTGAACTCTGCTCAGAACAGCACAGTCAGTTGGAGCAAAGGGGTTGCCAGCCTGAGCCCAATGAACGCCAGCACTCAGTTTCTGGTGATGACCATGACCAGCTGCTTATGGGGAGAACTGAGAGCCCCGCAGGAGACCGGTATTTGTCAGGAAAATGTGGGAAAGGATAACCCCCATCATATTTTTTAACAATTATATTTGTTTTCAATCCTGAAATATTCAGTTCAATGTACCTTCCTATTTTTGTGTCTGTCACTCCAGCTGTACTCTGAATGCTTTTTATTAGCAATATAGAGCTAACATTGCATAAAGCTGATTTAAAAGAATTTTGTGCAGTGCTGTTGTCTTCACTGCAGGAAAAGAAAAACAAAAAAGCCCCCCTTCTTCCTAGGTAGTGAGATAGCCCTCAGAGACACACACTGTATGGAGAATCAAAAAGTATGTGTTAAAAATAGTAAAGGAATTTCCTCAAAATGGCTACTAGAGCCTTAGCCCATTGATGTTGACAGAAATCTGTCCATAAATCTCCATGCATTTCAGACAGGCTTTATGAGACCAATTAAATGTTTCACTAAAGTTCCAGTGTTAAGTGGTTTAATTATTTCACTTCAGGTTAAGTTTAAGAGTCTAACAGAAATGAAGCAAACAAATAAAAAAGGCGAGGCTGGTTCTAACCTGATCAGTTTCCAAATAAAGCTATCATTTCAAATGCAAAAAGGAAACTAAAGCCTGTGGCTATGACAGGGTTAATAGTGGAGACTGCTTTTTTTTTTCCTTTGAAATGGCTCCATGGTTCGAGAATGACTCTTTGCTTCCCCTCTTAATCTGTATTTTACGAGTGAGAAGCTTTGCATTATGCAAATCGTTAGATAGGAACAGGTGACATTTCAGCAAAGAACATGATCAGCGGCCCGGGCCTGGATTGGGCTGCTGATTTATACATTAGTATTTGTCACAAGGATTGCAAGTACTTCAGTCTACATTCTGCAATTTGCTTTTCTATTTTTTCCTCCCCACAATCCTTAAGGTGGAAACTTCATCAAAGTATTTAAAACATATTGGTCGAGTCAAATGGAGCTACTTCGGTTCTGGAATTGGGGGCAAACCAGCACAATCTTGTTTTGGTGACTGTTTGGTGGCGTTGTCACTGCGTGGTTTAAGCTTGCTGCAGCTTCGGGACCAAGCAGAGCACATCTGCACAACTCCAGAGCCAGATCCTCTGCAGCTGTGATGGACCCCCTGCTAGTCCATTGGCCTTACTGCAGGACTGGGATCAGCATCGGAAGGACATCTTGGACTTCTGTTAAACTTTGTGAACCACGTAAATACCAGACATCTTCAAAGTGAAAAATATGCCACAATGCAACTATTTATAGTCCATTTTTATTATTTCCTCTTCTGGACCTTCTCTAACAGCAGGCAGGCTCAATACAGATTGATTTGTCTGCCATGAGATACATTTTGGATCATAAATTATTTCTGGAAAAAACTACTGGAAAAAAGAAAGGGATTTACTGTCATTGAATTTAACACCATTTAACAATTGTTTTTCTTCATTTCATCTAGTTCTCTGAAGCATTTTGGTTTTTACTTTCATAGTGGCTTTGCTCTTCCCTTGCTAAAATTTTGAACCGCTTAATCAGGGAACAGGAGAAGTTGTTAAATGGCCAGAGCGTCATTCAAAAGCAAGGTAAACAGCGCCGTTCACAGCAGTCTGCCCGTGATCCTCACCATGGACAGGACAAGCATGTTTGGTGGGAAGGACATGGTGGTTGCATACTGTCCATCATCCCTTGCCTTGCGTGAGAGGTACAACACAACCACGTGCAGATTGCCCACACAATTTCACGAGAGTCTTTAGTGCAAATATAATCTGTTCGTCTTCGTTTAACCTGCCTTCCCACCCAAAGGCACTAGGGCAGGGCTGTACCTGCTCTATGGCACAGCCCTCACTGTAACGCTCTGGGGACATGGGCCCTGTGATGGATGCGACACCAGTAAGGGGGAAGGCAGAGACATCTCTTTCCCCATCTGTTGATTCTGGTGGTGTCTACTTCTCACTGTCATTGCCTGTGCCCACCCCAGGCAGGGACTCTCCTTGACTGTGCATCCCTTATTGTGACTTTTTGTTGTTCTCAGCGCTCAGCCGAGGCTCTGTGGATGACTCCTGTAAGGTTAATAAATAAATGACTGGGCCGTGGGAACCTCTCCTGCAGTCTATGTACAAAGGCTGCACAGTCTTGTGTCCCTGAACTGGGCAGCAGCCAGGCAACAAGAGCTGCTGTCACTTCTCGTCACTCCAAATCTCACCAAATAGCACTTGGGCAACAACAAACTCAATTTTCTTAAGGATTTTCCTAAGGGCCATGCTACTTAAGAAGCTGGTATATGTCCTTCCTCTCCTTTTTCTTAGTCTTTCGGCTATTTCTTTGATGAATACAAGCACAAAACCAATTCTTCTCACCAATGCTTTAGGTCCCGGACATCTTACATCTGTTATAAAGGAAGCATATTGAGTCACATGAACAATTTTGGTTTACATCTTGCCATATAAGCATTATGATGTTAATGGTTCTTTTGGATTAAACTTTTATGAAAAGCTACTTTCATAGCTTCAGAAAGATTTATAGTAACTCACAATGCCATATTTTCTCATTTCTTCTGCTTTCTATACTTCACTATGAAATGCAAAACGACATACAAATAACTCATCCCAGGTGATTGTCTTTTCTATAAGCCTCTCTCGTATGTTGACAATTCACTGTCCATGGAAGCCATGCTTCCCTGACCTTTGGATACATTTCTGTTTACAAATGTCTCTTTTTAAGACTAATGTAGACAAACAGCATCAATTTGGTATAGCATTCAGCATGCAGCACATGCCTACCTGCAGTAACGGCCACTAATCCTTCAATATGATGATATTTTGTTTTAAGCATCTTGGGTTTTAGCTGGAATAATGGCTCAGGTTCCTTCTTAACGTGTTTAGTTATCTTCTGAAGGTAACTTTAGCAAAGGTAAGGATGTTCTTCTGAGAATGGCACCAGCCCATAATTCATTCATGTCAGAAATACCGTTTCTTAATGTCATCCCAATTGAGATTTGGTTCAACCCAGATGTTCTCAGCTGTGGTCGTGGCAATGCCTTTGACATAAGCCTGTGCTACAGGTGATTCTCCCAGTGCTGTGGGCAGCTACATGAAGGCTCCTGGTGCTGGGGGCAGGAGGAGATGCGTTGGCCTTCCCAAACGTGCTCCAGATACGTGTGTCTTAGAGGAATCCTATGCTAAAGCAGGTGTGAACAGCAGGTTTCCCACATGTGTCTTCATGGAAAAGCCGGCATTATGAATGGCAATGTTTGTCATTTCATTGTTAATAATACCCTAATACCAAAACCTCTGTGTATAGAGGTGATGCTGTTTTATAGGTGTTTAAAGACAGTCATTTCTCCCATGAAATTGAAGTGGAAATAAATGAGAAAGAGAGAAGAAATGATGTATTATTAAACTTGAGGCACTGAGATGCAGATCAAATTGTCTTGCCCAACAGAACAAAAACCTCACATCAGTTCTCCAGCCTCTTGCTGTAACGGCATCGGAGAATCCTCCTCGGTTTCTTGCTAAGAGGGACTGGCAGTTGAAGCATTTATGCCATCCGTGGATTTTTAAAGTAACAGGTAAACTACATATCTTGGATCTATTTATATTCTTTCTGATGATTAAAGGTAAGGCCAAGTTAAGCAAGAACGTTTTCACTACTATAAATTTAATACCCGTAGATGTCCCCAGTATGGGATTCTTTTAAGGAGCTCTTTAATTCACTCCCGGATTGCCTAAGAAGAGATGGACTTTACCTGCTGAGGAACATTAAGATGTGCATGGCAAGGTACAGTGACCCATTTGATAGTTGTTTTTTTCTTGATAGGTTCTTCTACACTGGCATATACTTGTAACACAGCTGCCGCCAATGTCTTTAAGGACATGTATCTTGCTGTGGCCCTGCCTTTGGTCAGCACTGTCGAGTGGGCTGGAGAGAGTCATCTATCCCCAGCCGTTTAAGAGCGCAAGGGAGTTGTCTTTTCACGGATGAATACAAGAAAATTGTTTATGACTGTTACCTACAGGATATCAGTAATACAAGGCAGAATTAGAACAGGTTGTCATTTGTCAATCTTAATCTGGGGTATTATAAAGTGGAGGGCATTGCCTGTGTATTTGAGATTGTATAGTCTGTGCAAAGGAATGATGTTGACTTAATCGAGATAATCAATTGCTATCTTAAAACTGTGGATTTCTTATTGTCTTAAAGCAAAACAACAGATCAGATTAGGCCTTTTTTTCCTCAGAAAACGTATGAATTGTAAAAAATAGGTTGTAAATTTGGTCCAAATACCAAATTTGTGACAGAGCTTAAAATAAGGAGAAAATGTAAGATGGTTAATGACAAGGACCTGTTGGTCTCCTTGAATTCATTCAGTGATGAAAGAGCTCAACACTTCTTACTGAGGCCGAGTGTGAACATCATGTGGGTGTTGTTCTGTTGTCGATTTTCTATTCACCTGTCTGTTAGTACAGATGACCCATACTGTGAAGTGAATCATTGATTCTGGATCCTTCATTTATCTGGGTTTGGGTTGTGTTATGTTTTTTTCAGCCTTGGCATTCTGGAGTTGTTCATAAAAGTTGTGGTTTACTTCAATGATATTTATTTGAAAATATTTTTAACAGAATTTTAGGATTTTGCTTATTCATTGGAAGGCGTACAGAAACATGATGTCATTTCCTGCTTGGGTTTGGGGCCTGCTTAGTTCTGTAATTCCCCTAGAATGTTAAAGTTAAGCTCACGGATAATCCACTCACAATTTTCCATATTTCATTCTAAAATGTGAAAAATATTGCTGAATGAACAAAAGACATTTTGGCAGGTGGCTATGAAGGTGTTTGTTGTTAAAGAGTTATTCAGAGTGATCCTACTTCACTGCGTTTATAGTACCCACCTACTTAAGACTATTTTATGTTGGCAAGAACTTTATTGCTTACCACACATTCACGTGAAGACTACATGGAATATATTCAAAAACAGCGGACAGCAAACAAGCCCTTGAACACACGGATAGATGGTTGCCCTTTTAAGTCAAGATACACCCTGATACATTATATCACAACAGAGAACAGCATCAGGAATCAAAGCTATTTTGGAGAAGACGGCAAATATTGCTTTACATTGAGACTATCTTAATATTCCAGTGCATTAAAAAAATAATAAAATATAACTTGATCCAAAAACCTGGTATAATTTGCCCATATTGATCACACAGGACTATATTCACTACCATGATGTCTATTGAGTTAGTTGGACTGACACTTTGAAGAAAAATGTTGGTTAATATATGAATGATAATTACATATATATAACTTATAACTAGAGATGCAAGAAACGACACGTACAGCCCGGTCTTCATAGGGAGTGGTTGTTATCTCTTTACTTCCCTACAGAAGTATGTATCAACCAACTGCTTCCTCAGCACAGTGAAAAATGCACAAAGAAAATATTTTTGTCCAAACAATTGAGCTATTTCATCATAATAAAAGCAAAGGAAGGATAAAAATCAGTTCACTGCCTTGTGGCTGTGCTATGTGTGCTGGTTTAACAGACGTGAAACACACTTCTGCTATTGACTGAAGTGAATAACTGCAGAGTAGGAGCTACTGAGCAGTCTTGTATAGGACCAGAAGATTTGTAGAGTCTTTGTGGCGTCTCTAGATGCAGAGAGAGTCGTGGGTAGGGTCACGGGTACCCTATGAAGAAAACCCGGCTGAGAGTGCGGAGTGGTCTTTCAGCAAGGGTTGGAACAAAATAAAATTCAGTGAGACTCCAACTTTGATTGGTGCTTTTGGGCCTACTCAGAATCCAGAAGAAGGGTAAATTATGTAAATATGCTAAGTACACAACAGGACAGAATTATTTTGATACGCTTTGGAATTGGCATTTGCAGTTAAAAATTGCCTGTCAGCCCCTTCAGCTCTTTATGATTAATCCCAGAAGCATGGTGGAGTAAGATCTCCTAAAAAATCTGTCCCGCAGAAGACTTTTTGCTTTGATTTGCTGCTCAAAAATCCACAGGTAATTCGGATATAATTAATGCAACCATTTGCAACTCTGGATGCTGATTCTAACTCTCAGACCACAGGTTTATCTGTGATAGGTCTTTCCTTCGACCACAGCAGAACAGGGAATCCTGAGGAGGAAATGTTGTGCTTGGACCTTCAGCTGAGCAATTGGGTTGGGTCCCAGGAGTCTCAAACTGCAGAATGGAAATACGCATCTCCTGTACTCCCATTTTCATAGCAATCGCAGCATCCACAGTGGTGACAGATAGCATGGTTCCAGTGCTATTCCTTACATAACTTTCTTGTAATCACTGCTAAATGAAAAACAGCAAGACTTGTGCTGCCAGAAAGAGGTGTGCCCTCCAACCCCAATCTGAGATATTAGAAAAGGAGGCATGATGGTCTTTTTTTATCAAAGCCTTGGCTTCCCAGCGGAGTTCCCGAGTTTACTCCAAGTTCCTCCCCTGTTCAAATTCGCCTATAATACACTTTAACTGTCCCTTATCTGATAGTATTTCTGTGGGACCTTTCATGGCAAAAGACTGCAGGCTATAGACATGTAACACTGCTCTTTCTGCAGGCTGGAGGAGAAGTAGGAGAAAAACTGCGTGCACAACAGGACTGTGAGGGGGGTGGAAAACCTGTAGCCAAGTAAAGTGTGGAAAGTTTACCACACAACTTCTAAAACTTGGGTAGATCAGGAAGGGCTTGGTTTTAAGGGTTGCCCAAACATCCCTTAGAATAGCAAACTAAGTGGTAATTTGAGAGTGAGGATTTAAACCTGTGGTTCCAGGAGTGTTGATAATCCCAAAGTGACCCTTAAATCACAGAATTATAAATTAATTTTTTCCCCAGAAAGTAAGGAGCTATAGTTCTGAAATGGCCTATTTTGCCTTTGCAGAGGTTGCTGAAGGTGCATTTTGTAGGAGAAGTTCTTGTAACTTGTGAATTGTTATACAGATTCCACCTTAAATGGATTTTATCAGACTGTGCACTGGTAAGCTCATGCTAATATTGGCTCCAATAAAGAACAAATCAGTGCCCAACTCGACTCGTCTTATCGCACAGTCAAAACTGATGGCTGAAGAAGTCATAAAGATCCCATTTAATCTCTCGCCTATCTATCACTGTGAATGTCTTTATCCTCTTTGTGCAGTGGTAATATCTGCTCATTATGAAAGCAAAATAGATCTGGCATGAATAAAAGCGGAATGAAGTGCTCACTTTGATTTTGACAGCATGATCAGTGGAAGCAGTAATCTGTGAGAATCAAAAGGGCTAAATTATTCCATAACAGTAATTTGAGGGAACAGCTCAGAGCATACACATCTGCTTTCATATATTGTGACGTGCACTGATAAAACATCCTTCCCAATTTACTCTCTCTGTGCTTGACTAATCTGCAACAGCTCTCACAATGTCTAATCATGCCATCAAAAAGGAGAAGAAGTTCAATTGAGACTCAAATGAAAGAAGATTGGAAAACTATCCTCAATTGAAATTACATTTGTAAATGAGCCATAGTTTTTCTGTTCAGAGTGCGTTATGGTAAATCTGCCTGAAGAAGTAGTTATGCTGAAGAACAGCAACGTGTATCTAGATTGTATTTATTCCATTACTGCTCAAGTAAAATTATGGCAGCTTGGAAACCCTGGGGCATGTTTTCAAAACTGATATGCCAAATTCATAGTCAGATTCCTGTAGTATAATTATAGCATCTCTGGCTAGCTGAAAGATTCCCAATACATATAAATTACACACCAGGTTACAGTTATAGGGTTTTTATTTTTAAGCTGTCCTGTTATGGGAGACTTTTTTCTTTATTTGCAGGCTGGGCCATGGCTGCACTTTTCTTACTTTCTTCCTTTATTCATGGTGTTTTTTGGCGCTAGTTAAGCAGGCCTCTAATGTACTAGCAACACAACAACTAACGTCACTTTGAAGGTGATACAGGAATGTATCCTGCTGGTCCTCATGGACAAAATCATAACATAAAGCATGTGTGGGCTGGGGTAGAATATATGCTACCCAGATTGAAAGTAAAGCAATCACATCAAAGCCCCTATACTGGATATTCACATTCTGGTTGTTGACATGCTTTTTAACACACAGTAAAAATCTCTTCTTCCTAAAACTTCTGGGCCTCATTTCCGATCTTTGCTAATTCAAGTCTATGCTGTGGCTCTCCATCCTATGAACACATATTGGCACATCTGCTGGAATCTCACTTCAAGAAGTTTAATCAATCATAGAATCATAGAATGGTAGGGGTTGGAAGGGACCTCTAGAGATCATCCAGTCCAACCCTCCTGCTAAAGCAGGTTAGCCTAGAGCAGGTTGCACAGGAATGCATCCAGGCGGGTTTTGAATA
>VZSC01000252.1:357786-372178 GCA_013398225.1 Steatornis caripensis | reverse complement strand
AGAGATGCTCCACTCCCCTAATCAACTTCATGGCCCTCCGCTGGACTCTCTCCAGTAGTTCCCTGTCTCTGTTGTACTGGGGAGCCCAGAACTGGACACAGTAATCCTTCCCTTAAAGCACCTGCTCTCAGAGCCATATGATTTTGTCAGCCAAGTTATTGTAACTCCCTATCATTTTAATTGGACTAACACGTTGAATTTCTTAAAGCTGGCAGTACTCGGTACACCCCTACTGGAAAGATCTGTAATGAGCCTCTCTCACATGCCTGTTTTTCTGGTACAGCCAAAGAAATGGTGATAGCTTCCTTTGTAGACCTGTCATCAGGTTCACTGATGCAGCTCCCTGTATTATGTATTTCTACGATGAGGATGTACCTATAGGTCTGAAAGAGCACAGGTAAGCAAATGATACTGCTGTCAACTCTGCTGAGGTTTCTTGCTGTTCTGTTACATGATTTGGAAAATTTGAAAATATGAACCAACAGGGTATATTTGTCCTAGGAAACTATGACTGGACACCATTCTGCAAATATTTAGGTCTTAGTGAAGCCTATGGTCGTGTTACCTGGATTAGAAAAACATGGGTGAGCAGCTGCTCCTACTCTTGACATTGCTGCTAGAGCAGTATTAACTTAGCAAAATAATTCAATAAATATTCAGTCCTGGTTTTAATAATTTTTTGCTAATTTTAATCTTGTTTTCTGCCAACACTTGGGTTCATATATAGGGATGACTTTATTATTACGAGCCTGACTGGTCAGGATTTTTTCAATCTGCTCAACAGAAAATTAAGTCTCTGCAAAATTGAAGTAGGTAGTGGGAAGTTTTGAGTTTACTAAGAGGGTTTTTTTCTATTGGAAAAAATCAAATCAGAATGATTATTTTGCAGCATTTAATTAGATTTTGAGCTGAATTGAAGTATTTTCTTTGGACATGTCTTTGGACAGGAGATGTACTAATGGTCTGTGGAGATTATGTTTCAGCTCTTTCTTGTTCCCGTTGCTACTATTGGCTTTACTACATATCACATGATAAAATGTAACATCCTTTCACCTTAATCCTCTGTGATGCATCAGGATAGACCTGTGACCATGGCAAATGTTGGAGAATGTGTTTGAGTGAAAGCATATGTGAGACATCCAAAGAACTTTTCCACTCGCTTACCTCCTGGCACTTGTTGCTTCTTGGATGTTCAATACATCTACTATTAGACACATGGTCCTTGGAACGGGATCTGAATGTTTTATTGACCTAAATAGTTAGCAAACTTTTGCATGATGACTAAATAATATGGCCTGCAATTTTGGTGTAAGAAAAAACATTAGTTGAAATTGATTTTCAAGTATGCACATTTGACTAGTTATGTTGGGAATATAGATTCATTAAGTCAGTGAACACATATAATATCATCTGGTAAAAACCCCATGTAGCTCACACCATCTGTCCAATCACTACTTAGCAATAAGATTTGATGAATAAAGAAATAAAGGCTATACTAGAATTGTGTATAAACTACAGAATTATACAATTTTTTGAATAATAAAAACAACTGACTGACTGCTACTCTACTTTTGGATATTCTGGCTTTAGCTGTTGTTTTAATGATTTTTTTTGAAAGTAAAGTTTTAACCATCTACGTGAAATATACAATAGCATACGAATAAACTTTACAGATATTTTGATTCATTGAAATCTAGAAAATACTATTTCATTTTTTAAAGTCAGAGAAATTAGATTAGTGTAGAAGTTTTTATAACTTCATCTGCCATAAAAAGCTGTTTTTAAGGTTCCACTGTAAGGACAGCCGTGTAAATGCACTGTTTCAGAGTATACTTGGTCATGCAGCAGCCAATACTCTCAATATAAATTAGGTGATATGCCTTACAGGTCAGTATGTTTTGTGACAAAAGTTATGCATAATTAACCTTGATTTCTCAAGTACTTCTTCCCACACTCAACTTTGTCCTTATGATTAACCACATTTAGTTCAACAGAAGTAATTACACCCTAATCTAGGTTTGTGACTATGCATTTGCAGGATCAGAAGCTAAAATGTAAAGGTCTTTGAGAAAATGTCATACTTTTTTGCTTATTTCTGTTCCAGCCCTAACATATTTTGAGATATTAAAAAGTAAGAAGAAGGGACGATTTTAATCTGTTTGCATAAGTTCTCCAAGTTGTCAACATCTCTGTTTCTGGGATGGTTCAAAATATAATTTTCTATTGCCTATTCACATTCAAGGTATTCCAACATGAGGTGTATATCAAGAGTTAGCTTAGCACATAGTTTTTCTCTGCCAAAGACCCACAAAGAGACTTCAGGGATAAACAAGCCTGTTCTGGGGATAAACAGTACAGTGATGCACAGCAGACAACCGACTACAAACTGCTTTAGTCACAGTACTTGTGTTTGTCCCTAATTTTCTCTGCGGATGAAGCTGTGGACTAAGCAGGTTTATGGCTATTGGCTTGGAGAAGAAGGAAAGAAAACCAAACATATGCTGATAAAACCCTGGCTAGCTCTCCTGTTAGTGTTACCATTTAACTTCAAAACGTTTTAGACTCTCAGTCTCAGCCTCCCTTTCTGGCTGATGAAGGCTCCTGATCTCAGTTCTAGAAATTGTCTTTCTCTGTTGGCTTGGCTATCGCCCTTTCACGACAGCTGGGAACCACAGGCTTTCTAAAAATCATCATAATGCTGTTGTGCTCTTTTCCTCCCTTGCACATCATCACAGATTAAGACAAAATGTGATTCTGATGAACACTGTAATGTGTTTATTTGCAAGACAGCATCCAGCCACTAATTGTCTGAGTGCGGTACACAATTGCAGGCAGAGAGCAGACAGGGGTAACAAACGGCAGCCACAGCCCAAACTTAAAAGCATGTAGATACATACCTACATGTCTGTGTTCTGTGCTTCTCTGAAATGCCTCCCAATGATTCTGTATATCTGCTTGCGAGACATGCTTAGTATAACCAAGGAGCTTCTGACTTGCTCTTTCTCTGATAGTATACATTTTTGTTCTAACAAAGCATACATCTTGTAAAAAATGATGATTCTTTTAAGAGATGAAGACACTGACATCTCACAGTGGCAATGAACATACATCAGAAGATTCTTGCACCAAAATGATTTGTAGTTCTCCTTCAAGAAGCATGAGGAGCGTGAGATTGTCAATATCAGCACTCTCTTTCCAGTTTTTATGAAAAACCCCCTTGATGACATTTTGCATTTTTATGTCAGCCGCAGCTGAGTTTGGGCAATTTCTACATCCTATAATGCAAGTGTTCTCCAGCCGCCGGAGGTCTGCAGCTTGAGGGTGAATGTCTGTGGAACCACAAGAAGTAAGTGAGCGTTCTCGGAAGTTTGCTGAGGGTGTTTTTGGCCTTGGATTTTTGTCACGTTGGACCAGGCGGCCAATGTGCAGGGCAGGGAATAGTCTAAATTTAGCAGCCAGCCTGTAGGAATGGCATACCCGAAGCAGAGTCTTTGCATATGTACGGCTCCAAGTCCTAAGCTTTTTACTAGAGGTGAACACTTACATCCATTTGTTGAAAACACAGCCGTAAGGGATGATGTGCCCTCATATATGCTAGTTTACCGGATGAAGAGCTTAAGCTCTATTCATGGGAGGTTTAAGTCCTGGCCCCTCCTTGGCCTGAGACAATTCAAACCAATGCTGCCTTCTCCAGGCTGTGCTGAGAAAGGGGAGAGGAAGGACGTTGTGCGTGAAACTGGTGATTCTCTGGGAAGAGAACAGAGGGGAAGAGAGGACAGAGCTCTGCAGGCAACACAGGAAAAAATCATAATCCACCAGGTACAAACAGGGCTCTGGGCTCCTGATCTCTCCCAGGACTCCTCCTAGGGCTTTGCCTTGGTTACCTTGGGTGAGAGTCCACTGTGAAGGTCCAGCCTGGCTGCGGCTGCTCGAGCTGTGCAGGTAGAGCCCTTGGTAAAGAGTCAAGACTGTGATAACTGAAAGAGATTTTCTGCCAAGGCAGCTGTGCTCCCAGCGCAGGCAGCTCAAGCTGCTAGAAGTGCTTTCGCAGGCACAGCAGCATCCACAGCTGGGGAAACAGCTAAGATGTAGCTCAGTTAAATAGGAATGGGGTGGGGACCGAGATTTTGTTTGAACTCTGCTAGCAAAATGCAATGAAGCCCTGGTCTAAAAGTCAGTCTTGACCAATCCTTAGGTCTGAAACAAGCTTGAATTCTGGCCTGTGCTTTCATACCTTTGCAATTCTGCTAAATGCAAACAGCGCAGGAGAATTCGTGTTTGGTGCAGCATTTGTGCAGCACTCCGCTTCACTTTATAAACATCTTTTATGTAAATCAAGTGTTAATTATCCTCACTCTGTATTTTGTGTTGAATATCATTTTTTTAATTACAGGCTTCATCCCAGGTTAAGCCTGCCTGCCTGTTGTTGAGCCAATTATCATAAATTCCCCTGTAACAATTAACAATATTGGTACAGAGCTGCATGTATTTTAAATGTTATAATTATGCTCAGCTCTTTTGTTAATTGGCCTATCTGACTCTTTACTTTTTATGCTGCTCATCTGCTCATTACCGCAGCCATTTAATTCAATTAGCACCTTAATTAGAAGAACAGCCATGTCCAATGTCGTAGGACTTGTCAGAGTACGCGGCTTGATTAGCAAAGACAAACACACCATGCAAATCAGTCCGTAACATTTGGGGGCAGCAGGAATGGAAGGCAGCCAGCTGGTGAAGTGGAAAAGGAGTGTGTCTTCATCCCCCAAAGCTTTGCCAGGAGAGAGAAAATAAAGAAGGCATCAGACTGAGGAAGAAATAAAATAATTCACAATTCCACGAGTTAAGGCATCACTTAACATGAGTGGTGTGTAACTCCTGAGGATGGTATCACTACTAAATTATCTCCTACCCACAGTGTTCTTAAAAAACACAAGCAGAAAATGAGAGAGATGTGCAAAAATAATACGGTAATCTCCTACCATATCATATGTCCTTTTCTGAGAAGGAAGCCAAAGCCCAAAGTCCAGATTCAGAGGGAGAGAGAGGAACGGAAAGAAACACCCCGATCCTGGGCTTTGGTGTAAATCTGCATGGCTCGACTCATCAGTGCAAAGCCAGGAGTGGGCCCAGGGTATTTTAAAATCACCCATTTGACGTAGGCCTTCCTGTTTAAGATAACAGCTCTGTCCAGGGGAGACATGTGAGGCTGTAAGAACTGTCTTTAAAAAAAAAAAGCTTCATTTTCCAAGAGCAGTTTAAGTCTCAGTTTTGTTTTGTGCCAGTCTATTTAAATCTTTATTCCCTGCCTATTAATTCTCCTAATTAGAATTAAATGAAGCATGCTAAATTGCTAGATTAACCAATAATTAAGCAGGCAAAGCACTAACGTTTAATACACACAGGCAGCTCTTTCTCTTCTGTGATAGCACCGTGTCATGCCTGCTCATTTTATTTGAAAGGAATTAAGAGGCTTGTCTTCCGTGATCAACACCCCCCTCCCATATTAACTTACATAAAATAAAGACTTTCCCAAAAAGGGATCAGTTTCCAACTAGTTATTAAGGAACTCTTGATTATATTTTTAAATTCCTTATCTGTGAGTCCTTGTGAAACCTATTCGAATCAGTTGGCTCAGGAAATCCAACAGCTGTACATATATTTAGCAGATAGTAGATTTTAATTAAAATGATATATAGTTTGTCTGGTGCTCCTTTTATTCTGTGCTCATTTCTTTATTTCTGCTCCCGTAATGAGGTCCTACACTTATTTCCAGAGGATGGCAGCCCGTCTCCCTCCCCCTCATCTGCCTGTGTTGTGCCCCCCTCCTTCAATATTCATTTTACATATTTACACATTACTCTGTCTTTATGGCATGTACCTTATTCTGGGATCTCTCAGTACCATGCAGTTCTCTCAGGGTGTGAGCGAGGGGCCATGCAGACTATGTAAATCAGTAGACTCCATCATCTTAGGAAGTCTTGGTGATTTTGAAGGGGATGGCTTGAGAGTGTAAGTGCTGGCAGAGCTGGGGTCGGGAGCAGGACTGGCACGTTCAGAAGGGTGTTTGTGCCTCTTACAAAGGTGCTTGTTGATATTTATGCCTTGAGCATGTAACTCATTCATGTACAGAGGGCAGCAAAGACTCATGATCGTGATTTCATAAAGCTGCTCAGTCCCATGGTAACTGAACACATATGTTCTTGTCTTTTATTCCCTTGACTTAAGTCGTTAGCCAAAATTTGGAATTGTTTTGGTGGTTCCTCCCAGGAGCGGAAAAAATGTGATGGAGTCAGATGTTTCTCTAGGTATGTCTATGTAGTATTTTGCAGACAGGTCCAATTTATTTTGCCTCTGTCTTGAGCAACCTGCCTTTGAAAAGGAAGTTATGGGGCCGTGTAAGTGAGCCATGACTTCTGTTTTGAAACATCTTTGCAGCTGTTTGGCTTGCATCACTGATGGGGTAACTCTGCCTTTGATGAATCCAGAATACTGTGTCCAGTTCTGGGCTCCCCAGTTCAAGAGAGGCAGGGAACTACTGGAGAGAGTCCAGCGGAGGGCTACAAAGATGGTGAGGAGACTGGAGCATCTCTCTTATGAGAAAAGGCTGAGACACCTGGGTCTGTTCAGCCTCGAGAAGAGAAGGCTGAGAGGGGATCTCAATAATGCTGATCAATATCTAAAGGGCGGGTGTCCAGAGGATGGGGCCAGGCTCTTTTCAGTGGTGCCCAGCAACAGGACAAGGGACAATGGGCACAAACTGGAGCACAGGCAGTTCCACCTGAACATGAGGAAGAACTTCTTTACTGTGAGGGTGCCAGAGCCCTGGCCCAGGCTGCCCAGAGAAGTTGTAGATTCTTCTTCTCTGGAGAGATTCAAAACCCACCTGGACACATTCCTGTGCGCCCTACTCTAGGCGCACCTGCTTTAGCAGGGGGGTTGCACTAGATGATCTCCAGAGGGACTTTCCAACCCCTACCATTCTGTGATTCTGTGTAACAAAAAAAGCTGGCCCAGAAGTCCTATTTCCCAGAGATACCAAACAAGAGTTTATGTGTCTGCTCACAGTCCCAACTCTCTTGTGGCCAGCGCTTTGCCCCAAAAGAGATCTCTCAAACGGGCTGAAAGAGGACAATGTCCGTCTTGTTTCTTCCCACTCCAGGTGATCCTACTTCTTTTGGTACTTGTATGAGGATCTTCTGAGACAACTTTCCTTGCCAGTCTGGAGGAAAACCAATGCAATAGAAAAGACTTTTCCCACTGGCTTAGCAAATTGGAGCTGCATAACATATGACCATATGAGTATGGAGGCATCATGAGGACCAGAGTAGGATCTGCAGGTGGTGAAAGTGGGTGGTGATGGGACGGCCTCTTTTGATGACAGGAAATTGGTAGATTAGCCCAGATATCACCAAATTGCAGTTTACACTTTTAGACACAAAGGCATATCCTGGAGTAAAATCACTGATAATGAAAGAGAACAAATTTCATTTTATTTCTTCCCCTCAAGTGAGTAGTCCTCTTGTCTTCAGGGAGACATAAGCATCATTGCTGAAGACATCAAAACTGCCTGATCTCAGATTTTTTCAGGAACTCTACTCAGACTCCTTAATTACATCAAGAATTTTAAAGATCTTGCTCCCAGTTTGTGCAAACTTTCCCAAGAAGTAGCTTTCCATCATTTTAGGGTAGTTTTGTGTTCTTGTTCTACACACATCTCTCATCAGCCAGAGCAACACCAAGCACTCATAATTTGGAGTGTAAGCTATGCGAATACTAGCATCTGGCCACGTTTTCTCTCTGTCTCTCTCACATGGTCCACAATTTAAGGCTGTGTAGATAAGCCCTCTTGAATGCTTTGGCATAAACCTCTTTAAAGACAATGCCAATCCATGCATCTCAATATGAGCAACTGCTCAGGGGTTGGCTGAGGACAATTGGTAGGGTCATGACCCAACACAGAATTGAACTCAGACATGTTCAAGATGAAAACAAAATTAAATTAAAAAAATAGCTCAGAGGCATTAGGGGCAACCATGCCCACTAAGAGTTTGGCCTGGTTTTGCAGTTGCTTGTGAAGTGAACCTGGCTGGGCTGTATAGACCTACAGATTAACATGGAGGAGAACGATACATGCCCTCTGAAACCTTAATGTCAAGAAATAATGGTGAGATGATGGGGCCTTGGAAGTCAAGGTAAATGCAAGACAGGAGTGAATTGCTTCATTTCTGCGAGGGGCCAGCACGAGCAAGCTGGATTCGAATTTCTCAGCTGTCCTGTGGGGTGAACCATGTGGCCCCTGCGGTACCTGCTGAGGACAGTGGAGTCTGCCTTCCTTTTTTGACTGGCTGGCTGGTTGATTGATTCCTCTTCTTTTCTCCAAATCAAGCTTCTTACATGCTTTGGTGAACATCTTAGTCAGTCTCTAGTACCTGTCGATTCTGTGTGTCTGTGTCTGTGCATGCGTGTGTGCATGCACGTGTATTGCACTTCATCTGCTTGATGCAGTAATATCCCGGGGGAATGTGCAGGCTGTAAACTTCTTCATAACATCCTGTTCCTGCAACTTGAAGATATTGACTCTGAAGGGAAACAATGGCATGAATAAAATAAAAATAAAAAAAGTTAATTATCCTTTGTGTTTGTAATTTAATTAAAGATGCAGTAAAGTTTTACTGTTTTTCCAGGTGATGATGTTTAGGGCTCTGAAAAGCTATTTGTGCTGGTGAGATTAAAGTGCATTTTAAAATGTTCCCCGAGCACTTTCACATTTGTTGATAGATTTTTAAATTAAACTTTAAATTGTAATCTAAATTACCTCCAACAATTCATGGTCCCTGTAATGAACTCCCACCATTCCTGCTGTCATCTGACTATGATATACTGCAAATGGTAACTGCTCAGGGTTTTACTGAATAGTGCTTTAGTATTACTGCACTATATTAGTTGTGTACAACCCTCAAATAGAAATCAAAGCACAACACAGGTTTGGTTTAGCATAGTAACTTTATTATTTGTAGTCTTTAGTCTTAGTGAACACTACTAATCATTTGGGACCTCATAGAATATACTTCCAAATAATTTTTTGGCATTCCTGTCAAGGTAAAAGTATTTGCATTTTACCAGCCAATGAGCTTTTGGACATTAATCCTCAATGGGTAAAATAAAACTAATTGGGGAATATGAGTTCAAGTGCTCATTCGTAAAGTGACCATGGCTCATTGGCCCCTGAGGCACAGTTAGGAAAAAATACTTTCATAAATGATTGATGTCGGTTCGAAGAGGAAGAGAAGATTGTAGTGGGGTAGAGGAAATAATTCACCATCAGCTGCTGCATGAGATGATGTAGATATGCCAAGACCAAACGGTTTCCAAGGAACTGCGCAGAGCAGAGCAGAATCTAACTTGCAGATCACATTGTCACTGATTGTCCCTGGTAGATCATGTTGCCTGAGGCTCATGGATGTGTTCCTGAGACGAAAATAAGGGCTCCAGATACAATCTCAGCTAGTATCCATGGGAAGCTCTCAAGGATCTCTGAACATTTACACATGCGGAAAATTAGAAGAAAAAATTATTCCAACAAAATAACCCAAAACTAAGAGCAAAGGTCCTAGGGAAGAGCAGAAGCAGAAAATAGACCAAAGACTACTTTGCTGCAGAAGGGTGCTCTGTTAGGCTCCAGCAGTCTGTCACATAGGAACTTATTGACACGGGGTTTTATCTTTCTGCTGGAAATCTCTTGGTGGACTTTTCTTCCACACAGCTACTTAAGCTGAAGAGACGTCAGCTTTTAGTCTCTACAGATTCCCTGTTTTAATTACACATTATGTGAAATGAAAACTGGCTTGTTTGGTTTCATTTGATTTCTTAGCTCTCTTGCTATGAGAAAAACAAACACTACTTGTGTTTCCTGTTCACCTTTGCCATTTGTCATCATTCAAAGTGTCAACAGCCATGCTGGTATACGTGATCATTAGGTTCATTGCTCTTCCTTATTCCAACCCTCTCATTTGGGATGAGTTCTCCATTTACCCACAAAACTATCGTACTCTTCTCCTTCAAACCTTCCTTCCTTAAACCCCTCTGCTGTTACGCTACTTGAAGGAAAATGACTTTGTCTATGGTGCCGGCATGCTGCAGTCATTGCCTGCCGGGCTGAGCAGCGCTCTCTATGGGTTTTGGTTTTTTCGCCTCCCCATCTGCCTCTTACCATCTGCCTCCTGTCTACCAAAGGTAGATTGTGCCAAACTGTCCTGGTAGCTTCCTTTGATAAGATCGATATAGCTGATTTTCAAGTCAAAGGAAATGCATTAGATAACACCTATCTGGACTTCAGTAATGCATTTGATATGGGGTAATGATCAGTTAAACTGGAGGATATGGGAATCAGCAGAAGGATTAGGGGATGGGTCAGGAGCCTGCTCAAGTGGGATAAAACTGAGAAGTCCTGAGATAGGAAATGCTGACCTGAAAGATGGTCACTCAGGAATCATTTCTGGACTGGATCTCGTTGAATATTTTCACCTGTGACTGTGGCAGAAGAAAGGAAGGAAGGAAGAGGGTTGATGGTGATGTTGGCTTATGAAACAAATGAGGGGTTAGCTATAGTCTGGAGGAAGATCAGCATCTCATAGAGAAAGAACTTGATAACTTTTGGACTGGAGGTACTAGTGGAATTGTACAAAACACAAGGTCATGGCTAGGTACTGTAAATTAAGTTGCTAGTGTCTGGGAATGACTGAGTGGTTAAATGGGGCTGTGGTGCTGGTTGGTCACGGCAGGCCATGATGCAGGTCTTGAAAAAAAATCTTGCAGAATTATCAGGAAAAAAAACTTTCCAAAAGACAAAAAGGAGGGTAGGTATTTTGGCACACAAATGTATTTGGTTGGAAACCTGGACCACAGAGTGTCTTCGGAGGTGTTTACAAGCAGAACAAAGCCAAAAAACCAACAAGGAAATCTATTCAAGAGATGTTAATTTCCAGGCTATCCAATATATTTAAATGTATTGCTGAGAAAATAGCCATATTTTATGCCACTTTTAAAAAAGAACAATAGAAAAATGGAAAGATTTTTAAAAAAAGTTTGAAAACACAACTTAGGTCTGGTACATAGTATATTTTTAAACATATTTAGTGATTTCAATCTATTTAATTTATCCAAAAAAGGGTATAAGAGAAGTGGCTTATGGTAACAGACGGTTGTGCATGGAAGCAGGTTCCCACAGTTGGTGTGGTTTCAGACAAATTCTACAGCAAGATCAGATGGCTGGGCGGAGCACTGGATGCATTCTGATTAGAAAAGCACAGTGCTCCAGTGAGGTTAATTACCCAGGAGAAGCACTTGTGCTAGACGCAATGACTTGTCTAAGCATTGAATCAAGTCAAGTCATGATGTTTTAAAGAAGCTATGAATTTGGCATGGAGTTTATGAGGTGAAGTTCTTTTGTAGTAGGTCTGACTGAATTATCCTAACGATACATACGTCTATCAGTTTTTAAACGTCTGTGTCTACTGAAGGCCTCTGCATTTATCAATGCGCATTTTTGAAAAATGCATACTTTTTATTTCCATTTATCTTCCAATTCAGAAGTTTAAAGGAGCATGGCTTTCAGTTTGTATTCAATTTCTGCCATTGAAGACAGAGACATCAGAAAGCATTCCTCAGCTCTGAATTGCAGAGGCCATGCTAAGCAATCCTCTCTACATACACACAGCGCATACACACTCCTCTTTGCAGATGATGAAGAGTAGGATGCTTATTTTGTGAAGAAAGTGAGGCTGCAGCAATAAGAAAAACTGCTCTAAGATATATTTTGCCTATGGTTCTACTGAAAAAAAAATATCAATATAAATTCAAGTGCTTTCAACTTTTTTTTTAAAAAATACTGTTATTTCAGCTCTGTGTTCTTGATTATGAGCAATTAATGAGTTAATTGCCTTCCTATTTCCACTGAATTGAATAGGAGTGAGTCTGCAAATACTGGGTCAGCCGTGCGAGTAAAGCGTTCATTGTTCACTGCTTACAGAATCACTGTGCTATGACAGTAAATATGTTTTCTCCCAAGCTTAAATCAGACAACTCCAGTTTTTCTGTTTCACTGGGAAAGGCTACCAATTTTTAAGTAAAAATAATGAAAAAAGCAAAAAGACAATTTTTTTTTTTTTTTTGTGGAGGAGATTTATACCCCCCCCCTCCTTTCTCCAATTTGTGAAGTGGAACTTTCCTGATTTTATGCTACATGTAGACAGACATTTCTCTGATATAACTCTATCCCTGATTTGTAATGTAAATACTTTTTCTCTTAAATGCATACAGGGTTATTAAGAATGACAGAGTGCTTTGAGCATTCCTCCTAAAGGACATTGGTTTTTTCCCTATTTGAGAGTAATTGAGAAATGCCTTGCAATGAATCTGATGAACGAATATATATTGCTGTTTTACATGTTGCTACCTATAGACAGCCATTCCTAATTTAAGGTGGGATGCAGATAATAAACTTTGCAGTGTAAACCAGGATATAATCTCTCGCTAATAGAAATTCGTATTCCATATTGTACATCAGAGTGTTGACGTTTAAAACGCTGCAGTGGTGCTAACATTAGAATTCAGAGATATTTGTTAACGCTCCTCTTGAGAGTGTTCTTACATACACATCCTCAAAGAGATAGCACAAGCCTCAAAATGAATTTGTCGGTGAGGCTTTGAAGCCCTATTCTATTCATATATGGTTTCATTTTTCTCAACATGACCTTTGGTTCGCAGCGGCAATGGCTTTGGTTTGCTACTGGTTTCAAGGCAGCGGCTTCAAGGGAAAATGAGTCCGTGTCTTTTTTAGCACTTAACAAAACTGTGGTCTTGTAGCGAACAGAGAGATCGTATCACCCTCACAAAGTGATACATGCAGGTTAAAGGATGTCTGCCCCGTTTCATGGCAATGCAGCTCTCTCGGACTGCTGCCTGATTTCAATAAAAATGAATGGGAAAGTATGGAAATGTGCAGTGAATGAGCAACTTCATGGATAATAGACCTTTATTGTTTTTATTATAAAGAAAGAAAAAAGAGATTAGAAAAATGAGTGTTTGAATAGTTCTGAGTTGCTTCTGGTGAAAGGTATTAAAAATATGAAAGACCAGTTTTTATAAATATGGTTAACACAGAATGATGATAATTAAAAATACTGCTAGCAGCGCTCCCACATCAATTACTGTATGCCTTGGATTTTTTAGTCTTGTTTCATTTGAACTGTTGCTAATAGTGCCTACTATAGCTCAGACGGCAAATATTTCTATTCTAATTCTATCCTCATCATGTTCTGGAGCACAAAATATGCTGCCAGATTATCTATTTATGTATCTTTCAACACACCTAGGGAATGAAATCCTCCTGCAATAACATATAGGTATGTTAATAACAAAAATACAGATTTAAAGAGGCATCTAACTGTATGCTAAATTATTTTAATTGTTTTATATTATGTGTGGTCTTGGCTGTTGCCAAGTCATGAAAGGCTGAAAGGAATCCGTATTTCTTAAATTAAAATAATTCTGCATTTCTTTTAAACAGAAGATAGCAAAAATGGCTAAAGTTTATATAACAGTAATAATCTTCTCTTAGAATTTATACCTTACTGTATCTGAAAATAAACACTCAAACTCGAAAAATTTGAAAGGAAAATTTCAACTGTAGGCAATACAAAACGTGTTTCTATCTGCAGAGGTTAAACAATGCTGCACAGTGCTCGTGCTTCTGGCTAGTTAAAAGCCTCTCCTGCAGACATTGATATACTTGAGTAGCTGTACTCTCGTGAGTACTTCAATTCAGGGCAGCATTGCTACCCACCGAAGTAGTAATTTCCATTAGCTGGTGTTTTTAAGTTGAGCAATGATAACCGCAAGGAGGTGGTATGGTTAAGGTTGATGACCGTGTGAGACGCACAATTTGAATATAGGAGTGGATGTGAAGCAATAATTCAAAACTTGTGCCAACTAAATAGGGTCAGTGTTGACATAATAACCTTTGTCTGCACAACTGGAAAGATGGCTTGATTGGTTAGTTATTTCTCTCCTTTTTCCTCCCACTATTTTACAAGTTTTCAGAAAATGGAACAGAGGACGAAAAGTAAACTTGCTCCCAAAATGTTAATATTGAACAGTTCTTGAAGTGCATGAGGGTTCCTTGGGTAATTAGAGTAATAAATGAACACTACATTTAAACGAAGATGCAAAGCATAACAAACATTTGCGATGGATTGCTATGGAGTCAAATGGGGAGCTGGGAAATGACATTTTTCATCTCGGGAAATTCTGGAGGCACAATAATGAACTTAGTAGCTTCATGAACATATGTGGATGATCAGAAGGTATGAAACAGGGATGCCCAGGCAGCTGA
>VZSC01000252.1:347786-352786 GCA_013398225.1 Steatornis caripensis | reverse complement strand
TGGTTCCTCCCTCTGAAATGGAGATTTCTGTTTCAGCTGCTTCAGATGCACTGGGGTCTCCGAGGTCTTGCAGAAATCTTTGCCCATGGCACTGCGATACTTTGCTGGGCAAACCATTGCAGCTGATTCAGAAAAAAATGGCATTTGGGTACTAAGCACTGAGAAAAACCAGCTGTATTTAGAAGCGGTGCTGGCACAAGCTTTGGACATGCTGCAGAAGGAATGAACTGTGGAAGGGAGAGCTGATATCCAGGGAATCTTTCTCTTGTGAGTGCAAGTACCTATATATCCCACTTACTTACATGCTTTCCACTTATACTGCTCCTTTAACCCACCACAGATACAGGTGCTGTCATGCTGCCAGGGATCCGATTATGAATGGGGAAACAAAGGTGTACAGGAACATGGATGCAATCCCAGATGCTGATTAATCAGGTGCATTGGGTAGGAACAGTGGCTAACTACCAGTGCCTGTCCGGGACAGCTTCAGGAGGCTCCTATAATTGCGCATGACAGGCTCAGCCAGCATGGAAGTGCTCCGTTGGCGTGTCTCAGGCTGTTATCTGTCAGTACTAGCTTTCCAGGAGCTGGTCAAGGGTGGATAGTGTCTCCCTCATAACTCTGCGGGGGACTGCGGCGTGAGCAATAACCGAGGGAGTATAGATTAATGCAGAAAATTGTTAGTTAACTACTGCTGCGTGTCAGGGAATTGTGCCTTGTCTAACTGCCCCTGGGGGGGCATTTTGACTCCTCTACTGGGAGCATAGGTGCGATGGCGTCAAAATGTTTTCAAAGCAGGGCTGTTCAAGGGCAGAGGTGAGTCACTGCAGGCATCCAGGCAACTTCTGAACAAAAAATGTGAGACAGGGAAGCACAAATCTTCCAGAGAAGTGGGACTGTCTATAGCCTTGGGCCACTGGTTTACAGCCTATTTTTCAGCTAGTGTGTATATATATAAAAATGCATATATGGAGTATGTATCTGATTATTCTGCTTCAGATGGGTCAAGTGGGGAAGGTAGTTGTTACTTGACATTCAGATCCTTGTGAGGTGGGTTGAGTCAATGGAAGGGCACCAGCAGCCAGCGACTTCCCACACCTAGCAGCTGCAGAAAATCAGACCTTCTCTAGCTGGGTTTTTAACTAGGGAATTTGACTTTAGTAACTCCCCTTTTACAATTTTGAGGGAGAAAAAAAATGATTAAAAGGGGTACAAAATAACATTTCTTGAAATGCTGCATTTTTATTTGACTGAGACGTTACGCTGTCCCCAGGAAAACCCACCCTATAGCTTGTAGCAATGAGCATCTGGCTGCAGCTTGAGCAGTATCCGGAGGAGATGTTAGTCTGCAAAGGAAGAAATGTGATGACAGAAGTCACAGCTGTGTTACCTGTGACCCCTTCCCTGCTGGATTGGCCACATCCTTACCACTCTAACACACTCAGTTTATACGTCTTCAGCACAGAGGAGCTGATTCACTCTTTGGATTCTTTTTTTCTGAACTTTTTATTGCATGGTTTTGTGCACGGTTTGGGTTGGATTTTGTTTTGCTTCCTGCTATTTGTGCTCTCTGTCATGGGATGATTTTGTGACAATCTTTAGCGCTTCTGTCTTCAGAGCCCTAATTAACACGAAGCACTGCTGCAGGCAGAAGTCAGCCGGAGACTTAGTCAAAGGACTTTGGCCAGCGCAGTCAGAGCCAGGTTTAAAAATCAGAAATTTGTAACTCCCCAGGCAGCATTCTCTCTTCTGATCCCACAGACCTTTTTCTGTGCTATAGGTAGCTCTTCCTACAGGCATTTTCCAGCAAATTGCTTTAAATTCTCCACTGTGTTCGTTATACAGTGTCAGTTCATTAAAGGGCAAACTCCAGCACCGCAGCGCTTTGCTCGATCAGCACCTGGGGACTGGTTACCTGATCTTGCTTTACCAAGGGCACTTAATCTGGTGTTTGGAATTATGCTAAAAGGCTAGCTTTGACAGCCATCTTTTAGTAAACTATGTGAAAAAGAGTAGACCGCAGGGGATTACCACCTTGGCGTTGTTTGTGTTTACTTACAAAATGTTAATTTTGGTTTGCTACAGTCTTGACACTACTGTTATTTTCACACAGCGTGACTACATTCAGTGCAATAAGGGATAACGTCAAGTACAGATGTGGAAGAAATACAACACTGTTAAATCTCTAAAGCAATTGTAAAAACAGCTTTAACCCAGTAAATCAATAATTTGATAATTACTGTGAGCTAGCTGACCTCTGTTTAAAATACAGGAATAGCATGGAACATGCCCCTAGTAGCAAGGAATTCAATAGTTTGCTGTGGTTTTTCACCTGGTGTGTGATGTGGACATCTCCAAAGAGGGTGGTAAGCTAAAACATGGAAAAATAGACAAAACTGAGGAGACAGGTTAAAAAAATTTCTCTTCCTTTTTCTTTAGCTCGATGGCTTGTTTGTCCAATAAAAATGTAAATCTTCTCCAAGCTTTCAGAATGGTACAGCATTATGGTCTTTGCTGTAATGGCAAAGGTAGCTCTGGCCAGGACATCACCTAAAAAAGATGGTTCTTGTAAAAACTATGGTGCAAATACAATTGAGATTGAATTTAGTACACAAGCCTGGAAGCCACTGCGAGATCTCATAAATCTTTACACAATAATGGTGGCATTTCCGTATTTTTTTTATCTGTGTATCTCTGTTGAAAACTTAAATGATAATGAAATACATTACCTATTTCTAAAGTTTAGTAGTGTCACCGGGCAGTTGATTCCATGGAAATCTTAAGGCATAGACATGTCCTAGTAAGTGATTGAAGGATTCAATTGAGGCCTCACAGATTGGTTCCTGGACAGTGTTGCACTAGTAAGAGGCAGCAAAGAAGGCGTCAGAGAGGTGTTCTGAAGTGTTAAAAGAGCAGTAAGGGACAGAGGATTTTTAGTGCAATAAACTGTTAGCAGAACAGGTGGGGTCTTCCTGCCAAGCAGGTCAAAAGACATGAATTTGAGTCAGTTGTAAAGCGAAGTCACTAGAGATATTGACGGTCTGAGGAACTTTTTCAAAGGTTATGACAGAAGTCTTATCAGTGGTCTTTTTTGTTGTTGGCTTCACCTGTATCTGCAACACTACATAATTTCCTAAAACATTACTGATGATCTGCAGAGAACTGTGGACATAGTGGTCCTTCATGATCTAGCACATCAGACATCACCCTGACTCTGCATACCGAACACATCACCCCGACTCCGTGTGCCCAGCGCTAGCATAGGTGGCTGCTTGCAGGAGTAACGTGATAAAGCAGGGTGCTGTTAGCATCCAAAAACAGAAGTTAGGAGGCACAATTCCTTCTTTCATTTCCTTATGCCTACATTTCTACTACAAACCGCTCTCTTCCAGGACATACCTTGGCAGTGTCACCTGCGTTAAAGGACTTGAGACGTGATGAAGACCTCTTACAGGTCCTCTTACAACCGTCTCTTGCAAGGCTCATTTGAGCCTTCTTCTCCCATAAGGACTGTGCCACCTACGTCAGTCCTGCACAGCTGCGTTGTGGAGTCGGACACTATGCACTTTTACTTGACCACCCTGGCAGAGTGACTGAACAGGGCGGGATTACAGTGCAATTTGTGTTGAAACACTGGCAAAACTTCCACTGGATTCTGTGGCCTCGTCACGCATTGTTGTGGCTAATGTTTCAACTAGAGGTAGTTCACAGAAGTCTGATTTTTTTTTCCTGTGATTTGGATGGCCACTTAAAGTGAGATTTAGATGCCTGAGATAGGTGTGTGGTGCCATTTTAGATGCTCCAGGGTATCTGAAGCATGCATGTGGGGCCAATAGGTCGGACAGAGGACCCAGAGGAGACCCATTGCTCCCTGTAACCGCATCTGGAGGTAACATGCGATGCCCTGAGATGTACAAAATAGCACTGAACTGTATTGCTTCCTTGCAGCATAAAGCAACTACGATGTGGTTATAAAATATTTCTATTCTTAAATGCCTTCATTTTTCTTTGAATTAATTATGCACTGGATGTGTATGGCAATATGTATGGCAATACAGAATCAGGTAGATTCCTATTTGCTGGTATCTTTGTGATCCTTCAGCTATGGGTGCTATGTACGCCGGGCTATTTTGGCAAATGAAAACAGAATGTTAAGATAAAGCTTCTGTAAGAAAGGATGCAAAATATGTGATCTCTTCCTTTTCATGCCCTCCAGATCATTTTAAATATCCCATGATCCCCCAGAATGTTTGTTTGCAAGGCCAAATGCCAGATTTGAACATATTAAAACATACATAAAACGTGTCAAACTTTCAAAAAACTAGGCTTGAAAGCATTCATTTTCTTTTTGTAACACTGTCCATAAATCCTGCACGATTTTATGCAGACACCTGATCAATCAGAGAATCAACTACAGAATAGGAAAAAAAGCCCCAAAAACAAATTATGAAAGAAACTCAGCTGGTTTGCCTTTACAGTCTATTTTTAAGTATGAAAAATTGCAGCAGCTAGACTTTTCTGGAATCTGCTATGTCTCCTGTATTTGATGCCTTTTCTCCGCATAGTAATGTGTCTTAAAAAAAACCCCACTGATATATGTTACAAGGAGTGTATCTCTTTCACTGAGACAGAACATTTTAATTTCCCGACACCTTTTAGTGATTGCTTCAATTTCCAAAGATTTTGATAAAATCATGTGGTTTTAGAGTATCAGGATTGAATACCCTGCTCCGGCAGCAATTTAATGAAATGCTGTAGTTTCACAGCATTTCATTTGACATAACCTAGCTCAGAGGTCTAATAAATGCGGTGTGATAAATGTTGGAGCTACGATTGTAAAAATATACTTGTAATTGGGTTAATATGCCTTAAAATACTACCCATCAGTTATCTTTCTTCTTGCCGTTATATGGCTTGCACTGTAAAGACTAAGCAATGCAGTTTACCCTTTTCCCCTGCTATCATCTCCTTTTCTTTGCTGCCTTTTTAAGAGATCCTCT
>VZSC01000252.1:308492-347670 GCA_013398225.1 Steatornis caripensis | reverse complement strand
TTAAGAGATCCTCTTTTTTAAGCATTTGATTATAGCAAGCTGTACATATTCTCCAGTGCTACAAATCCTTCTTTGTACCCTGGAACCTTTTTCTAAACTCCTCATATGCTTTTCATCACAGCCTTCTGGAAGAAACTTAAGAATACAAGACAGACTCTTCAAAATGAAGGACAAATATAAACAAGCATGCAGAATACAACAGAAGATGCAAAGGTAGGTTTTGACAAGTGTTATTTTCCTGTACTATATCAGATGTGTTTCAGTAATAAATAATAAAGTTATCACAGTTAGGAGATTAGAACCAGCAATACATTTTGACCTTCTAATTATCAGTCAGGGGGGTGTGTGTGGTTTTGCGTGTGCACATACATGCATGTGTGGTATCACAACAATGCCATAGGACAGAAAGTGTTCTGCTGTACAGTGCTGCTTTTGCATACTGTGCTTTAGGAGAGAGTCAGAACTTCTTTTCAGCTAAATTCTGATGCTCGGTGTGTTTCCCCAGATTGGAAATGTTCCCGTTAGTTTTCAACACACAAATAGAATTTCAAGGACTACTAATTAATTTACAATGATTATTTCAAGCAATAGACTAATATACCTACCTCTTACTGGAGTCTGAAATGCTTTGTTAGACTTTGAAGATAGCTATCTATCTGAAGATATACAGCTGTAGCTGAAATATCACTGTGTGAAACCGCTGCCTCTGGGGATGTGTGCGTGCATCGATGTTCATTGGCCCCACAGAACTGATATGAACAATACTGTGCTTATAATTTTGCTGTATATATACATTGCACATATACACGCACACAATGTGTTATGCAAACAGTGCATAAGACAGGGCTGACAAGGAGGAGCACGCTGTCCTTTCCATAGCATCCATCTTGGAAGGAAGAGTGAAGACGAGAGGGCAGAGCCGGGACTGAGATGCTATCTATCTGCCATGCTATACAGGATAGCAGAGGTGAGGGAATGGAGAGGCTTCTGAGGCCATGAGAAGACAGTGGGAAGTCCCTAACAAAGCTAACCATGAGCTCTAACAAGGGCAGAAGAAAATCAGCCTGCATTCTACATATCCTGAGGGGTTGCCAAGCTGTCACTCCCATCTAATGGCCAAAGATTAAAGAGCAATGAAATAGCTGCAAGCATGGGGCTCAGTGCCTAAGTTCAGACAGTACAAGTTCACACATTTCTTTCCACCGCTGTCTCAGGTGAGTCTCAGGGGTCAGTGCCTCCCAAGGCCTAAAAACAAGTAGTAACGATAACTTACTGTAGGATTGTAGTTGAAATTCTTTGTGGCCTCATGAGAATACCCATGTAAATTGAGCTTTCCCATGATTCACACAGCTTCCCCACACAAGGGGCAGCAGATAGCTTTTAAAGCTCCCTGTTCTTCTACAAGCATGCCAAAATCTACCATCACAGTCATATGAAAATGGGCAAGATCCAGTGCTGGCAGGGTGCTCAGTGTGTGCTTAGTGGGAGATTACAACTTCGAATGCAGGTACAGGAGACATTTGTGACTGAGAATTTCTTCCCCAACTGTCTCTCTTCATTAGTCAGAAAAGATATTTTCTTGTCTTAAAGCAGATTTTAAAAGCCAGATATAGCAATACTACTGTTCCCTCCAACAAGAGTTTGCAACTGGACACTTGGACAGATGTCGTTAAACTGCTATACAGTCCAGAAAGTCCCAAACCAAACAAAGTTGTTCTTCAACTTGAAGGATCATCCTAGAGGTAGCCAGGAATTGTAGGTAATCTATGTGAGAGAGAGCTCATCCGTGGCCATGGAGTTATGCCTGATGCTTGTCTAATAAGAATGATAGAAATGACACACTTGAGTGCTTAAAATTAGTCTTCTCATTTACACTGTGTCACATCTATCTTCGGGGAGTGTTTTTTCCTCACTTAACTCCAGCTATTTGACTGAGCGTTTTTTTTTTTTGCTAGGCAACGAAACCCCCTCTGTAGTCACAGGAAAGATCTGCACCTCCCAAAGACAATTCACCCTGTCCCAACATTGTCCTGAGACAGGTAGAATGAATCATAGAATCCCTTCAGTTGGAAAAGACCCTTAAGATCATCAAGTTCAACTGTAAACCTAACACTACCAAATCCACCACTAAATCATCTCCCCAAGTGCCACGTCTACACATCTTTTAAATACCTCCAGGGATGGTGACTCGGGCATTTCTCTGGGCAGCCTGTTCCAGTGCTTGACAACCCTTTTGATGAAGAAATTTTTGCTAGTATCCAGTCTAAAGCTCCCCTGGCACAACTTGAGGCCATTTCCTCTCATCCTATCGCCTGTTACTTGGGAAAAGAGACCGACACCCAAGGTCCAGAGATGCAACTTTTAGAAAGTAAAAATTAGGTGGGATGAACCTAACCGTGCTTTGTCAGAGTAGTTGCACTGATAGTCTTTACTAACAAGGTGGTTTTTTTCAGAGACATGATTTATTATCAGCTGGAGGTGTTTTTGGAGCCATCATGGAGTTTTTTGGGCAAAGGAGTCTCTGAGGTCAGTGCTGCATTAGGCAATTGTAACAGACTTTTTCTGGGACAGCTATGCAGGCCTCTGCGTGTCCCACCATTTCCCCAACAGTGTGCACCTTGCTCATGCGAAACACTAGGTACCCCCATGATGGGGTGAGACAGCTCTGGCTGAAAGAGGCAGGTTCCAGCCCGTCATAGCTACAAGCAAGGGGTAAAGTAAGAAGTGGAAATGAAATGAAATGAAATGAAGTGAAATGAAATGAAATGAAGTGAAATGAAATGAAATGAAGTGAAATGGACGGATGGACCTTCAGAGTTTCTCCCCTGGGGACAGGCCAGGCTCCTGAGTCTTTGGCAGCAGATACAAGGCTGGGGGAAAGCCCCACTGGTAGCTGGGCTGGAGAAGACCTAGGAAACCTCTTCCAGCTCTCATTTCCATGCCTTCTTTGAGCTTTGTAGCCAGTGCCCTGCCTTCCCACTGCTGTCACGTAGCCTGGGAGCACATTTACATTTTCTGAATAGGGCAATTAGTGCTCGCTTCTTTCCCCATGTCACTCGCACCTGGTCTCTGACATTCGTGCCTCATCAGTACTAATGGCCCAGCCATTAGTGGTGATTACTGGTCATTGTTTCTATCCCACTGATCCCCCTGACTGGCAGAAGCATCCCCCTGCCTTCCCTCCCAGCACAGAGCCTGACGTTTAATAGCCCAGTTTAATACCAGAACCTCTGAGTACATAAATAAAACCAGACGGGCCCTACCTATATTTTATATGGCTAGTGAGAGATGAATACATGCTTTTTTGATGATGATTAATGGTGATGTTTATTATTTTTATTGCAGTAGTGGTTTAAATATCACATCCTATCTAGGTACAGTACAAATTCATCGGAAAAAAGATGGTTTCTGTTTCAGGCAGATGATAACCCAGACCATTGGAGCATTGAAGATCTGGAGCTTTCTTCTTGGACAAATAAGTAGCAAGAAAACCTAAGGGCTTTTAAGAGGGAGTTCAGAACTTTTATCAGATTATATAATAGGTACCTATATTGGCTTGGTTACGGTGACTTCAAAGATCGCTTTTAGCTCTATGTGCTTATGTTCTTCTGGTCAGGAGCCTCCTTTCTGTGCATCATGCAATAAAAACCTGATGTCTGTTGTATTACAGAAGAATGTGCTGTGTTGAAGAGAATAAATAGCTTTAATACTGAACCTCTTTCACTCTGCTGCCCTGCTTCAGCGAGACAGTGTGATGATCCCTGAAGGGTTAAGGTCCAGGCATGTATGAGCAAGAACAGCAGGAATTCACCTGCATTTTGCACAGTCATTTATTTTGACACATATAAGAATACTCATCTGCAAATTTCCTTTCAGCCTCAGCCCAATCATGAAGCAAATTTTTAGCCAAGTTCTGCAGAAAATAACTTTGTTCTTCCCGATGGCGTTTGGGTTGCTTTATTCCAGCTGTGCACTGGCACCCAGAAAACTCACTCCTGGCAAGCCTGCTCCTCTTGTGCTGTCCACGGCCTATCTGCAAGTGTGGGACCATAAGAGGATTCCAGCCTTCTAAGGCTATTGAAATAACATGCATGAAGTTGGTTAAGCAGCTAATCTTCTCAGGGCCTTTCTGGAGGGAACTTGTCTTTTCTGATATTTTTGATGGTTTTAATGTAAATTATCCAGCGGTGGTTGTCTGAGGTCCAGCTCACTGCTCCACCTGCTGCATTAGAGATAATTAAGCCCCATGTTAAGGGCTTTTTTAAGACTTTCCTGTAAACTGTGTCACAAGGTTTGTGCACGGCTCCTATGTTGATTTGGATTTTAGCTTGAATGAATAATGTTATCAGTATTATAGCTGTCACAGATGAAAAAACAACTTCTACAGATGAGTGAATCCATTTGTTGGTTTATGGATCCCAAATCCTCTGGGGCAACAAATCCATCTGTCATCGCTGAATGCTTGTGTTTTATTTGATGCTGTGAGTCGGCTGACAGGTATTAAAATGCACATGGAAGTGGACAGATCTTTTCTGACTTCCCAGCAGAGGGGGCCCATGGGTGTTTTTATTCTAACACATGCAATGAAATAACATAGAAATCAAGAAATCCATTCCTAGGGGATAGCACAAAGTGTTTGAGCTAGTAGGACATTGATATCTGGTCCATAGGCCTTTGACCTAACCATCTGCCTAGGCCACCCTAGCCCACTGTTTGCTTCCTTTTCCTTATTGCTTTTTTTCTTTCCAGCTGGATGCATCTCTGGAAAATTGCACTTTGTGGGCCATTCTCTTCTATTAGCCTTCTCTTCTTCTTTGTTCTCTGTCTTTACTCCTCCGTTCTCAGTTCCTTTTTTATACTAGTGTACACAAGAGAAGCCAAATAAAAAGTTGCTGATAAAAAGCTAACTAGGGGAAAACACACTGTTGTAGTAATGTAGGAATTTCTTTCTCTGCAGTGTTTTCAACTGAGAGGAGCCCAATTTCTATGCATCTGTCCAACTTCCTTAGATGAGCACTACAGTACTCAGTTTAGACAGTTAAGAAACAACTCACTTACCTCATTATTGGTGACTAGTGCCATCCAAGATGCCCCAGAGCATCCAAAATGTGTCACTGAGTGATTAAACTGTGCCCTTTGGATAAGGAGAAGTGATGTTCCGTCCAAGGTAGGCTTTCCACCTACCTCAATTAGTTGCCCTTCCAAAACTCTTCCTAGGATCTCTCCAGATGCTGAGTCAAAGCAATTTAACTTGCTGCTTGCTCTGCATCACTGTCAGAAGAGTCTGTCTTACTCCGCTAACTAAAAAAGAAGCCCAGTTAAGTAGGTGAAGTATCTAAATTTGGTGTGAATAATCCCTGATTTGGCCAGCCGACGCACACAAATCAACTAACCTTGGTTGCACCGTCTAGAGTAAAAGCAAATTAACGCACTATCTATCTGACAAAGTCAAGAGCCCAGTGTGGACAGGGTTTGAGGATAAAATCTGCAAAGCCACCATTTTTTACACAACTTTGCTGAATGATGTCTGCTTGGGTATTAGCTCAGGTCTGGCCATCCATGATCAGTACCTGGTGTCCTCCAGAGCCAGATGGAAAAAAGATTGTCTTCCTCCGGAGGGAAGCTAACCCACAGCCAGGCTGGCAGCAAGTATGCCCCCAGTAAATCAAATTGCCACAAAGCCTGAACTTTCAGACTTTCCACTTGGTTTATTTTGCCAGTTACTGTCCTTCAGTGGTTGAATTTTGAGTAGGAATAAGGCCCAAATGACCCATTCAGAGATTTACCCTTCTTTCCTGACCTTTAAACTCCAACAACATACCCCTATCTTAAGAACAAAGATTCTCTCTTCTTTTGTAGAATCCATCTCATCCCAACAATCCCTGCATTTACAGCTTCTTTATTACTGCTGGTTATTTTTTAAATAAAGCATGCATTCTGGTAAATAGCAATTGCTCAAACATAAACAGCTTTAAAGGCAAGAAGTAGCCCTTCCAGTCTCTAGATGAAGGATGATTTGAAATGAATTGATGTGTTCTGACTGGTGAGTCAAAGTAATTCAGTTTTTTTTCCCCCCAGTGTTAAACCAAGTCAATTTTTTCAAACTATATTTGATATCTTATTGTTTATTTTCGGTCAGCAGACAGCAATTTTCAAGAACTGCTCTTGATATACAGCTCAGATATCTTACAGGTCACATGTCATTCAAGAAAGGTCAATGATTCATTTAAAGTTTCATCATTCTTCACATAAACAGGCAAATACCATTTCATTCACAGTGCAGGCTTTTGTGGGGGTGATAGGCCTCTGTAGTAACAAAGTCTATGTAATCTTATTCCTGGCCTAAGAAAGAGTGAATTGACATTATTATCATTACCTTATCATATATCTCTGATGCGCTCCCAGTAAAAGTATGTGTACCTAAACAGAATTTCATTTAGGCTCAATTTTATGGAGTTTTTTAGATCTCTCTTTCTTGCCCTGATTTTTTCACATCATTCCTAAAAACTGACATAGTGTTATGTGATTATGCCTTTCTGGCTTGTTCGGTCAGAATACCTAGGGGCAAATATTACAATTGAGCAACAGTGACATATACACCATTGGCAACTGATTTGTTACTATTTTCTAGAATTAAATCAAGTTTTTCACTGTTGTTGATTCCTTTAGAAACAACTCCTTCAGTAGAAAATGCACATTTTAAAAACAACTTTCTTATATCCAAGCAATAAAACCTGATTTAATTAAACCTGAAAGACTTTTAAGAAATAAGATGCAGTTTCCATAGGGTAAGTGATTTATTTTCTATTTTCTCTCTGTGCTGTCCTCAGTGTAGCATTTCAAGCTAGTAATTTCACTGAGTAGACTTCACAAAATAAATAATAATGCCAACTTCTCAGTCTGGATCCAAATGAACCTGCCTAACCATCACCTTAAACCATTTGCATTGGTATTTTAGAAGCAAATTTCTTAGGAGTGAAAAAGCAGATCTAGGGAAAAAAAAACCAAAGTTTTTTCTATAAAATTAAAGCTAGTTTTTAAAAACATTGCTGACTACTGATGTCCTTCTGGTACCATTAAAGATCTCCAGATGCAGAACTGAAATGAGATCTTCAACTGCTTTATCTGGGGTTTTGGGTGGGTTAACCATCAAATGAGAATTTTTAGTGTGCCTAGTTCCTGCACAGCAGTGTTTTGGTAGGCACCTGCTGCATCTTTTGGAGTCTAAGTACTTTTCAACATCTATGCCTTCTTGCTCAACATCACCTGTGATCCTTTACACCAATGCAATCCTTTAAAGGCAAGATAAGCACTGAGAAAAGTTTGAAAACTCCATGCAGTATCTTCTGTATCTTTGGCTGTTAAATATCTTTACACATCTGACTGTTAGTCTCCACAAATTAGTGATGAAACTGCCCTCAACTGAAGAAGAGATTTGCAGTTCTGCACCAACTGATTATAAATGCAAAAGTGTCAACAACGGAAGTTACAGAGGTATTCGGTTAAAGTTCTCATCCCTGTACAATTCACATTGGCAGCACAGAATAGAAGATGAATTAGTAGTAGCAGTCAAAATTTCCAAAGTTACTCAGCAAGCAAAGATTTCCACTGATACATGCTGAAACTTGCAGCCTGTGGTGCAAAAACATGAGTTAATACTTCTGTTCTTGCCTCTGTTTATATTATAGAACAAGATTATTTATTACTTGAAGCTTTCCACATCTCAGTTTTTCAAGCAATACGTGCAAGTGAATAATATAGTATCATGAAGTTGCTGCTTTAGTGTTGTGTTCTTTTATCTAATTAGAAGCCAGAAGCTTCTACGGGTATTGGCACCTTTTAATTTTTACCATTATATTCTTGTGTTCATGAAAAGGCGATTGTAGAAAATAATGCTTAGAGCTTGTCCCTGAAAGTATTCTGAGTTAGCTGCCAGCATCTAAAGCGGAGTAATTGGAGAGTCTTTCCATTGACTCACTGTGATGGGTTTCATCCCTAGACAGTGGGGCTGAAGTGTCTTCCATGACAGCCCAGAGACAAGCCAGACAGGAGCTCATTTCTCAGTTATTGGGGTTCCTCAGCTTGTTATTGTACCTGTGTGCTCCTTTTTGTGTGTGTGGAGACGGGCCTATTATCACATAACCTAACACACACAAGTTCAGTGTAATTCTTGCAAGTAATTGCATTTATCTCTCTGCATATGGTCCACATATCATTTAATTTAGAAGTTCAAGATAAAGCTTGCTTGCATTTTGGCAATTATCTGGCGCTCAGCCCATGTGTGAACCTCATTTGTGGAGGAAAGAGCTTTTCCATTCATATTGGAAGGTGTTGGCAGGATAGGCCCTTCAGTGGGAGGAAGAGAAAGCTGTTTGCATTTTGCAACCCAACAGTGAAAATGGCTTTGCTAACTAGGAGGAGAATGGGTTTGATAGATTGAACATAACACAGCCAAACATTTTCACTTCATGAAGTATTTAAAATGCTTTGGAACAGCGCCTCTCTGTTTCAAATAGTTCCTTTTGATTTTGGAAGCCAAAGCAAATTTCTTTTTGACATTCCTATCACCTGGGAAGGAAGACAGCTTGAGTGGCTTGAGGTAGAAAACCTCCTCCTTGACCTGTAGTGGCTCTCTGCAAGATCTCTATGTGCACCACTGGGGGTCTTGTGGGTAAAATTTTCTGATGAGGCCCTTCCTGCCTGTGCAAAAAAAAAGAAGCATGACATTGGCTTAGCACCAATCTGAAGGACTTGCCCTCAACATCATGGAGGTGCTCCCTCTAAACACAGATTTACCTTGTTTTTTAGCATTTGCAGTTAGAATAAAAAACAGAACACAAAACCAAGGCTGTTAGAGTTTTTTCTCCAAGCTTGACCATTCCTTGATCAATCTCAGTGGGACTCTGTCCTAGTTCTGCTGCCTCAGGCAAGCAGGCTCTGAGCAAAGTTAAAATATTCCCTGCTAGAACTGCTTCCTTCTAACTCTCTTCAGAAACCAAACTGCATAGAAACCAGTAGGCAGGATCCTTAAATTTGCTGCCTTGTTATAGCACTCCCTCCGTATTCTTTGACTCTCCTTTTAGTTTTCTGCATCTTCTAACTGGATTAGAAGGCGGCCCTATGGAGGGCCCAGGAACCAAACCAGCATCAGGGAAGCCAGGGAGCATTTGTTGCCAACTACAGCTCTTGTCTTGGATGAAAAATTGAAACAGCCTTGCTCTCGGGCAAAGATCTTTTAGTACTTTCTCTATTGAAACTACCACTCTGGAAGTAGTGGTCTCTGTCCATTGATGGGATGGAGGATGTGGAGGCAGGGAATGTGCTCATCTCTAGCTGCAACATCAGAGTAATCAAGGGTACGACCTAGTCCAGCAGAAACATCATGGTGAACATACGAGAAAAGTCAAACAGGGCATCAGCACCTGGCCCTCAGTGTTCAGCGGGTAGATTTATCACTCCCACAAAATTTTAATAAAGCAATAAATTACAGCCCTTGTAGCACTTAGAGTCTGGATTTGAAATGACAATACAGGATTGAAGGGCTTTCTGGGCCTTATTATTGATCCATGTGCTGGCCAGTCAGTTAAGAATTGTTTTCAGGACCCGGTTCGTTAAGTTTTGAATTTGCATCTGCACACTGAATATGTGTGTGTAGTTCTGTTTGTGTATAAATTGAGTGACAACGCAAATGGCCACATAATGCACTTAAAAATCTGGTTTAATAGGCTTTTAAAATAATTCAAGTGTTTACTTGAATTTTGCACTAAATAGCGTTATGCACAGAACGTGACTGTCATGCACCATCACTAGAGGGGTGCACTTGATTAGTGAGAAATTGCAATTAAATTGGTGTTTCACACAGCAGATGACAATTAATGAAGCCTATAAAAAACACACAGAAGGATGGGTGTGTATTAGCAGCTCTTTGTGATTTTTGGTGGACATATTTGGAGTGTACTGCTAATACAGTTTCATTTGGTTTTTGTTGCCAACTTGGCTTGTTTTTGCTGTCCAGATCCAATTGAAAGCAAAGGAAAAAGTGGTCTTAAGTATCTTTGTTTGCCATCACCGTGAAGTGAGGTGAAAGAAAACAGAAGGGGCTCTGTGCAAGCACCAATCTAGTGAAAGATTTCATTAACTTTGCTTTCTCTTTTCTGCTTTTCTGTTGGGCCCAATAGTAAAAGTTGTATCAGCAAATATTTCCTTGACTCGCTGGTGCTATTCCTCCAAAAATCGATTTATGTTTTTGCAACAATCCACTGGGTAGCAGAACACATAATTTGAAATTGTTGCTAAAACAAATTATGCTTGCACATAGCAATCTCTCTTACAATTAGCAGAGATCCTTAAGATTGATGCTGATGCAAATGAGAGGAGAATTTAGCCCATAAAGGGTCAAATAGGTACCCTCTCAGTGCAGATCAGTAAGGATGAAGTTTGAATTCCTTGTTGGGTTCTTGGCTTTGGTCAGGTGGAATATAGAGCCCTGAGTCTCTACCAACATATTTACAGTGTGTGCAACTCCAGGCAACACAAACACTGAATAGCACCTATATTTCATTTTCTTTGCTCTCAGATTCTCTGAAAGTTCTTATTACAAGATCTTGCTTTACATTGCTTAAAATCTTTTTGAACGCAAACTGATCTAGTTGAAATTTTCCATGCTAGATATTTCTCCTGGCTATATGTTTTGGAAACATTTCAGTTAAAATAGCTGCAGTGCTTCTGAGTGTGAAATTACAGGAAAGACCACTGTGTTGCATCTAGGAAAGTCTTCCTTTGTAGTAGTTCAGTGGGAAGATGTACCTTCATTGTGGTTTAAAGCACAGGACTGAAAATTAAATGATGTCTGCTCTGCCTTCACCAGAAAAATCTTAAATAAGGCTACATTTTAAGAATTTGTGTGTAAAAACTTCCTAGATGAGGATAGCCAGTGATTTCCTCTGCACTAGGCAAGGTCTATTCTCAAACAGTGGGACCGAAGCAGGACTTTCCTAGCAATTTCTTCCAGCACTTCTGGAACAAGATCTGATTTCGTCTCCAGTGTGGGACATGAACTCAAGTCATTTGACTTCAGCATGGTGAGTGAAGAGGACAGCCTGTAAGAAAAGCTGAAAGCTGTTGAAAGAAAGAATTTGCATGGGAAAAAACTGGGAATAGAGTCTTGTTCTATTTGGTGGTTTGGTTAAGGAGCTGAGGGGTGGAAAAAGAAGACCTGCCAGCCAAGGAGAGTGGAATGAGGACACTGGTGTACAGCAGCTGGCCCAATCTTTCTTTCCCAAGTTAGAGCAGTCAACAGCAAATCCACAGGAGTCAGGAAAGGAGACTGTTTCTCAAAAAAGGAATATGACCACCATTATATTACTGAAGATATTTTAGGTTCTTATGAGAGTAAAACTCCTGGCTCCTGCTTGAGCTTTGCAAAGGTCTCACAGATGCCGCTTCTAAGATGCTGCAGCTCCCAGTGCTGCAATGCGCTCCTGGAAATATCTCGGCGTGCTATGTTTACCTTTCCCTGTATACAGGTGAATCAAACTGAAGTCTCTGTTTCTGAATCTACCAACACTTTGGTTTTCAGCAGGTATCCATGAAGCCATCATGAAAAAGCACCCACCAGCCCAGTCAACTGATAAAACTTTCTGTGGCCATCATTTACAATAGTTACTACAAGCAACCAAGATTGTGCTTGATGCCTGGAATCCTGATCTGACTTCTGGCATTCATATAACACTGTGATTCCTTGTGATGCAATTCTTGCTTTGAATGAAAAGCATTTGAAATCACATTTCATGCATAAGTTGCGTATTAAAAGCTGTTAAGGTTGAAAAGCCAAATACTAACAAATAAGAAAATACCAGTGTCAATTCAATCCCTCCCTAGGAGGTAATTTCCTACGATGAAGAGCTATCTCTAGGAGCCGTTCTGAAGATTTATTCCCAGGGAAGCTGGAAGGCACACACTAAGTGGTATCAGGGCTGCAAGAAGAGAAACATAGCGGCATGCCATGCAGATGGATTCTGTCTGTGCCTTGTGGGATTGCATGTCTATGCAATGCTGTTCATGAGAATTCAACCAACCATGTCCCTGACATGCCAGTGAAAGTGGTCACCTGAGGTTGAGTGAGGCAGTGGGTCTAAAGCTTGCTCAACAGAGACAGCACAGACTGCTACACCAACCACGATAGTCTGCTCCTGCACAAGATAGCAGCTCCTGTTGAGTTCTTACTTTAGCAGTAAGAACTATCAATTACATTAACAAGTTACCACTGTCAGATGCTCAGTAGTGTCTGTGCCAGGCAGCGTAACACATATATAAATTACGGCAGTGACTGTGTCTGCCTGGACCAGCACCTGGAGGACCTTTGCTGGTGCCAGGACCTGTGCCATGCAGCTGAGTACAGGTTTTGACGCCAGATGGGAGCAAAGAGATAGGCAACATATGGCTGGGAAAGTAGGTGGGAGGATCACAGAAGCCTTCAAACTAGGTCTTCCTTTAGGCGAGTGGAGATGGGAGATGGATAAGGAAAACAAGGTGGGAAGATACTCTCTTTTACATTGTATTCCAGGTAAAATTCCCCTTTAATTTCCTCTTCAACAGGCAGAAGAATCACAGGTCTTCTAGATTCAAATAACCTTAAATACGGGCAAGCAGGGTCATAATTCTTTCCTAAGGATGAGATGAGGATAATGTGTAATAAACTAATCACAGGGTCACCCACAGAACGATGACAATAAAACACAATATTGACCAGCTGCTCCCTTTGTGCTGAATGAGGCAGGTCTACTGGGGCAAAAATAGATTATTACTAAAAACTCTGTCAAGATGTGCTAGTGACCAGGACATGTTAGCTCTGGCATTTCCCAATCTTCAAGCGCAATTTTTCAGACTGTTTCATGTTGTGGTGTACACACGTAAACACATGTATGTAGTCATGTGTGCCCACCTGTAGAAGCACCCATATCGGAGGGTTAATACTGATTGTACACATACAGATAAAATGAGACTTTGTTTACGCTACCTGTACTACCCTGTCAAAGCCAGTTCTATAAATAATTTCAAGGTATGCCTTTGGGTTTAAAAATATAAGTTGTTTTACACACAGTAAAATCCTGACATTGATAGTAATCACAACTAAGTTCAAACACGGTACAAATGAACATACTCTTGTATTGGAGCAATGCCCACCTCTCTTAGCTGAGCTTCTGATCTGAATGCTACATTTGGATGCTTGCACAGTTCCACTTGCCTGAACTTTGTTATTTTGGGGTTGGAGGCTTAAAGATAATTAGTCTATCGTCATTCTCATTCTCTTCAAGGAAAGGTGCTTGAATACATTTTACTCTTGATTCATATGTTTTCTCCTGATGATTATGGAAAGCTAAATGGTGTTCAGCAGAAACAGAGAAAGAAGACTAATCCAAAAGGATGAATATATTAAATAAATTAAAAGTCACTATGTTTCCAATTTATAAGGATGTTACTCTTAAGGGAAAATTTTACTTTAAAATGAAAAATTATTTCAATTCAAGCAGCCTTGTTTCAGTTCTGAGTTTCTTGAGCTCTTTACCAAATGTACAGAAGCCTACATATATACCTACATATGCACTCACAGGGAAAGTTTTCAACAGTGTATTACACACAAGAGCAAGCAGCAGATTGCTTAAGATTACCCCGACATCCTGGACCAGTCTTGGAGCAGTAATATCTTCATGTTTGCTGTCAAAGCCCGTCACCCTGGCTGACCAGCAGGGACGCCAAGGCAACCCACATTACTCAATCAACTTTAAGTGTTATAAATACTGAGGTCCATAAAAAAGTACAACGTAATGATGACTTAAACAAACCCAATTCATCATCCCAGCTGCACACATATCATTTGCCTCAGGGTGACCAACCAACCAGCAGTGAACGTAACCCAGACCATATTCAGATTCCATTTCTCTTCATCAATTTGACTTTTGAGTTTACCCTCCTTCAAAGGAAAAGAAAAAATATCCCCTTAAAAATGAATAAAAATCTCACAAATCAAATACAGCTCAGCTATCCGAGTCCCTTTTTTGTTGTTGTTGTACTCATGTCCATGCATTTTGCCTCTAGTGATATAAAGGGAAACCCTTCAATTTAAAGGTCAAATGGGGGCCGTTTGTTTTAACCCAGTGAACCATGGCATTGGTATTCACATATATTATCTTTTGTCCTTCAACAGTTGTTAGACTTGTAGCCAGAGGGGAGTCTTGGCAGATTTGCTTGCACTGATTTTTTTAAGATATAAAAACCACTAAATTTCTGCAGTTAAGTGTACTTGATTGAGTAATATTCTGAAAATCAAATCGATACCAAATCTGATTTTCAGTCAATGATAAGACACATTCACCAGCACTATTAAAGTTTATTGGTTTCATTTGTTTAAAGAAGAAAAGTGAAGATTCACAATTCAGTGTGGTCTGTTCCCTCTTCTGCCTCCATCCTCTTCAATCTTTCCCCTTGCTTTTATGGTTCCTCCTTCACTAATAATGGAAATGTCATGCAAGAACACAGTTAATTATTGTTCCACCTTTCAATTCCCATGCCCTCACCCCAAGTTCCCTCTTCTTTTCATTAAAGGATGGCAATTACAGGATGAGCAATTCTGCAAAACTAAATTAAAGAGATCTAGTACAATGTGCTAGTAAAAGCAAGGTTTCAGCTACTTTTAATTTCACACAACTGTGGGAGCAAGCCAGTTTGCATAGTCTGGGATTACTGGTATTTTATCTTGAATTGCTGTGCATGCTTTTTCTGCTGTTGAATTACTGCTGCTTTCCTCCCCAAAGGTGGCTGCATTTCAAATCAGACATTTTTTGCTATAGGTACAGAAGCTCAGTTTGCAAAGTTTAGATCTTTTTCCATTCAGTTGAAATTAATCGAAAGGAATATGGTAAACAGTGGCGCTGGAAATCTGTAACTCGCATCAAAATTTGGCTTGTGTCTGCAGAAACATCAAACAGTTTGGGATGCTTCGTTACGAAGCCTGGTGCAGTGACTACTTGTCCTAGAAGTTGCCGCAGTTTTTTTCTTCAGACTGAAAAGTTGACCTGAGCTGAAGCTGAACCTTTCCTATTAAAATTTTCAGCGAATTGGTGTTTTCTGTTGAAAAAACAGTTTTCTAAAATACTCATTTTTTCCTGAACATGAAAAAGTTGCTGTTGGCCCCCTTTTCCTCAAGATCATCCAAACAAAATGTTAGAATGAGACAAAAATAGAAATACAACTGTGGAAGAAACTTAGATATTTAAGTTCATTTTCATTACAAATTCAGGGGGAAAAATGCTGATTTTCAGCCCTTCATCTTTGGAGGTGTTACCAATTTGCCATTTTATTATTATTAAGGAGAATTAGTTGTGTTTGATTTTAACATAAATATATAGAGGTAGGAGATATTTTAGTAGGAATTATATGTTTATATCTATTGCACATTCAACTAGTAACGGAATGTTGCTATGGAATCTTTTGCACAGCCTGTACCAAGGCCGAAGGGATTGTTCAAAACCAATCATCTAGAACTTAGTTACTAAGCACCCATAGGTACCAGCTGATAATTAATAGTATTAGAAGAATACATGTAGCTGTCAAGGTCTAGAATAATGAAAACTAAGGGAAGTCAACCGTAATAGTTGGCAAGTACCTGCCAGAGAACCGTGTCCTTAAGCAAAAGGTAATTCCGGCAGGGGGAGATCGCGACCACCGACTCATAGACCACCTACTCCTATTACACCCCAGACCCATTTCTAGAAACTTCTAGCCTCTATTGCGCATAATCGGAAAGGGGAGGAGGGTATGTAAATGACTTCTAGGAAATGATACGTTTACGTATGAGTACGTAATAAATATGCATGGATAAGTTCTATATATGATGTATGATTCTGGAGCTTGGTGTGCGTTGTTGGTGAGAGGACTCCCCTGCGCACCCGGCCGTCAATAAAGAAGTGTCTGCTTATCTACATCACATTGGTGTCGATAAGTTCTTTATTCCGAGTTTTTCGGCAACAGAGGTACAATACTCTCTTCCCTCTATTAAGACTGTAAGTGCTTCGTAGCCAGGCTGTTCCTTACTCTGCATCTACACAGTCTTTAGCACAAGACCAGATCTTGGCTCTTGGCTATACCATCATACATTTGCTGCAAATAATGTAAATCTAGAGTGATGCTGCAAATTGCTGCACCGTTTGTTTTTGTCAATGGGCACAAGGGAGATGGGTGAGACATAGTTTGGGGACAAGTTTTCAGTGGACAGGAATGAAAGGAGAACTGAGATGCTATTTCAGAGCCTGCGTACTCCATTGACTTGTTTAGTTCTGTTTTTCATTTCTTTCTGTTGAAGCACATGGATGCAAATCAACACACTTGCCAGGAGATTTTTGGCTACCATGTGGATTTCAAAAGCTATTACTCTGGTTAACTTTTAACTGCTTTGACAGTAAACATGTAGTCCTTTCAGACAGAAATTACATCAATGTGTTAGAGTGGTAGTGTAGGCCTGAGTTGTCCCTACGTCTAAGGGGAGCACAGAAATGGTGATCTTCTGTCCTGGGGAAATAAAAGTATAAACTTCCTCAGGCAGGGCAGAGTGACAAGTCCTGATGGACCCACAGGGCTGCCCAAGAGTGTGGACATGTACTGTTGTCCCTTAACCACCAGGAGGGCTGATGAGATTGTAAATATGCCCATCAGTTTGTAATTCTGTCCCATCAGCTCTCTCACCCCTGGCTTTGTACAACAGTGGCTGTATTAAGAAAACAGGAGTAAAGATTACACAACTGGTCTTTGATAGACAGCAAATGTGGGTAAATACAAACAAACTAGAGGTGTGACACTGCAAAACACTTGAGGCCAGAGTGATATCTTATCTGCTTCATGGGGGGCATGCAGCATTTTACAAGATATAGCTTGGAGCAAACACTCTTAAACGATTGTTTGTGCCTTATTGAAACACGTTGATGTTCACTCCATTTCAGGATACAGGAGTTCAGTGTTTTTGTTGTTTTGGATAACGATTACCAGGATATCCATATCCTGCTTGGCATTGTTCCCATATCTCCTATCAAGATCTAGTTTTAAAATTTGGATCTCAGTGCAGGTTGAAAAAAAAATTCAGAAGAAAAGGCAAAATTCAGCTGGTAGAAGCCAAACTTTGTAACTGTTGAATAAGTTTGTGGGCTTTTTAAATTGACCTTGAAATAAAAATAATCTAAGAGGGATGAGACTTGCGTTAGACAGGGTTTGTGACATTTATGCGTGTATTTTTCTTTCATGTAATTTATTTTTTGCTTTATCCAGATTTTCTTTTTCCCCAAGTACTGCATAACTCTTAGCGATTCTATAGGATCTGGGTAGTTGCAGCTGATATATTCTCCCCTGAGGTGTGCACACTGCAGTTTGTAGCAGTACAATACTTTTGAGTCTTGCAAAAACAAGTGAGCTAATCTGTCAGCTTGCTTACTGTCTCACAGTTCTAGTTCCGTTGTATTACCAAGCCCTCTGTATCATTTGCACAATCCCCTAACTGATATCCTCCTCTGGACACTGGTCATCCATTCCTCTTAGTTATCAATGTCTGCTTCTGCGAGAACACTGATACACTGGAAGAATACTTTAAAAAGTCAAATTTCCTGAGGCACTATGTCTAATGGGGCCATTATTTGTTGTATTGCTATATCCTTTGCTCATTCTATTTCACCCTCTTAGAAGAGTGAGTTTGCATGGGAAATTACTGTCTTGAAGCCAGATGATCCTTTACATATGTTATTCCTCTGTGATTTTACTTGAATATTACGTAACTTTTTTTTTTTCTGTACAGCTAGTATGTTTGCTCTTTAAAAATGCTGAGATTCTCCAGACATGTACAGTACACACATTACCATTTTGTCCTTCATCAGTTCTTGGACTCATAGCCAGAGGCAAAGATGTTAGGATTTGCTTGAGCTGAGCAATACAATGTTTTGTTCAGCTGTGAAGTTGATTAATAATTTGGAAATTAAATCAATATATTCTTTGATTTTCATTACAGTGGGGTTTGTATGTAAACCTTTTAGACTGGCATTACCAGCCTGAGTAGGGAAACATGGTAAAACTAAGCTAACGGATTTTGTGTCATCTTCCCTGTGATTAGCAGCTTGATGATAATTTTTGTTGTTTAACTTCCTTGATTATTCTTGATTGTCAAAGCAGAAAATGTTTTGAATGCTTCCAGTTTGCAGTCCCAAGTGTGAAGTAATTTACGTATTAGAAAATTACTGAGCCCTTTTTTATCAGGCGGTTTGGATCCTTTAGATAATCATATGAAAAATAAAGCTCAAAAATTCAATGTCCTTTGATGGATAATAAAGGCTAATTTTCAGAGTCAATGAGTGGTCTAATTGTTCAGCAATGCTGAAAGAAACCCTAGGTAACTTTGCCCGGGTAAGAAAATGCCTTAAGTCAGAATCAGACTTCATTGAAATCAGTGGGAAGATTGAAAATTTCAAGAGGCTTGTGGTAAAGTCCTATGTTCTTAATTCTAGTTAAATATGACTGAAAGCTTTTCCTTGAAATCCTTGCTGGTGCAATTTACACCATAAACTTTCTTCAATGGGAAAGCCTTCATAACCTTATAAACATATTGTGTGCTCTTAGAAGGATCCTTTAGACTTTGAATCTGACAACAATTCCCCAATAGCAGCCAAAGCTTGGACAGTCAAAACTGAAAATTTCTGCTGCTACAAGTGTTGGATTTTTATCTGTTAGGATTTTGTGTTTTCAGAAATGTGTGGTATCTGGGTACATAGCAAAGACATTAGGCAAGCATTGCAATGTACCTTATGTAGTTGACAAACAGAGTTTACTGCAGTCTTTAAATCTCGCAGTCCCCAAAGGAGACAGGATTAGGATGCACAATGTACAGCCACTCTCTGACAGGATTGACGATACTTACATCCAACTCTGATCTTATTTGACTTCTGTTTATATGGCATGTGGCGTAATTTAATGCTATATTCAGGCTTCAGATGTATCGGATTACCAGAAATCTATTAAAAACAGTAGACAGACTCTTCATTTTTCATTCTGAACCCAAATTAATGTCCCACTTTCTCTCTCATCAGTTTTCTGAAGTAGGTCATGAACTTCAGGAACGAAAACTTCCAGCTTAGCAAACAGAGGTCTATTTGGAGAGAAAAAACTAGAGCTGCCTTTTACACCATGATGCTATGCCCTTCCACTTCCCACTCATTTCTACAAAACTACCTTTAAACACTGGAATCTAGCAGTTTTCCCATCTTTTGGCCCAAGAAAGTGTCCCAGCTATACTCCAGCTACATGTTGGAACTAAGTCTAGGCAATGAAGTGAGAACACACTATAGTCCCTCCAGAAGTCATTGAGTTGGAAGACCAAGCCTCTGTACCTGTTGTTTATGTAACATATGTCATTTTATGTAAAAGTATATAAATTGCCCCTGTAGCTCAGATGAAGCTTTAAAAACCCAAGGGAGTCCAAAGCAGTCGATAAAATTCACCTCCAGAGTGCCTCTGAACCCAGCCATGAACATCACCATCATCATCATGCAGATCATCATCACTCAGTCTAATTCTGCCAACTGACGAAGCCTTTTATGAGACAGAACTTAAACTAAGCTTATCAGGTGTGGACTGAGGTAATTCAGCAGCCTAAGATGTGCAATTGTACTTGCTTTTGCGAAACCACAAGCTGCTGAAATGGATACTAGCCTATTTCCAGACATTCCAGTGGCCAGAGCTACGTACAGAATGAGCAGCATTTCAAATGTTTCTCCATCATAACATGCTGAGATGTAGCTTAGGCAAGACCTTGTTTAATAACTGTTCCAGAATATTCCACTGTGTCCCTAAAATTAGTCCCAAATACCTGCCTTGTTCAGATATCTTCCCCTTGGCCAGGTTGCCCATCCATTGTCAGCTGCCCTTTTCTTCTATCCCATTGCCTCTTTTGCTTTACCAGCGATACCAGTCTCACCCACCCGACATTACTTACATTAGAAATTGCAAGATTGTCTCCACACTGCTCTTACTCATCTCTTCAGGAACTCGTTGCATTCTTCAAGTCTCTGGTCACATATGAAATAACTCAGTCAAGCGTACACTGACGGGTAAGTGAACTTTGTTACTACCAACTGCAAGTGGACTTCACCAGAAGACCATCCAAAGATTTCCAGATATGGCCTTAAAATTTAGGGAGAATAACAAATGAAAATATATGTGTCCCCCTTCTTTTTCTTAGGCTCTGATCCTGCAAAATGACCTCTGAGACTCTTGAAGACGGTAACCCTAACTGCACAAAGCACAAAGATCAACCCTTGGTAAGGTCACTGCTATGTTAGGGTCCCTTTTTTTGCCTTCTCCAGAAGAGATTTGAGGCTCACAAGTGTCTCGAAAGTTTTCCGGTTCAAGCTGTGGCAGCTCGGATGTTGTAATGCTCACATTTGTATGAGGTGATAGCTCACACCAAGAGAAGCGAGGGGACTGAGGATATTAATTTTTAAGCACAAAGGTGGTATCTTTGAATGTGTTTGTGCGGAATCTAACAGTACAGCGCTCTAGTCCTGAACGAGATTTCCAAGTTATGTTGTAATACAAAACAACAACAATAATAGAGAATGGGTAAAGGTAAGGGGAGAGGGGAAAGTTATGATTAATTTTTATCAGACTTACTTCTCCTTTCCACAGAGCAGTTCAATGTGAAGTCAAAGTTCATTGACACGTTCTCTGTAGTCGGTGGGATGATTGTTTTATATTAGCCATTGACTTGGCCTGCATTGATCCTTGAGAATGTATCGCACAAATCATTTTGCACTAAACTGCTGAATCGATGAAGAAATCTCCTGGAAAATTTATATTAAAAGTCGCTGTTTGCCTAAATGAGTTCCCTGTGTCCCATATTGAATATTTTGCTGATGAATTGAATGAGTTTAAATTTGAACATTGCAGACCCATTAAAGAATGAATTCTTAAATCAACTTCTGCCATTTATGATTGAAATGAGATTTCCCCTGCAATAGACTAGCTGTTATATAAATCAGTTGTGCATTTTATACTGTACCATAAACAAGATATAATTCTTTTAAATACACAAGTGCCTTAAATCTTTTGATGCATCTTGTATTTATCTGATGTTGATTTTAGTATATTTACACCAGGTAACTAACATGGTTTTATAATAGAATATAGTTTCTGAAGGTTAAAGAAGCCATAATCTTTGTTTTTAAATGCAACTGATTTTTCAGGGATTATACTCTACATCACTATTCGCAGCTGAAATCTAAATTTAATCTAAAATAAATAACTGTCCCTTGCACTATAAAAAAGCAAACCATCTTGAGTGAGATTATGATTAGGGCAAATTTGACTTTTAGTGTGACATAGAGGAACATTTTTTCTGTTATCTAGTTTTTAATATTGCAGTGAATAGTTGAATTTCTTTCCATTCCACTAGGACTCTCTGCACCTTAGATGACCTCTGTATTTACTGGCTCAAGTAAATGACTGAAGCTGGTATCAAAATTAGTCCATTCACTGGTCCAGTTTTGAAGTTATCCCAAATACAGGAGTTCCACTGACAGTTTGCTGGAGTAAGTGGCATCAGGGAAGTGGTTCTTCAGTTTTTCCACAAATAACAGCTTTTTACATAGATCATGTTCAGTATGAGAGATGGTTGTTTCCTACTGAAGCTCCATGAGAATGTCACTGCTGGAGTCAGACTTGATCTCCTGATCTCACGGGATGTTCCCTGTGTTTCAGATTTTGGAGCAGGTGGATCTCAGAGGAGCAGTAAGCTCCAAATCACTGTCCTCTTCCTCAGGGAACAGATTGAATGGGACATAAACCGAGACTCTGAGTGGCAAATCAGCAGCTGGAGCAAATAAATGCATTTTATTTGATATCTAGGAATGGTGCCAATGTGGGGTTTATGCACTCAGCAACTTTTGAATAGACAAAAATTACCAAGAAATAACATGCGGAGCTTCAATGAGCTACAAGCGAGGAGTAGCAGCTGCATTGTGGATTAGCGCATAGGCAGGTCTGGAGGTTAATTGGACATTGCTCTTTTCCTATCCAAGATAACGTGGCATTTAGAAGATCTCATTGTATAAAATACGAAAAAATGTCAGCCCCAGAGAAGGGATCATAAAGAATATAGAAAATTCAATAAAATCTGGAAGCCAAATGAGAAATGCATGTTTTCACCATCCATCATTTTAGGACAGTCTATTTCTTCACTGGTGTTGCCTCGAACACAGCCTACAAGGCAATTCTGGGCTCTGATGCACAGACATGGGGCCTCCAGTCTCACCCTCCTCCAATGCTTGTCTTCACCTTCCTCTGCCCACAGCTGAGCACACATGGGATTGGCCCAGTGGGCTCACGCAGACACCATGTCCCTGGTAACAAGCCAAAGTCAAACTTCAAGATATGCTGCAGCCATTTCTCCTCAGTTTGGATTTGACCCTTTTCCTACAAGCATGGCACTTTCCGTAGCCAAGCAAGGAGCAGGGTACAAGGTACTATGAATACTCTTTGAAAAAAGAAAACCTTCCTTATTTTTGCCCCATTCTTGCTGGTAACAGAGTTCAGAAGCAGCTTCCAAAGTAAAGATGTCTTTAAATCACAGGTGTTGCAGAAGGGCTGGAATAGCTCACTTTAACCAGGTTGTAAAATCTCGCTATTGAGGCTGTAGTAACTAATGTTTCATCCTGTGGCTTCTAATGTTTTCGTGTCTCTGTGGGACTCTCTCAACCAAGGACAAACATCAAGGGTTTTATAACTATCAGTTGATCATTTCTGCTAAAGTAGGGGAGGTGGATTCTCAGCACGATAACAAAGGTGTTATCTCTATCCAGGGAGGATATAAAGGATATTGGGAAGATAACATCTAATTGAAGGTTCAGTTTTCCAAGTGTCAAATTGTTTTGATGACTAATTGATTTACATAGTCCGAATTAATTCACATGGCAAATATTTTTTAGATCTTGCTCCCTGTCTTCTTCTGTGGCACCAAACAGGAATTGCCATTAATTTTCCTAAAAAAAAATTCATAGACTAGGATTGGTATGGAAGATGTTACTGAGTTTTAGCTCTTTATCTTCTAGATGTAGACCACAGTCAGTAAAGGTGTGATTTAGGGATCCAAGCCCAAGACTAGGAGCCAGAAAAGGTCATGATCTAATTGCTCTGCCTTGGTGCTGAGAGACCAAGAAAAGGAAGAAAACACGATGGCCTCAGGCAAAGCTGTTGCACAAGACCTCTTTGACTCAGTTTAAAGGAGGGATAATGGTGTTTATTTGCTTCCCTCAGAGGGATATTGTGAGAATTAGTTAATGCTGGCAAAATGCTGTGAAGGTCAAAAATAATATGTGGTGAGAATGCAGGATTAAGTGGTGTGGAAGATTAATTGGGATACATTTAGAGCAGCTTTAAAAGTGAGATGTGACAAAAGCATCAGTGAATCTTGCTGTAGTGAAGTTTTTTTGCACCCGCTTCAAGAAGTTGTTCTGATTTTAGTGACAGCATTTTCAAAGTGATAAAGTCTTTTTAAGAGGAATTCTGTTTCAAATCCTTCTGCTGGTAACACCAAGTCACTTTGCAGGGGCCTGGTCAGAGGCAGAGGCATTTCTTCTCTCTCAATTTCTCTCATCCTTATCTTTTAATTCCTAAGGACTGATTGATGACACTTTCTCCAAAAGGACTCGGTGCTGAGAACATCATCGGCACTAGCAGGGCTAAATTTGGATTCAGTGCCCTGCTCATGCCCCACCTCCCAAGAGAGCTCCCAGTCTAGTAGACAACAGGTTCATCTGCGTCGATCAGTGCAACCTGTCTTCTTCTGGCCAGTGGCATAGGTTCAGAGTGAAGGATTTGGAGTGGCCCTCTCTAAACCTGGTACTGGAAATGTTTCTCTGAGATGACAGAAACGGAGACTTAAATGCCTTGGAGCAATAAAGACATGTCACTACAGTCAGTTCAGTTCACTCTTTAGGTCTTCAGGAAGGGCAGATTTCAGATTCACCTTCTCTTCAATCTTTCCCTTTTGGCAAGAGAAAGACAACTCAGCCAGGACATTTGCTGATGTCCATCCTGGGTTACGAGGAGCCTAGCTGTTTTCAGACAGGACACCAGACCCAAATACCTCAGCCAGTTAGCAGCACCTTTCATAGCAGGCGTTGTCATCTTAGACCTGTATGTCATTCTTGTGTACTGTATGGATCATCTCAGCTGGGCTCAGCTGCATTGAGGGATCAGGTGCTTGGTGATGGCTTGATGTTTGTAGCATGAAAGTTCATTTACAAATTTTTAGTAAAAATTTATAAAAGCTTTTTCCCGGAATTTGTCCAAAAACCCTAAATAAAACTGCACTCTTTAAAAACAATATTCATGAGAATTGTTGGATGTGCAAAAATAAAAATGATGTCTTTATCTAGAGCCAGACTTGATGGTATTGGACATTATGATGTCTTCTTCATGTAGCTATAAGTTTTTCCCTACACTATAACTTACTATGCACCTAATGTCTTGGCCAACAGATAATACCAAGTGTACCAGCAGATGGTTTGGATAGAGATCAGTTGAGATTGGCTTGAAGCCACTACGCTAATTTCATTTGTAACCAAATAGCTACTTCACCTGCAAATTTCTTAGTAGAAAGCTTAGCAAATCAATATGCTTTTCCCACCGATGTTTGTAAAATTGTTTGTACATCAGCTTGTGTGTTTTAGTTGAGACTATGCATTTTCCTTTTGCTTGCATTTTTCAATGTTCTTTCACACTGGAGAAAATGCCAGAGCAGGGTAAGTGTAACAGTGTCTCAGCGTGACACCTTCCCCAGTCAAATAAAACGTGGTTTTTTGTAAGTTCGAAGAAAATTTTCAGTTATGTTTTCACTTTCTGAGTGTTAATGAAGAACACATCTTATGAGGAGGCATGGCTGATATAATTGCTTTCACGGGATAAACCTTCTATATTTCCTTTTAACATTTAACATTTCAAGTCATTTTACATGTACAGTAGATTTACGTCTAATTGGATGAAGGATCTTAATTCTCGTTACCAAAAAAATACTGTTAAATTGATATTACTTCATTGATTTTAATAAAGCCTTTGAAGATCTGAGAACAAAGGGGCCTATTGGTTCTTTAATTAGTAAAGGATTTATTCAATAAGTTATCGGACAAGTTAATTTACAGGACTTAATTTTGCTATTGAAAGGTTTAGCCTCCTTCCCTCCAAAATTGGGACGATGGACCATTCCAATACTGTGAAGGTGATGACCTTGTGATAACCTGTGTGTTCATCAGTCAAATTACTGTCCCCAGTAATGATAATGCCAAAGCTCTGGAACACTGGGGCAGCTAATCTGTATTCAAATTACACTCAATGAAACAGCAAGCACAATTCGAGTAATAACTCACTAGCACTGAGAGGTGAAGGGAGATGTTCAGACCCCTTCATGCAGATTGGACATTATCATACATTTCTTAGGTGTTGGACAGGTCTGCATGAGAGGGCTGTTAATGAAAATATCAATCAAAAACTCTGCTGACTTAATGGTCAATTTAAATTAATTAATTGGAAAGGAAAAAGTTGGGAAGGACAGCATTGATTGTTTAGCTCAAAGCAGTTGGCAGGCTAGAAGAACGAGGTTGCCCAAATAAGACAATGTTTCCTGTGTCAGCTGATGCCGCGTGTAAAATCTTGAGTCTGAAAAGACGGGGGAAAATAGTAGGATGCTGTAATTTGAACGCTTTGATACTTTGGATCATGGTTCACTGGGTTTGGAGATGAAGTGCTGAATGCAATGGTATAATATCAGCCTTGGGAAGGAAATCTACAGGAGAGGTAGAAATGGGTCAAGATGCACCAGCTGAGGATTTGACCCTCACTTTGCAGTCACATATAGGAATTATTTCATTCATGTCTTTTTTTTCATACTCATAGCTTGTAATTTCTAGCTCAGAACATGTTTGTAATTGTACCTAAAAGGCTGACTCTCTGGAGGTCAGTGGAGGACTCCTATTGATTTAGGGGAGAGAGAATTTCAGCCCACATCTGCAATACAAGTAAACCTGTGTTTCAAGAAAATATTTAATGCCTGGAAGCATCTATAAGAATTTTGTTATTAATGTGGAAGGAAAAGAATCTAATGTTCTGTGAAACTGATATATTGTCTTTGGGATGAATACAGTAATGAAACTATATTTTTATTGTATGTTTTGAAAATAAATACTTTAAATGAAGAAACTTCCTATACTTATGCCTATATTTATACCTATTCATATCATCAAATATTAGCAGCATTTTACAAGAAAAAAAAGTCCAAGCTATTTTAAAATACATTTTGTTCATTGCTTGAGCAAAGGTTATAGCAGTTTGGTGTGGGGACAGGCTAAGACTTGAAATCAAATCAAGATCTTGTGTCAGATTCCTGTGTTTAGTGACCAAAACTCAACATTGGTTTTGAGGTCAGTGCTAAGCAAATATCACAAGATTTGGTAAATTCATGTGATTTTAGCTGTCTAAATCTAAATCAAAAAAAAAAAAAAAAAAAAAGCTGTCACAATCCAAACTTCTTACTACCTGCATTGGATTGCGATGTGGGTGCCATCTAAGATCTTAGGATCCAAAATTTTTTTTCAGGTCCTGGGAAATCCAAAACTGCTACTCCAAAACATTTTTATCCAAACACCCTATCTTGTCTTCAGCCAACTATTTTGTTTTGGTTTTAATTTGTTTCCTAATTTTGCTATATGCATCAGAGCAGAATAGAGACATCAACCTCAAGTATATGTAGTGGGAAATAAATATGAGACATAAAATAAACTGCGGATGCAGCAGCTTTACTGCGGAAACAGTCTGACAGGCAGCACTGGGATGACTCTGATGTTGTTATTATTATAATTCTTTTTTTTATTACAAAAAGGATGGGAACAGTAAATTGGCCTAATGAGACAGAAAAAAACCAAAAAAACCCAATTAGCCACTAAATACAATATGGTGATTATGTATTTAAGTAAATGACAAGAAGTGGAGCAGTACAAGACACATTATAAAGGAAATAAAGACACTGGGCTGACTTTCTATTCTTTTTTTTTTGTTTCTCCAGATATCCTTTCCCCAAAGCAGTATTAAAATGATAATAAGGGACTCGAACACATTCTCAACTAAATGTAACTTGTCTCTCAGTAGACTTCAGGGGCAGATGCCATACCCGACTTCTAGAAAATGCTTGGCATAATAGATACACAGTGGATCAGGGCTGCACTGCTGCTGAATATATTGCAAAGAAAATGTACCAAGGCTCAAAAAGCCCTAACAAACCATGGCCGCATTAAGACAATTGCAGTCCCCCAAAATCTCCCCACTATCAAGATGTAAATCTTGTTCATCTTCAGAAGCACTGAGGCATAGTGCTATACAGTAGCTAGCACTCATCTTTTCAAAGCTATTTCAGAGAATATTTCACCCAGGCTCCAAGAGAAAATGGCAGGTGAAAACCACTCTGACACTGGAAGGGCAAGCAGTGCACCAAGCAAAGCCCACGGTGGCACGTTTTTTTCAGCAGAGCAACTCAGCAGAGCCCAGACCTGATGACTCTGCAGTTTAAAGATGTGCCTGGTTGAATAGACTTCTTTCTTGCTGGACTGTGTTAATATAATGGCTGTACAGCTAAAATGTAATCTCAATAAATGGTGTTTGCTGTTTGCAAACGCCCTAGCTTTGCTTTCAGGCCTGATCTCCCACCAAAGCCATTCAGCATGGCTTTGACTACTCACCACCCTGACAGCAGATGAACCCCTCCGCACATGGTTCTTCCACCTAGCATTCAACCTATAGAAGCCCTCTTACAACTGTTGTTATATCCCTAGAACAGCTATAGAAGATCTTCAGAGGTACATGAGGGGCCTTTATATGGTTGTAACTATGTCTACCCTTGCATATACTATTCTGTTATACTGGTGTACTTGGAGAAGCACATTTATATAGGGAAGAAACCCATGTTGAAGAACATTAATGAAGAGTAGGGCAGAAAACATGTGCGAATACATGGCTACTGGTGCCTTCATCCCAGCTCTGCCTCAGTTTTCTCATTTAGGAGGCAAAGATGATAACCAGACATGAGAAAGTTTTCATTTCTAATCCCATCACTGATTCTTTCTGTGGTTTTGAACGAGCTACTTAGACTGACCACATCCTTTCACCATCTTCAGAAGGGAAGTAGCAACATCCAATGCACCCACTGTTCATGGATGAGCAGACATCTTCCTGGTACTAGCTTTCCTGTGTGCAGTATGTGGACTAGACAGATCTGCCACTGCATTGCCTGAGTAGTGTCTTGCTCAGGGGGAATGGATTCCCCAGAAGGTCCCAGGAGCCTTAAGGCTGGAGAAATTAGGATTGTCTATGGCATCTAGTGATAGGTGCTGGATTTCCCCTTTGGCGTGAAGGTAATGCAAAAATGTGTATGAGCTATTTTTAGTTGGGCTATAAAGAGAGAATTAAGCTATCAGAGGATATAATTAGAACACAGCCACCATTCTAAATTTAGGGATTAGATACTATGCCTGTGTAATTAATCAGGCTGAATGAAGTAATCCTGGAGTATAATTACACGGATGGTTTTATTATTCTTCTGGGTCAGGGGAACAGATTCTGTGAGGAGTACTTGTGAAGGGCAAAATGGTGCCGTGGTTGGACCGAACCAGGAAATGGCCTTTGGCACTACTGGAGGTGCTGAGGGTCTCAGCCCAGCAGGGACCCAACCTTGTAGCTCTAAGATCAGCTACAACTGGGCTGGTCCTAGCCTGTGCCGCCGTGCACTACGCTGGGGGCCTCTCTTTAGGCTCCATAAAATCTTCAGCCTCAGTTTTGCAGAGCCTTACACAAACCTAACATTACCCAGCACAGAAAACAAAGCAGACACAAAAGTTGTTCAAAAAAGATGGCCTCTTCTATGTAAGTGTATCAGGACCTGGCCGTGAGCAGAAAATATTACAACTATTTTATTTTCTTATGAATAACAATAAAATATTACACTGACTACAAGCTTGATGTGAGAGGTAGTAATATTATTGCTCTTGTAGTATTTAGTTTGCTTGTATTTTCTCTTGACTCCAGATGGATTTTAATTTTGCGTATGGTAGCTACACAGTGTGCGCGTAAAAGCTTTAATAAATCTGCTTGTTCAAACTGAAATAGGCATTTTGTATTATGAGACTGTCTTGCTCCAAAACAAATCCACATGATTAGAGTAGTGGATTTAACTAATTGTCCTCCGAGTAGCTCCTATGGGAAAACAAAGCGTTGTCTATGTTAATAGTGCCTCAAACAGGGATCAGTCAGGATCAGCAAAAGCATGGTATCACGTGCTTTAGTATTGTATTGTTTACCAGCTGGCAGGAGGATAATTTACATAAAATCATTATCACTTGCTTTAGGGTAAGTACCATCATAAAAGCTGGTATCTGAACTAAATCCAAAATCCCAAGATGTAACTACTGTTGAATTTCTAGAGAAATGCAGTTTGATATTCAGAACCCAGAAATCAAGCTTTGAATTTCACTCTGGGTGAGATCCTGAAGTGTGAAGGATCTGTTTTCCAGACTAGGCTCTGATGCTGTTGTTCATGTGAGATATTACAGATAGATGCTTTTCAAAGACTTCTACTCTATTCTATTCTATTCAATTCATGTTTCTCTAGAGGCCAGCAATATTTACTATTATTAGCAGCAGTATTAATCAGATTATTACAAATGATAATAATAGCTACAACATGTTGTTGAAACATGAGAGAACAAATACCTAAAACAGTTCAGATTATCTGTGCTCTAGAAATACCAGAAAATTGCAGAATACAAGGGGGGGCTAGTTTTATGAGCTGAGGTGCAGATGTCCACGTGATTTCTATTTAAAGGTAGGTGGCATGGGTCCAGCCCTCAGTGCTTCAGTTTTTCACTGTAAATTAGGCAAAACACTGCCCTGTGGGAGCTTTGGCATGGAGAGGCCACAATAGGAGAAAAGGCTGGGTTATTCCCTCTACTTGCTCAGTGCTTGTTTTCAGCAGGGAGAAGGTAGTAGCATCGCTGGAAAGATCGGTCCAGGACTGCTGGCTCTGGCAAATGTTTTATCTATTTTAGAAAAAGGCCAGCTAGTAAGTTTACTTTGTTTGCATGGTTGGCCCTTCTCACTGAGTGATACAAAGAAATGTGAGGGCACTGGAAGGCTTGCTTTCTTTAATGACGCAATTATAGGCAAGGAAAACAGACGGAGGCATTGTTAATTCAGAAATTCTCTGGTACTGCAGTGAGAATTGCCTGACCAGTGTTAAAGCAGTGCGATGAGGACGTGTAGGGTTGCACAGACACAACACAGCTGCAAAATCCCACAAAGAAACCACCCAAAAATGTTCAAAGTGGCTCCAGAGATGTTCAACAGAAACTTCTGTAGGTCTGATCCTACCGCAGGCCAGCGTAGAGCTGTTTCCTAAACCCTGCGATCTCTACCCACAGGACCTATGCACACAACTGCATTGTCCTGCTCCTGAGCTGACATAACTAAAGAAAGCTATGGATAACTTTGCCTGCTGTGCTTAGTTTGTAGATAATTTCAGGACATAATTCTCCAGGGCTATTAAACTACCACCTCTCCTGGTCAAGCAGGGGAGGTTTTCGAAAGGACTTGAATACTTGAATTTCACTGGGATTTAGAAATGTTATGCTGTGACACTCCTTTGAAACTGCCTGCTTGTATTCACACTGAAACTGCAGAGAAAAGCCAAAGTACAAACAAGATTTTGTACTTTGGCTTTTCATATTGTAGTTTGGTACTGTAGACATTGGCCATTTGTGGGTCATTTTGCGTATTCTGGAACAGAGCAGGCGAAGCCAGTGTGTAGGACACTCTGGCATTATGTGCTCAAAGACCACTCAAGCAGATAGCAATTCTCTAGTAAAATTTTTCCAAATTAGCTTTTTTTGTATAAGTTGTCACTGTCAGAAGAGGAAGAGCTGACCTTTTTTCTTTTTCCCCCGAGTCTGTCGTTACCTACATTTCTTCCCAATATGGCTTGCTCCGTCTTGGCCCTATGTCATCATTTCTCTGATTATCTATTGCTCTGCAGTACCTACTGGAATTGTGGTCAGGGTGCTGCTGTACTCATATTTTATTGCTTGCTGTCAAACCAGTGGCTTCAGTTAATACGTATCTGGTGCCATGCATAAGTGAAGAGCAATGAATGCAAGCTCCAGGCAGCAGAAGTCTAACCAAAAAATCCATGCAAGATACTGGAAAGCACCTAAACACCAAAGGCAAAACCATGACAAACCTTCCTTGTCATCTGGGGTGAGACTCAGCTGACCTAATTTAAGGTCTGGATAGCTAGATCTGAACTAGTCACTGGACTAGTCACTAGTCACTGGAGTCCCTATTTCCTATTTCCTATTTGGAAACAATCTATGAATAGAGAAATAGTTTACCCGGTCAGTTTTCATCACTGGCAGTTACCAAGTGAGTCATTAATATGCCACGTAATTCCAACCTAACTATTCTAATGTGCATTGATTTCATCTTATGTGGAAAAAAAGAGCTCATTGCTTATTATTAGTTGTAATATATCTCGGTGGAAAAGGTAAAAGCTAGCTGCTGGCCTTACAGAAATGACTGTTAGGGGAGTTGGTGCTGCTTGCTGGAAATGGAGCACTGCAACCGACACCTTCTAGCAGAGCACTGAGATGCCAGAGACTCCTCTGCTCTGGAGAGAGATGCTTCAGTCCCTTCATCATCTTCATAGACCTTCATTGGACTCTCTCCAATATGTCTATGTCTCTCTTGCACTGAGGAGCCCGGAACTGGATATTGTACTCCAGATATGGCTTCACCAGCACTTAATAAAGGGGAAGGATCACCTCTCTCAACCTGCTGACCCTACTTTTTCATTTTCACTGCCAGCTGTGGGTGCAGGTGCTGGGAAGACTTCATTGAGATGTCACCAGTGGCAGAAACTCTCCCAATACTTTGCCATGGCTGCTGAACAAAATCATACTGCAGCTGGAAAACACCTTTGGGACACAGGCCAAGGAAGTCACATATACAAAGACAACAGTAGAACATCACTTTGTGATTCATCAATATTGCCCTTTCCACCCAGTTACAGTCCCACCATAGGCTTTCTTGTGAAAATCCCTTTTTTTACTTCATATCAATTTTTACTTCATATCAATTGTTGCTGTTGAGAAATTTTTTGAAACCCTTCCCTGTGGAGCTCAATCTTGCCTAAACAGAACCCCAGGTTTTAAAACAGGTAATTCATATTCCTATCTGACACCTTACGTGGACTATGAGAGCTCACTGAATTTTGGTGAAGGTGTGGAGAAAAGTAAGGACTGAGGGCCCTGTGAGCTTTTCAGCTACCCTCAAAGTCAGTATGTGTAATTGTGAGCCGGTCTCTTCCCTCCAGCTTATAAAGGGCGGGTGTCAAGAGGATGGGGCCAGACTCTTCTCAGTGGTGCCCAGCGACACGACAAGGGGCAACGGGCACAAACTGGAGCACAGGCAGTTCCACCTGAACATGGGGAAGAACTTCTTTACTGTGAGGGTGACAGAGCCCTGGCCCAGGCTGCCCAGGGAGGCTGTGGAGTCTCCTTCTCTGGGGAGATTCAACCCCGCCTGGACGCGTTCCTGTGCAACCTGCTCTGGGGGCACCTGCTTTGGCAGGGGGTGGGCTGGGGGATCTCCAGAGGGCCCTGCCAACCCCTGCCGTTCTGTGATTCTGTGATCCAGCGCCCTGCTGCTCAGTCAGGCTGGGTAAGACCAGGCAATCTGCACATGGATGCTTATTGGGTAGAGAGGTTAAGTCCACATGCGTGTGTGTACCACCTCAGTACCTCAGCATCCACATCTTACTGCTCTTCAGAAGTGTTAAAAGAGGCTCCATGTAAAAAAACTCTTTGAACCTCCACAGAAAGCAACAGAGAAATACGAAATAGAAATAATGCTGCCAGACTGTATAATGTAAAGTAACCAGCATGGCTTTCGCAGGAGTTAGGGTTTTGACCTTGCAGATCCTTCCATGAGTGTGGCCCACATCGTTTCCCACCCCACGTACAGTAGCTAGCATGCCTGCAAGGCTCTTTTCAGACTAATTCCTGCTAATGTCATGCATGGCTAGTTAACCTCCATTTGATCTGTCTTTTAGAGATTTATTCATCAATAAAGGCGTTATTACTCCTTTGATGATAGTTAGTATCATTTATATGAATTGTCTATTGACGGACACATTTAACAAAGGGTGTTTATGTGCTGAACAATCACATAGTTTATTTATCCAATAATCATATAATCGATTTGAAAAAAAGTTTCAAGTTGAAGGACTTCTTTGAGATTTAAAGATTTCATAGTTTCCTTCTGTGTCTAAGATGTTTAATTTGTGTTAGTTCTGTATTATATTTCCCTAGTACTGTTCCTATAAAAGCATCTTATAGATCAGCCTCTGGCAGCTCTCAGGTAAAGACTGAACCTGGCTAGCTCGTTTAAGATGATTGCTTAGGCATTTTTAATCACAAATTACAGTATAAAAAATTGGAAATACTGTGCAGAGAGTGTCTTGAGGCACTCTCAGAGAAAGTTACCACTCATCACANAAAAAAAGAGCTCATTGCTTATTATTAGTTGTAATATATCTCGGTGGAAAAGGTAAAAGCTAGCTGCTGGCCTTACAGAAATGACTGTTAGGGGAGTTGGTGCTGCTTGCTGGAAATGGAGCACTGCAACCGACACCTTCTAGCAGAGCACTGAGATGCCAGAGACTCCTCTGCTCTGGAGAGAGATGCTTCAGTCCCTTCATCATCTTCATAGACCTTCATTGGACTCTCTCCAATATGTCTATGTCTCTCTTGCACTGAGGAGCCCGGAACTGGATATTGTACTCCAGATATGGCTTCACCAGCACTTAATAAAGGGGAAGGATCACCTCTCTCAACCTGCTGACCCTACTTTTTCATTTTCACTGCCAGCTGTGGGTGCAGGTGCTGGGAAGACTTCATTGAGATGTCACCAGTGGCAGAAACTCTCCCAATACTTTGCCATGGCTGCTGAACAAAATCATACTGCAGCTGGAAAACACCTTTGGGACACAGGCCAAGGAAGTCACATATACAAAGACAACAGTAGAACATCACTTTGTGATTCATCAATATTGCCCTTTCCACCCAGTTACAGTCCCACCATAGGCTTTCTTGTGAAAATCCCTTTTTTTACTTCATATCAATTTTTACTTCATATCAATTGTTGCTGTTGAGAAATTTTTTGAAACCCTTCCCTGTGGAGCTCAATCTTGCCTAAACAGAACCCCAGGTTTTAAAACAGGTAATTCATATTCCTATCTGACACCTTACGTGGACTATGAGAGCTCACTGAATTTTGGTGAAGGTGTGGAGAAAAGTAAGGACTGAGGGCCCTGTGAGCTTTTCAGCTACCCTCAAAGTCAGTATGTGTAATTGTGAGCCGGTCTCTTCCCTCCAGCTNAAGGACTTCTTTGAGATTTAAAGATTTCATAGTTTCCTTCTGTGTCTAAGATGTTTAATTTGTGTTAGTTCTGTATTATATTTCCCTAGTACTGTTCCTATAAAAGCATCTTATAGATCAGCCTCTGGCAGCTCTCAGGTAAAGACTGAACCTGGCTAGCTCGTTTAAGATGATTGCTTAGGCATTTTTAATCACAAATTACAGTATAAAAAATTGGAAATACTGTGCAGAGAGTGTCTTGAGGCACTCTCAGAGAAAGTTACCACTCATCACACTTACGTTCCAGACAAAGTACTTTTTCAGCACTAAGACTATTATCGCTGCAGTGATTACAAATATCTACTGATGACTGAAAGAAGCCTATTTCTCTGATAGCTTTCCCTGGCTGATGTCATTACATCATCACAAGGCAGAACATTGCTCACTTACACTCAGATAAAAATCCAAACTCAATCAGAAAACCTTTCTTGCCTAGCAAGTCCTGTAGGGTTCTTGTTGCTCTTGGATTGAAGCACTCCTAATTCTTGTGCAGGAGGGCAATGCCACCAGAATCGGCAGTACAACTCCTCTGGGAAGCCAAGGAAATAACCTTCATATTAAATATTGGACCTCTGCTTGCAGTGACCGACATTAATACCCCAGCATCCCCCAAACCCCAAATATTAGGCCATCTATCACCATATTATATTTGCCTCCTAATACAGGTACCATGAACATTCAAGGAGTGGCTGTCAAGGTTGCGCTCCTTGGTGTGGATGGGACAGTCCTTTATTTCCCTAGGTTTAAATAGTGGATGTTTTATTTTCTAAGGTCCTGACCCTGGCCAATTCTCTGTATCAATCACATGGCCACTTCTCAGAAAGAACAGGGCTGCACTGAGTACTCGGTGACCTACAGTGTCCTACTAGGACACTTCCTAGGTAAGAAGTGAGGCTGGGCTTTCACCCTGCGAAGTGTCACCCAGTTGTGCTTACTTGGAAGCACATGATTCATTCTGGAGGACTAGAGAGTCCAGACATGAAAGATTTTCACAAGACCTGGGCCACACAGTGCAATGCCCAGCTGGGGCACGTCCAAGGAATGGATCCCAACATTGGCACCAACGGATGTTCAAGGGACAAAAGCTTTGCCAAGCAATGACTACACTTTACAACTTACTCCTTAAGAAAGGGAGTAAAGGCTGCAGGAATACAAGAGAAAAATCCTAAGGATCAGGGCTGTTGAGTAGTTTCAGAAACCCTGGCTTTCCACCTCTTTGTGCCACAGCAAGCAGGAAATGAGTGGTCTGAGTTCATGTAGGGACCTTAAAAAGAGCCAGGCAGGTGCTGGTTCTGTGATTAGAGCCCAAGTCCACAGAATTACAGTCACAGTTCTCACTTCTGGGATGTCTTGCGGTGGCTCGGATTCCCTGTTAAAATGCCCTCATGCACAGGCAGGTCTAAAGAGGATCGGTTTGCTATTATTAGTTACTGGCCAAGAGATTTTGCACTCTGGTTTGAAGGAATTTTTGATCCTTTGATTTTACAGGAGACTGGAATTGATAAGCCAGGTGATTTCAAGGGCTGCAGTTTCAATCAGATCCCACTCCCTGCTGCCCACCCAGAAGATTCGGACCACAGGGAAGGACAAGTCCTGGGATTTGAAGGTTTAAGCTGAGGCCACCAAGTCCCACAGCTTGAGCACTACTAGATTTGTAACAGCCTGAGCTAAGCTCTGGAGCAGCACCTTAGTTGGTCGATGTCTGTGTTAGATGCACTTGCAAGTGGTAGAGAATAAAACCCTAATCCTGCAAAATCTGGTGGCTGGAGGGCAGCTGGCTTTCAGTGCTGAAGCAGCGTAATGGGGTGGTGAACTTCCTGCTCCCCAGATTAAGGTTGGCATGTCCCGCTTTCCTGAAAATAAATGCCAGAGAAAACTCTTCTTGAGAGACGTAGGAGATGAGGACTGGCAAAGACAAGACAAAACCAAATGTTACACGCTGTAGGTCTTTCCCTGCCCTCTTTGCACGGCTGCCCCTCTGAGATCCCTGTCCTGGAGGTGACACCATGAGCTGGGTGTTGATCTCAGACCTCTCGATCTGAAGTGCTTTTACCCTGAATCCACTGTGGTACAACTGAAATCTGCTTTAGTTCCATATTTTTAACTAGATGTTATTTTAAAAAATTATTTGTATGTTATTTTTGTTAATTAATTCTCTTTCCTGAGTGAAAACAGAGACAAGCTGACACTTTCTTTAAATGTTGTACTTCAGAAATAGCACTCCCTTGTCTTCACTCAGGGACTCTAGTAAAATCTTCAAATAATTTGAGCAACAGCAGCAGCAGCAGAGAGAGATGCAGTTGCTGAGACCCAAACCTGTGGCAGTCACGAGCACGTTAGAGCTGAGACTTGGCAGATACAGCTGCTGCTCATGTTCCCTTCCCACGAAACCTGAAAAAACTTCACACCCCCTCAGCAAGCAGCCAGGCTGGACGTGCAAGGCACTTCTGCCACCACAGACAAAGCTAGCATTGTATTTTATGTATATGTATATGTATATGCATTGATGCACATGTGTGTATTATAGACGTACTGGAATGTATGTTTCTGTACATATAAGCATATATGTATGTTTATGAATGAATAGCCATGTACAGGCACGCATAAGCATGTGCACAGGCATAGTGCTCTATGGGCGTTTCTGCAGTTCTCAGCAATGCCTTCATAAGCAAGGAGACACTGCACTTTGTACGCAGAACTGTGTAGAAAGAGCATTATTAAATGCATGCGCCTTTGTTATAGCAAACAAAAATACACACCATCCTGTTGGGGTGATAAAGATATAACAGGAGAAGACAGAGAGCTCCTGGAAATAAAATTAACTTTTATCTGCGTGCCTTTCTTGTGGCCCTGGATCTACTTCAGTGCTTGTGCCAACGTGTTCTGTCTGGCAGTGCCAAGAAATCTGCCTTTTATGTCTGGGATAATGAGAACTGGTATTAGCAATTAATTTGTCCTCCTCAATACATTGCAGGAAACAGGGAAGGGAAGGGAAGGGAAGGGAAGGGAAGGGAAGGGAAGGGAAGGGAAGGGAAGGGAAGGGAAGGGAAGGGAAGGGAAGGGAAGGGAAGGGAAGGGAAGGGAAGGGAAGGGAAGGGAAGGGAAGGGAAGGGAAGGGAAGGGAAGGGAAGGGAAGGGAAGGGAAGGGAAGGGAAGGGAAGGGAAGGGAAGGGAAGGGAAGGGAAGGGAAGGGAAGGGAAGGGAAGGGAAGGGAAGGGAAGGGAAGGGAAGGGAAGGGAAGGGAAGGGAAGGGAAGGGAAGGGAAGCTCATCAGGTGCAATGGGATAATTGAGAGCCTGCATCAATCACTCAAGCTGTAGAGGAAGAACAAATTCCTTACATTAGTTATTCTTTAAAATTTATTTGTCCAAGGCTATGATACGTGGCTCCTATCACAAGCGCTGTGTATGGGGTAGTGGGTAGCGCACTTCCCGGGGACAGGGCAAGAAGGAAACACCTCTGCAGTGCAGACTTTGTGGTTCCTTCCCTCTTGCTTATGAGAAGAGCTGTTAGCATGTCATCATGTCAACACAGGCAAACAGGACACCACAACTCCAGGAGATACACAGAACCATCCATGCCCCACGGAAGGGTGCTTGCTGGCATAAGGAGCTGAAGCACAATGTCAAGGGACGGAAGTGCTGATTAAGCTGGCTTTTCAGAAGTCTGCTGCTGTCCCTGGGGTAACAAAATGACCCAGGACCTTTCAAGGAAGAAAATGGAGCTGCTTTTCCCGCTTGCAGCTCATATTTGTACCTGTACTCCCCCACATAACTAAACTGTTAACTGGGCTTCAGACCCTGGATGGCTAGATGTGTATCACATGATGCTGCAAAGCAAAGTTGCTCCTTTTCTCTCTCCCCCGAAAAGACACACCATAGGCACAAACCAGCTGATAGCATCTCCAGCTACCTGGTCCAAACCCACGTTAAGAGGTGAGAGTGGTAGATACTGCCAGTCTAATTTGTAAGCTAGCTTCAGGACTAAACTGCGCCTGTGTTTCACTTCTTCATAGGTAAGTGATACCTGAGAAGTGCAAACCTAGTCCTTCACACTGAGGAAAATTGGAAACTTTCTGACAGGTCAGAAATCCCAATGCCTGACTCGGAGAGATGCTTCGTTAATTAATTCAACACTCATTCAGCACAAGTCGAGTCCTGAAAAAGAGCTGACAGATGCCTACCGAGAACCTGGTACTGAGACATTCAGGTGGCTCCCCGGTGTCCTCGGGTGCTGGAAGGATGCTGGAGGTGCCTGGCCATGGGGGCAGGATCCCAGCACCCTGAAGGGATGCTTTTCCTCTCCAGTCCCAGCCCCAGCGTCCAGCCCCAGACCTTTCCGTGGGCTTTGGTGCCATCAAGTGGCAGCAAGGCTGAAAGGAGAGGAGCACTCAAAAGCCCTTCGTTCTTGGGAGCGCACAAGCAAGATTGAAGTTTTTCCCCAGGTTTGAGAGTGAGACAGTGCAGGTGCAGTGGCCAAAGAGAAGCTTTTACTGATGTTTGAATCAGGTAGAAAAGACAGCTTCCCCCCCCCCCCCCCCCCCCCCCCCCCCCCCCCCCCCCCCCCCCCCCCCCCCCCCCCC
>VZSC01000252.1:186003-308400 GCA_013398225.1 Steatornis caripensis | reverse complement strand
CCCCCAAAGAGGGAGAAGCTTGGCTTTGAGAAATGCTTAGCGCAGTGCCATCAAGAGTGTGGCTGAAAATCACATCAATATTTTCCAGACTTTCAAGTGTTCTGGGACTTGACCCAAATAAAATAGCTGGGTCTTCAGCTTGGGTAAACTACTGAGACACAAAGTCAGTGGAGCCAGACTGATTCTACTAGAAATTAAGCAGATTCTAAAAATTTTTTAGCCTAATCTGAAATACGTAGGGCTTAGAGTTTGGTGAATTTTGTTTTCGTCTTGTTTTTTTGTGTATTTCAACATAGCTTCACTGAATTAACAGCAAAAGGGATTCAAGGAGTTCATGTGTCGTCCACATCAAGCACACCAAAGCCTCTGTACTGAGACCAAAAGCCCGCTTGACTCAAGATTAGCATGGCCTCAGCTAAAACATGTCTTCCAGTACGTGCTGAGCTGAAATTTTAAGGAGATGAGGAGCTTTTCTTCATTGGTTTGTTCCCATGGGCAGTTATTTGAACTGTTAGACTTGGGGGACTTCTTCCTAATTCAAGTTTGCCTGGCTAATGCCCAAGACAGTGAATCTTGTAACAACTTTCTCCACAGACCTCTGGTTCTTTCACTCCCTGGTACTAGCTCCTCTCTTATTCACTGTAACATCTGTTTGCTTTGTGTTGTAGCCGAGGAAGACTAAAAATAAGAATTTACATCAATCTCAGGGATTCTCTCTTTGGATCTACAAAGGGATGGAAAAGCAATGATCTGTTCTTCCTCTCTCCCAGTTAAAGTAGCTAGCTATGGAAAAGAGTTTGGAAAAAACATTAACTATTGGTATTTCTGTTTGTTTTGTTTTTAATAAATACTTTGCCTGAATAACTCCTCTTTAAACACAAATTTTGAAACTTGGATATTTTTTAGTAAAGAATGTGGTAGGACTGTTAGAAAGCACATATAATTTGAATCCTCAGGACTTGTCATTGAGACCAAGGCAAAAAAAAATCTCAGCTGCTTTTGAAACCTCCTGATTTTAACCTAGACAAACATAGGATGAAGAATCAAAAAAACCTCCAGCAACACTTAGGCTAAGTTCTCATAAAAATCCCCAGCTTGTTAATGTTACCCTGCACCTACATGATTTCAGAGCCAATGGCCAAACCTTTGGTTTGTGTAAATCATTACTGCATAAAATAAAGGAACTGAAACAAGGTTATTATCCCGCTGTTGTAGATACAAAGGTCTTTAGATAGCAGAGTCTACAATACATATCATACTGAATGTTTTGGCCTGTATTTATTTGAGGTTAAGCAGCACAGGTTGCAGGAGGAACAGTTGACTCATCCTGCCCTCGCACAGCACCTTCCTCTGTGCACCTGTAAGCCTCCCAAGCTCATGTAGATACATAGACACCTTTTTTGCATTCCCATGATTTCTTTTAGTTGGCCACATGACAGTGGAGAACCAGTCCTAACTTGGACAGATTTGTGAGCTAAATAATACATAAAAATAACCCTCTGGCATTATGGCGAAAGATGTCTCACTTATTCCAGACATGTTCTGCAGCACAGTCGTGATTGCTGCACATACGCGTCCCATGCTTATGTCCAGCCTTCCTCCTCGGGCAGCTCTCAGCTTCTCTCCCCACTCCCATTCTGGCTTCAGCATCATCGTCCCAGAGAAAGAGGCCGTATTGCTAGGTATAATTTTGCTCTGCCATTAGTGGTGGTTTGTTCTTTCCCAGCATGTCTTCGCAGTTTATGTTCACCAGAGCTCAACAAAGGCAGCAAAATTGTTGTAACCGGAGTGCAAATAACTCAATTTTGGCTGTGGGAGAGAGGCAGGACCTCTGTCCTGAGTGGGGCTATGTCAACAATGGTTTCATGGGATGTGTATGCCCAGATATTTTGCTGCTTTTGGATATTTTGTCTCTGATTTCAAGGCACCCCTGTCAAGAACTGTGTGTCAGAACAGACACCCCCATGCTGCTATTGCACTAGACTTTTGCCATCATGCTGTAGCTCTGTGGAGTTTTCACCTCCCTGAAATGATGACATCCCATGCTGCCTTTGCCTCTGGAAGTGCAGACAGGGCAGAAGAGACCAAGATGTAAAACAGAAAGAGAGTACCTGGGGTCCCGGGGGTTCACTGTTGTGACTCCTCATGTGTGCTAACACCTGCTCCTTGCTTTTACTGTCAGCGCTGCTGGGTTATGCTATTGCATATTACAGTCACACCTTCGTGATGCAGCGGAGGGTATATTCAATGATTTTCCAGGGCCAAAAGTGCTTCGTTCTTACTCTCTCCTGTTGCCTCCAGGCTTTCTGGTTTGTGTGCTAGTATGTTGCCTTTCAAATCTTAGGTCTACATATTATTGCTTGTTAAAAGATTATGTCATCCTTCATATTCCACAACTGAAGTTGCTAAAAGTTAGCAGCAGATTTTTCTCGGAAGACAGCTTTTGTGAAATCGAGCTGGCAATCTGACTACCTCAATTATCAACTGCTTAAATAACAAAAGCCCTGTAGACCTTCACGATTTTCTCATCAAAGGCAAATCTGTTTAAGATGTCCCTCAGCCCTTGCCTCCCCTCCCCACAAGCTGAGTAGTTGCATTGCTCTAATTTGGAGATTCACCAGAAACACAACAAAGGCTGCGGCTTTTCCAGAGACGGCTTTGGGACCAGCAGGCATGCAACAGCCAGGCAGAACACTCTGAATCTCTATGTCTCGCATTACAGCTCCTCCTAAATGAAGCAGAAATGCAAAAACTACAGGCCCGTTTAGCTGAGCAGCATTTTCAATGCCCGCGGCCGAGATCATTCCTAAGAGCACCACTGACACTTGGTGGCATGAGGGGGAACTGCACATCCCTGCTCCAGATGTGCGCGATGCCTCTACCCGTCCCTGCCCCTTTGCCCCTTCTCATTTCACCTTCTTGAGATGGCAAACCAAAGCACTGGACCCAGCGCACACTGCTGAACACTGGGACTCTTCCTCTGCCTGCTTCCATTTCTCTCCAGTGTCCTTAATGTGAAGAGCACTGTTAAATAATTACATGAAAGTTCTTTATAGAAGAATGAAGAACCTTGAACTAACTTTCCAAAAGGAGAGAGTTGGTCAGAGCCTTTCTTCCATCTTGCTGGGTCTTTAAGATTCGAAAGCTAAGGAGATCCTAATCCGGTGAGTGCAGCATCCTAATCTCTATCTGCCAATGAAGACATGTGGGCTAGTTTAAAGGGCAGTTCAGCCCACTGGAGACCTGCAGGCTTTTCTAGAGCTGTGTATTTATCTCTGTACATAGCATGCACCAATTGCAAGTAGACATCTAAATTTGATCCCTTAGTTAGATGCCTCAGGTTAGGTAGGATGACTGCATCCACAGTGGGGTAGACTCACCTCTAAGGTTATACATAGACGAGTGTGAAAAAGGAAAAAAAAAATAGTTCCAATCCTCTGTGTGTGCAGAGCACTGAGAGCATCTTTTATATATGCACTCAGAATTGCAAGCAATGGGCTATGGCAATGATAAGGACAAACAAATCCAGAGTGGAGCCCCATAACCATCAACAATCAGGCAAACACTATTGCAAAAGCAAAAGCCACTCAAAGATGAAAGGCGGAAGGAGGTTGCCAAGCTCTTGTCACAATGCAGGGTTCATCCTCCAGGTTGCACGGAAAGATCTGCCTAGATGAAGCTAAGCTTCCTTAGCAGGTGTCTGTGTCATGGACCCTGCCACCCTTATTATTTTCTGCTCTTTTCACACTGCCCCAGGTGTTCAGCAATGATCACTAGCCAAAGTCTGCAGGGGAAGTAGAGGACTGCCTGTGCCTGCCTGTCCCCAGGCCTCAGGGCCCTCTGGGGAGATCCAGCAGTGTCAAAGTCATTATTGGGCTCAAGGCAAGGGGCAGCCGTGTGAAAGTGCACAGGAGGTCAGAGCAGATGCCTGGTTCTCTCTCAAAACCATTGAATCTCTGTGGATTATTTGAGAGGGACCATGTAAATCTTGTCTAACGATGAGGAATATTAAAATTTCCTCAATGCTTTTCAGAGGATTTATGGGCTTTCCAGAGTTTGTCCTCTCCACACAGCTGATGTGGCTCTTCCCCAGGCTCTTCCCCAAGAGTCTTTGGTTATGGCTCTGGACTGCAAGTCTTCTGTGCTCCAAATTTTTGTTAACTTGCAGGTCTCTGGCTTGTATCCTTAATAATACGTAAGATCTTAGTGTCTTCTGTAGATCTAGGTCTCTATTCCCCAGCTGCAAAATGCAACGCTGCATTTTTTTTTTTTAATTTCTTGCCTATTTTTCCCATTTGCAGCACAGCCTCTGCATAAGCACGCCTTTCTTTCATGAGGTACAAAAGGCCCTTCATTTGGAGGCTTTCAACATGACAAAAGATTGTGTCTTTTTACTACCCATACAGCCCAGTTCGTTGGAAACCTGACTTTCTGCAGGAACAGTTTAACATCATTCAGAAGAGTTGGCTACACTCATTTCCCTTCTAAAACAAACACAAAACACCACCAAAGTCTGTTACATTTCTGCCTAGGTGACAGTTTCTTGTCAAGTTCCCAGTTAGAGAGATCTCGAAAGGATCAGCTTTGCCTCTGTGAAAGTCTTCTGTTTCCTGCATTGCCTTTTTACGCCTTATGAGCAGCAACTTTTCTCTGTAATCTGGATTTGCTAGAGAAAACACACGTGCTAGCTGCTATGTTCTGTACCAAAATGTCAGGGAGGGTCCACTGCTCTTGCTACAGTCACAGAAGAGCAAAAGGCAGATTTTTCCTGTCGTGGCCAGTAAGTGAGAAGCCAAAACTGGTGTATTATCCTTATGGGGGAAACTGGGTGCAAATCCTGAGCGTCACTGGTGTGGGGGATTCTGGGCGTAAATCCCAGAAAGGAGCTGCAGCCAGTGCAACCCTGGGCAGTAGCTATAGCTGAGAGAAAGAGAAGTGCTCTCTACCACTAAAGCACGGAGATTTTCAGCTCCTCACGCTGCAATTGGATGCAAAGGGCTCTTCTGGAAGCTGCCAGCAAAATGTGGAGTGAGCTTAATGGCCACAAGTCTGTTAAACATAAATTTGAATTTCATGTTTACCCAGCAGTGATAAATGTTTCAGCCACTCCAGCACTGTCTCAGTACCATGAATCCTCTAGAGCAGTACCTTTAACCTCACTCAGAAAAACACTGGTGTTTAATAGTACGGCAAAATTAGGCCATCCTCAGAAATGCTTCAATCTGTAAGAAAAAAAAATCGTTTTCCCTCAGCCTGAAGTTGTCTGGACAATGTTTCTTGCCATTGGAAATGCCTTCAGAAAATAGCATATGCTGTAGTGCTATAGTCCTACATTGTCTCATACCTTTTTTTTTTTCCTATCTAGCTATCTAAACATGAAAAAAAAAATCCAAGGGGGAAAGAAAACCTAGCCCAGGTGCATGTCAGACTTCTAGGATGAGAAATGACTTTCACTATCAAGCTGATAAGGATTTTAAAGGTGTTCTTAGCCTTATAATGAAGATCTTAGTTTGAAACTAAGTAGATCTGAGCCTAAATGCTGTCCCTTGCAATAGGTTTCTATAGGTTTCTTGCTCTGCTTGATCAAATATTTGTAATAGTATTTTTGAAGTGCTCAGCTGTGACCTAACATCATTCTCCTTAAAGCTCATAGGAATTTTTCTATTTACATCAGTGAGAGTAGAATTTAGAAAAAAAATGAGATGTTTTGAAAACAGTGTGAAGTTATCCATCCTTTGCTAATTTCTGGAGGGTCTTTCCTTCCTCCACTGTTTATTTATTTTGTCTTTTTATGTGGTCAGCCCTCAGTGTCTTTTCTGTCCCTTTGTATGTTTATATAGTATCGAGTGTGGTGAGATTTGACACCCGTTGATGCTCAGGAGATACTACAGCAACAAAACCAATAACAACAATAATAAATGTTCATGGTCGGGGATATTGCCCATGATTTGAGAGTCTTTCTATTATCTTTTATACACATTGAGAGCTGCCTTTATCTCAAAATGTCTCCTGACGTGAAGAAAAAACAAAGCTAGAAGTTAGCCAAGCCCTGCCTGGGAAGCCGCCTGCAGAGAGTCCTGTGGCAACTAGTCCTGAAATGAATGGGATGCCCTGGATTGATGTGGAGTAGATAGACCTGGTCTGCGGATGACTGGGAAAACAGCAGGAAATTCTCCAGTTGTGCAAGGCAAAGAGCAGCTCCTCCTCTTTGTGCTTCAGGCTCAAGGCTATGCCTGACTGCACATGGAAGGAATTTGCATCGCCAACAGGAGCGGATCAATAGGAGCCGTCTGGGAAAGCAGCTCGTTACTTTTAGACAAGCAAGGGGTGGCAATGAGAACCAAGTGGCACGTGGTCTGGGTTTGTAGGGAACTGTAATGGGTTGCTTTGTTTTGACATAACTGTAACGGTCTTTCATGTGCAGCTGTATGTAGATAAGACAATGCCAGGATAATACTTGACATTCAGATGCAAATGAATTGTATATGTAACTGTATATTGCTTTTTTTTTTTCTTGAGGATTTTTGGAAGATCTTTTTCCCTGAGAACCACACCACCCCCAGACATGTAACCTAGCTTGCAATTAAGCTTTTCCAAAAGAATAAGCTTATTTTCATATTCTCTAACTCCGATTACCAAGGAGAAAGTGTTAGCAATAAGTGTCTTTATCAAATAAGACATTTCCAACTCTCCTTCCCCTTTGTGAAGAGTAAGACTCTGGCTGATGAGGGAAGGAGCATGTTCTGTGTGGTGGAGGTGGGTTTTCATATTCACACAATCTGAATAAGTTGTCTGCTTCACTGAGAGGCTTGGGAGAGGGCATGGTGGGAAGGATGGGAAGTGAGAGCAGTGGACTGATGTCTATGAGGATATAGTGATGTTTCAGATTTGCGGCAATGAAATCCTAGGCACTGTAAGAGGACGACTAGAAAAGAACAGGTTTAAGAATAGCGTGGGAGATGAGATCAAAGCTATGCCACAATAGCAGGAAAAAAACGAAAGCTTCTCAACGTGTTACCTCAGGCTTTGTATAATTCTAATGATGATTTCTTTCCATCAGCTCATCTTGCTGGCTGCAATATTTAATGTAAAAAACCACAGGGCTAATGTGTCTTAAAGTTGTAGTTTTGCAAAGGTGGGAATAGGTAAGAGTCCCTCCTTTCTGTTTTCCCATACATCTATAGATGCATGTCCCGATAGTCTCAGGAATGAGTCATAATTAAGGTTTGTTTCTTAGAGAATGGCTAGAAAATACTGAGCATCTTCACCTGTGGCTAACTAAACACACAACACTGTAAAGGAATAACTCAGAGACTGACTGGTGGTGCTGTGAGCTATCAGTAGAGTGGATTATGCTTTAAAATTAGGTTTATAAAATAAATACGGTTGAGGACTGTAGAGAAAACAGCACCAAAGTAGCATTAAGGGTGTGAAGTGAAACACTCAGAAGTCATGAAAGCTTCTTTTACTCCATTTCCTTGTGTCCTTGATGCATGACACAACTCCATAACTTTGCCAAGGCATCCTTGCCGTAGCTGAGACGAGATGCAAAGTTAAAGTACCCCCAGCACTTGGGTTATGGGTTGCCTCTCTGGTCCCTCACGTGCAATAGAAAAAAGAGCCTGCTCTAGCTGACAAAAAATGCCTGGGTATATGGCGTTTCTGGCAGTTAGACAGTTTTTATTCCTTAGCAGATTTCCTGCCCCAGGAGTTGTCTTAAGCAGACACCTACCTGTGGTGGCTGACAGTGCAAGTTGTCCCATCACCCACAACCCCACAACCTTTAGACACTTTGAAGAATTCTTTTTTCCAGAATTGCTGTTCCTTCCATAGGTGGGAGCAGGGACTGGCCACAAATTCAGTTTTTATTTCAAACAAGAAAACACGAAATAAAAGAAACCCTTCTCGTCACCACAGTCCAACGAGTGCACTGCAAGGCTCCCCCTAGGAACACGCGCTTCCTGAAGGAGCGCTGTCAAGGCGTTATTTGGAAACAAGGGGATAAAAGGGTATTTTGCCACAATAAGGCTATCCATACATGACTTTCTAGCCTGCATTTTGCACTTGGCACCCTGGGGTGCTGAAGGTGCCCAAGACCTTGATTCAAACCCAGTGACAGCCGTTCCATTTATTTTGAGGCCACCACTGATCTGGTCAACACCTGAATAAAGTGCAAACCTGAATGACGTCTAAATCTGACTTCCTGTTTCAGCTGTTTTGTATGGCTTTAGGTCTTCTCTCCCATACCTTAGCGGGCTTGAAGAAGATGGAGGCAGACTCAACACAATTACTATTAATTCCTTTACTGCCCCCACTTCTATACTCTTTTCTTTTGTTTGATCTGATCATTTCACTTCAGGATTTATTTTTTTCTCACCAGTAGCGATTCAAAGCAGGAACAATCACTCTGACGTCGTCTACCAGATTTTTTCTTTCATTTACCCTGGTTTTACTCTAATTGTTTTTGAGAAGCTTGGAGTCTGTCCTTTTAATGTCTAACTCCTAAATACCACTGTGATGTCTCTTGTAGAAGTATCACTGATGAACAATCTGGAGAACATTTTTAAATGGAAAATTTTATTCAAAACAAACTTCTCCTTGAAGACCCACTTTTTCTGTTCCAGACAAACCTGAGTGCTGTTCACAGAACTGTGCAGTACTGTCACTTTTGGGGAATAAAGCTCTTCAGAAACTGAATCATGGTTACCGCCTTACTAAAGAAACCACAAGGCCTGTTTTTCAGTAAATAATTCACCCAGTTGATCAGACAGGACAGAGAAGCCATTTCTGTGTCTTCCCTTACTACCTTTCCTCCCCACAATGAACCGCAGTCGCTGTTGACACTACAGTCCAGATCTCGACCTCCTCTGATGACTGAGCATTTTCGGTGTCCTGCAAAAGTGCATGTCAACACACTGCATGGTCTCCAGTCTGCAAAACAGCCCTACTATGGAAGTAATGACTCACCGTATGTTGTTTTCTCTGGTTTTGGGGCCAGCTCCTTTCTGATAGCAGAGATGGAGAGAGATTGATGGCTCTTGTTTTGGCATCCATGAGGCCACAATGTTCTCCTTGTCTCGTCTCCTACAGGATGCAGGGAATTGTCAGGTCTCTGAACAGAAACAGGGTGCCAAGACTCATCTGTCTTGTGCCCCTTCACCCTGGAAATTGAATCAGTCAGGTGCCCATGAAGGTTCTTTGTGACATCTCCTGCACACCAGCATTGCTTGTTGCACTCGGTGGTGGTCCAGGGACCAGGTCTGAGTGTTGCAACAAGGGACAGGATCTTTGCTAGAGCAGGGGAAGGTGCCAAGGGTCTTCCTCACTTACACTCTCTGCGCCAAGGTAAGCACAGCGTAAGTCCTAGAAGTGTGAGCTATTTGCCAGTTTCTGGGGTGGCTTTCCTGATGTAGCTGGGCATAATATGAGATGGAGATACAAAACCATACTTTGCGTCATGGCTCATCTCCTGAGATGGTGCCCAGAAGGTTAAAAGCAGTAAGTAGCTTGTCTAAAAGCTTGTGAAAACAGACCTTAATTCTTGTAGTGACAGCATCTGAGCCTAAATGGAGAGTGAACAAGAATTGCTTGAGTAGTGTCGTAGGGTCGAGATAGTTTCCTTAATATATTCTGCAAGTTGACAAAAGGAAGCTAATGTAAACTGTAAGAAACAGCGTGTTATTCCTCAATGCGACCATCCTAGCACAGAGACCCGGACTTACTTGCAGGCACCTGCTACGGAAAAACGTAATTTTAGCCACAGAGCATATTGGGAGCAAAGAACAGCTTCTTCCTCTTGAGGAAAATACCCAGAGCCTCTCCTTCTCCACGGCACCCAGGGACAGTCAGGTGGAGCTGCCTGTCTCTGTAGGAATAAATGAAACAGGCCAGAGCCTGCTCTGGCCCTGAGGAGAATTGGCACCACATGGCTCATGTCTGCATGCCTAGACTCAAAAACATGATGTCCTCATCTGTGGAGCTTATTGGGAACAGGCTGTTTGGGACCAGCCTCACCCATGCTGGCCCCCAAACTGCACTGAGGCATGGCTGGCACAGCATCATTTGGGTCAAACAGCAATTGAACAGCATGGGTGAGTTTAAGGCACTCCTCAGGCCCATAACTTAAATCCTGTACAGTTCAGTGGTATGTGTATAGCTGCTGTGACCCAGTTAGTCTGAAAAGTATATAAAATTGATCTCAGAGTTCAACACAGTACCCCATGTAATAAAAAACGTGCCAATCTTGATTATTTCTCTCGAACAAGAATCAGCACTAACATGGATCCTTCACAGTTCCTCTATGGAGTTACCTGCCAGACTTCAAAAGTAACCTACAGACAGGCTCTAATTGTGAATAGAGTCCGCGTCCCCACCAACACTGTGTTGCATGGCCGGCTGCCAAACCCAGGCTAATGTAATTAAAAGAAAATTGCATCTCTGTGGGTTTTCACTTCCTTGGCCACAGCAGGTGCCTGTACTGGGTGGTAAAATGCAACTGCAGCTGCTACAGCTGTTACTCTGGCACCAAAGCAAGAGTCCAGTTAAAACCCAGGAAGGGTATACTATGTTCAATTTGTAAACCCTAGACAGCAGCTTGCCATCATTTCATTCCAGGACATTTATTGAAATTAGCATGTGGTGGTTGGGGGCTTTGCTGGTTTTTGTGTAGGCTTCTTTTTTATTTTTCTCTTTTTTTTTTTTTTGGAAGGGTAGAAGGGGATTGGTTTGGGGTTTCTGTTTTAAAGCGCTTTCTGAGAAAACTTTCCAAGACAAAGATGCTGCCAACCGTTCTCCCTATAGAGATGGCTCTCAGCGCAGGGTGAGGTAATGAATGACACATGTGGAGAGCGCCCACTTACAAAATACTGGGCCCACTGACAACAGTCAGGCATTTGGTGTAATTAGAAACCAGCTTGCTGAGCTAAATGGATCGTCTGAGTCACCTTTAGACAGCCACGTACCAAAGCACTGTCTACAGTGTAATTTGCTGGTCAATATTCTTCACAAAAGGTTCCCCCTCAGTGCTGCCTCCAACGCCTTTGTTCGCTGATTATAACTGCTTGCGAGTTGCAGTAGCCTGGCAGCTTCTTTGGCATCCAGCGATTTGCTTTGAGAAACTTCTAAATCCATAGCAAAGCTCCTGAATTTCTTTCAAATTGTCATTCACTGGGGTGATGAGGGAAAGCAATGGAGCTCTGTAGCAGAAAGAGGCTTCTAAAGACCTTTAATGTTGTAAGTAACTGAGATTATATAGAAAGAGAGGTAAGGAAAGAGGACTGATCTATTGACAGTGCTGGAATAAAGCCAGTTTTAAAGCATAATTTCACTTTGAAGAAAAAAGCTGCTGTCCTCTACATCCTGCACATCCACAGCCGTTGAAGGAACAATTGCCACTATAAGGAGCAGCTTTTTCCTCCATAATCAGTGCAAAGATAGTTTTTGATACTTAACATTGTAATAATATCTCACCTCTGTCATTCTGATGTCTTCGTTCCACTTGCCTACAGCGAGCTGCAGTGTGGAAGATGTAAATAAGTGGAATAAAAATATAGTGTTCAGGTCCTTGGCCATGACAGCTCAGTTTCTGTGCAAAAGCTGGCCTGAAACGGAGGAAGAGCAGTCAGACGCGCAGCAAAAGTAAATGAAGGCTCTGCTGACCTGCTTTCTGCTCTTGCACAGAGGAAGGGTTGAAATGTCCTTTCCATCAAAATAAGAAGAAAAGAGAGCAGTGCTGCCCATTAGCAAAGCCAGGGGATAGAGGAACCTTCAGCAGTTGCAACAACCATGTTCATCAGGAGCTGGTTTCATGAACAAGTCCTTGTTTATAATCACATGAAAACGATGACTGGCTTTGGAATGGGAAGAAGATAATAAAACTGCTCCAGAGGAAATAAGAAGCTTAGGTGTTGTTACTGTGGGCATAACACCAACTGCATTATAGGGGTGGTCTTCACTGAAGGAGTAGATTGGGTCCTCTGAAGGGCATACTCTTTCAGGATTTGTGCCACACCTGTGTTCATCAGAACAACTCTGTTTATTGTAGGGGCTGTCACTGAAACCTCACATGCCTTCCATGCCCGAGTCCTTCTGCATGCCTCTTGTACGGACAAAGCCCCAGTTCTTGCTCTTTTCCCTCCAGAGGGTTTCTGGAGAACCATCTTTGTCATCCCCGTGAGGGATTTACAGTTGAGCCTTTGCCTCCTTCATTCTTTCTCTTAGACTTGAAACTGGAAAACAAACATAACCCCTTCCTTGATTTTTGAAGCCCTTATCAAAACATGGCATCGTGAGGAATACTCAAGCAAGTAACTGTCCCACAGTGGAGACCCTCATATATGCCTGGTCAAAACCAGACATACAAAACTGCACTCCACAGTCATAATTCAACAGTATTTCAGGGCAGGGAAACCATGTGAAAATATAATCTGGTTTTATCCATTGCACAGACACTGTGGGCTGAACCCAGTTGCCTAAACACGTATGTCTTGTGCCACCTGAAATCTCCAAGTACATCCAAGACCACCATTTAAGGTTGACCCAGGATCTCTGGCAGAAGCACACATGTAGAGGAGCACCTGGAGATCAGACAGGACCTTTAGGACATCTTGAATGGTTCTAAGTTCCTTATGTTTATGCAACCTTTTACTAATCCTAATATTTGGGCTTAAACCCCAGAAGTTAGGAAAAAGGTGAAAAAGAAACAAGGGAGACTAATGTGCTATCGGTGCCTGAGGTCTCACTTTGGTGTTACATGGTTTGAACATTGACTTCCTAGGCTGCTATTTCCCTGGATTGGTTGGGCAAAATATTGTATTATTTGAACTTAGAAAATTGTTTCTAAAGGATTATGCTGCTGAGTGGCCATATTTACTGTTCAGACCCACATTCTCAAAGCTAGATCTCTAGGTGTGATGTTGGTTTAAGTCTCCATCTCTGTAAGCGTCTACTTCTTGAAAGCCATTAGGGCATTGGAGGTGGATCTTACAGAATGCAGAAGGGAGCATTTGCTTAATTTTGTTTTTCAGTTGTCTCAGAAACCCTGTCTTTGTGCAAAATAAAACCCTGTAACTTTTGCTCTTTTACTGGGAAAGGCTTGCATTTAATCTTATGGGCTATCTACACACTGCTTGCAGTTTATACATGTGCACTATGTGCTGAGCAAAACCTGTGAAAGCTGTAATCTGACAGCACAGAGACCAGGTGAAAATCTTCAAGCAAAACAGCTTAGGCAACTGAAACAATCTAGACATTTATGTTGAACTTTTCTGACTTACACATTACCAGGAAAACTTGAAAACAATCAAAAACTTCTCAAATATTTGCTTTTCACATGTTGCAAGTGAAAATTAAATGTCCTTTTAAACCAACATTTCATATGGAAGTCTACCTGTATTTATTTTTTTTAAGGTTAAAAATGCTTTCCAAACAAGATGAAATGCTTAATTTCAGATTGTCTTTTTCCTTAGCTTTCATTTTTCCAACACTTAAGTTCAGTAAGAAAACCTAGAAGTTGCTTATTCACTCACCTTTCTTATAGTTTTATAGCCTTCAAAACCCTAAATATGAACATTTTCAGGCTTTTCATGGCAAAATCAGAGATGTTTTCTAGGCCTTTCTACATTTTTGTTTTCACAGCTTGAGGCAAATGAGAGATGAATATAAAAAGGTACCTGATTTTTCCAATTTTGGGGAAAAAAAACCCTCTGTACATGAAGTGAAAAATTCAAAGCTTGCACAGATAGTTTACTTGAACTATTAGAATCATTTTTCCTAAATAACCTGTCTTATAACACACTGGAGAACTTTAGCTAACACAAATCACTGTAGCAGGGAGGACATTCATTGAGCTAATTCAGTTTGCTCGCTTTAGAAACTTTCTGGCTCATTCTTGGTTCTTGGTCCAAGTAACTTTCTGAATATCTCCCTTAAATATTTCAGAAGTGGGCTATAAAGGTTTAGTTTATATATTCAGAACCAGCATTGCATAGCTAATTTGCAATTTCTCCAAATAAAACAAAGTTCCTCTTTCAGGTTTTCCCAACTCTACTCAAAGGAAGCATTTTCCTCTCCCTATACGCTAGTATCAATGGGGCTTAAATGATATCAATTGGATTTTCATGCTTCAGGAGCTAAGTTTTGGGCTTTGGGTGGTTGAGGTGCAATGTAATGTTACATTATTTATTTATGTTTTATGTGTTGTGATGTTATTTTTGCAATAAAACTCTCTGGATTTTCAATTTTTATCATCTTTACAAATGGCATGTGGATCTTTGACATGAATATACCACATATTTCATTGGGAAATGTAAAAATAATTTTCTTCATTAAACATACACAGAGATTTCATTAGGTGACTGAAGAAAAACACTTCAAAATATCTCTACATAAACTGTTTCTAAACTAGGCAATTGACATTTCCTTTCTTGGAATTTTTTGCTTTAGAGTAACCATAGCAGTTATTTTTCTGATATGTTCCAGCCAATTGTTGTAATCACTGTGGTCTTGTTAGGTTATTTCCTTGAGAAAACGGCTGCTCCCTTTTTTCCCTGTAGAATTCTTAGAGTGAAAACATCATTTTACTGTCAGCAATATGATGTGTTTCAGGGGAAGGAACTAATGACAGGTCATGACTCTCTTCAAGAAGGAAAAACAAGCCTTCTCCAAACTATGAAAAGGCAAGTCAATTGCCTGCTCAGCGTCTGGGGATATTTTCTAAAGCCAAACGATACATGGTGTGATTGTCATATTCTTGCAGTCATGGAAACTTAAAGTGTCTTAAAAACAGTGACCTTTGGCTCTCCAGCTCCTTCTGAAACAGCCTATAAAAGAGAGCCAAACTGAAGTAAATCAGTGCGGAATTCTCCATGCCTGATCATTCTCTGTAGCACTTTAAAGTTGGTTGTTCTACATTTCAAGGATCAAATCTTTCAGAGATGACGTTGTATTTTTTTGGCCTACTGCTAACCTTACTTTCCAAGCACATTTACAGCAGCTCCTCTCCTATATACACACACACAAACCGAGATCAGCTAGGTGCCCAGCACAACCTGACGCAACATGTTGCATGATTTGCCATCGGAATCAATGTACGCTTTCAAAAATGCCGCAGCACCTGCATGGAAAAATAACTGTATGAGAGAAGTGTTGGCCTTGGACTGATATGCATTTAGGTCTGGCTGAAATCCTGGTCAATGTAAAGTAGACTACTATAGTGCAGGTCTCATCTCACTGAGGGCTGAGGCTTCAAGATGAAACATAGTCAAGTCCTTATCCCATAAATGCCTGTAAATGAGTGACAGAAGTTGTTGTGGAAGGAGATGGTGTACCTCCTCCACCCCCATCTATTCATTCACCCGTGGCCAAATGAACACCAAGCAAGTTCATGCTACTGCCATTTCTGCATTATCTCACCTCAGCTGCGGTAAGCTTGTTGTCCATAGTTCCTTCTTAGGGCCTCCAGTGTAGCAGGAGGGAGCTTGCTGGGTCCTGGTGGAGTAAACATGGGAATTACTCTTATGAAATAGATCCTACAGACTCGTCCTTGATAAACAGATTTTGATCCAGGAGGTGATTATGGTTCTTACGAAAGAGTTGCCCCATTTCATGAGTGTTTCTGTTGTTCTTGGTCCATTTTCAGAAGAGACTGCCTTGTTCAGATTAGAACGACATTTGTGTTTATCTGTTTGACATTATAATTTGATGAGAACATTAACTGTTTCCTGCTTACTGAAGGAAATTATGTCCCGGACTGTTACAACAAAAAGAGAGAGAAAACACACAGGCTAGATGCCTGCATTCCCTAGCCTCACTGGCAGTATAAAGAGTAAAATCTGTTCATAACTGGTCAGCTAAGGGGGGTGGAGGCAGCTCTCTGCCAGCATGAGGTGGTGTTGCCTTCCACCATGCCCCTTGGTCCCCCTGTTCTCCCCGTGGCAGGTGTCATCATGGTGTCATCTGCATGGCTGCTCGTCAAGATACCAAGAAGGATAGAGACAGCCCTTGCATTCCTCCAGTTCTCACCTGCCTTCCCCAAGGGACCTGCAGCCATCCATGCATGTTACCACAGCCCTGGTGCCAGGGCAGCTCTGCGGGGACTTTCACAGCGAGCAGCTGTTAGCTTGCAGGGAACCGCATCCCTTCCTAAAAAAAAATCTGCAGAACCAAATCCAGAGCTAAAAGCGCCATACTTGGTGGTGGTGTGCTGAGCATAGCAATTCCTTTCTCGCAGAACAGCGCAACGGGATGGGAACACCTCTGACAGCTGTTCATAAACTTGTTCATGCTGCTCAGTTTTCCCAGTTTTTCTGCTGTGTGATAAAAAGACAATGTGTTTCTTTCCCCCCAAGTTAACTTTTTTCTTTTTTTTTCCCCCCTTCTAATTCTAGAAGTCCTGATCCCTATTACCTAATGTCACGTAGCAGGAAATACCTCATGGCAATTTATTCATTGACTGCTCTTGTATAATATGTATTTAGGCTTGGCTATTCCATTTTCAGCTGTTGCTATTTTTTTTTTTTTACTGGTGGAGTGACCTACATTTTTGTGAGGAAAAAATCACAGTTTGTCAATGTGTAAAAACAGTTAAAAAAATCATGAATAAAGCTCTGTGAGATGAAGGAAGATATGCCATGTGTCACCACAAATCGGTAAACTGTAGCTCCCTATCCGATGTCTGATAGCCCCATTATCTTAATAGCCAGTAGCAAATGAAATTCAAAGGATAGAAGATTCAGCTCAGATGTTTTTCTGAACCTCCCAGACTATGCAATTTTCTTACATTCTCTGTCTTTATGTCTGTCTGAGGCTCAGGTCTTAGTTGATCCTAATCTGTTAATTATGCCAGATTACGTGGTGGTTGAGTATTACGTAATAGAGAAGCAAAACATTTCTGCTTGCTATCTTTGATCTGAACTCAAATTTCTAGAGGGCATGAATTGGACTGGAGCTGCTCACCTGTTCCCGTAGTCATTCTTTTCCTAATTTAGCTACATATAAGGCATAATTCTATATCCATGGCTTCTTGGCAATAACAGGGTAACCTTGAGAGAAAGCAAACAACCTTCTGTCTAAAAAGCTTTTCTTGGTACAGACTTCATTTCTTCTGAATAATTTCTTTGAAGTCCCTTCTGGTGAGGGAAATCCTGTACATTTGCTTAATGACTTTTGCAAGACTAATTTCTTCAGACTGGCCATGCTGATTGACAAAAAGCTTTGCCTGAAGCTAAGAATAGCCTGTCTCACAGTTGGGGTTCGGAAATGCATTGAACTGCCAGACTTGCTTTGTTTCAGGTAATGCTATGAACATGAAACTCAGATTACTTTTCCTGAAGTACTGGCAAAGTAAACAACTTTTTTGTTGAGGCTAACCAGTTTTGAGTAACCTGGGGTCAGTGAAATAGGAAATCTGAGGTTTTGTGTCATTCTAGGCAGCACTGAGCAGTTTCTTCTGAGGTGGAACTTGAGGGTCAAATCCATCTTTAATTTAACTGCAAGCTCTTACTCCACATTCAAACAATTCATTATTTAACTCCACCAAACAGGAGGCACTCAAACACACACATGGCAAAATGTCATGACATGAGTGTCCCAGATGCCTTTGGGATATGCCCCATGCTCCGGCAGTCCATCAAGCTGAAGCCATTTGCCTGGATGATTCGCCCAGGAGAGAGATAACCAAAGGATTTCAGCTCAGTTTATTGCAATGTCTGTCAGCCCCAGTGAATACCCATAAACTTGGTGCACTTTGTTTGAACAAGTGTTGCTGTCCAAAGAATTTTTAATAAGGTACATAATAAAGTTTATTAAGCTATAGCAAGCCGACGTGTTTAAACATATGTTAACAGTATGTCTAAATGAAGTGTTTATGTTGCTGTGTGTCCAGTCTCTCTTCCAAAAAAAATTTCTATAAAGAAAAAATAGGGTAAAAAGTTACCAAATACATGCCTGATATTATTCTTCTTTCTGGAGGAATTACTTTGAAAATATGTTTCTTGTTATGACATCAGGTTTATATTGTGCATTACAGTTTTCTGTGCTTGTCCAAAAATGTTTAACTCTTAGGCACATCCACAAAAGTTGTGTGGATTCCTGTCCTGATTTTGACAGGATATCTGGTAATATGAAGTTCTGGCCACTATATTCAACATAAAGAAGAACACCAACTTCAAAATTATAGACATACTTCGAAATCCCGGTTAAGTATCATGTTTTTTTCCTAAGAATTAAGTATTTTCTAAGTCAAAGCTAATTGCGAGATTCAAAGATAAGAGCCTAGATGTCTCAAACTTCCAGGTTTTTTGCTCCTGCTCTTTTTCCCATTGCCTTTATTTTATATGGCTGTCTTTTTGGGGCACACTCTGGTTTTTTAGTGTCTTTTTATACAAATACCTGGAAGTATGCAGAATAACAATAGTTATTGTAAGTGATCCTCTTTCACAAAGCACCGCCAGCTCCCACAGAAAAAAACTGACCCTAACTTACATTTAGAAGTGAACAGTTTAGTTTGGATAACAGGACGGATCTTCATCTTCCAGCATTTATTGCAAACAGATAATTTCTTCTTGTTGTTCCTTATAAGCCTGCTTATTTCTGGGTCAGACAAGTCCTGAGGACTGATGTGACTGCTACATACACCATCTGTTTCCCTGTTCGCGGTTGAAAAAGGGGACCCACTCTTTTTCATTTCCTTGTTTCTTCAGTACTCTGGGCCCTGGTCTCCTGTTGTAGCCAGCATACACCAATGGAAATAAATAGACAAAGGAATAATACCAGCAGAAGCCAGATCTTTAGTTTTGTTGCCTGATGTGTCTTTCTGCCTTCCGACTCCTCCCAGCTGCTAACGTTCCTGTGCCTGGCTCATGCCATCTGACAGGGACCTGCAGCTCCTTTGCTTGGACCCTGTTGCAGCAGCAGCCTTAAGGACTCAGGCAGTCCAATGGTGGCCTTGCTTGTATGTCAAAGGAGGCATTGCTTCCACCTTGACTTTGTAGTGGCTGTTGTATGAGTGATGTTCAATCCTATAGAGAGGATCAGTCCCTGACTGATCTCATCCAGCTACCAAAGAGAGGGATTGTCCAGCTTTGGGTGCAGACTGGTGAATCACTTAAAAGCCTTGGCCAAGCTAAGGGAAATCAAAGCAATTACTTATCTCGTCTGTAGCTAGGCCTGTCCAGCTCAGTGAAAGCTTATATTTAATGCCAAATTATAGATAACAGTCTGTTCTGCTAAGGTTTTGATACCATATTCAAAGACCTAATGTCTGGAAGACCTTAATTTAAAGCCATTTCAAATTGTTGGCAGAAAACTTTGCATTATTGATATTCAACATATTTTTGTTTTCTGATTTACAGCATATTTTATTCCTTGTGAAACTTATAAGCCCAACTAAGCGACACACTGAAAAACAAATGTTGCTAAAATGATTAAGCAGCATACAGATGGCTTATATGTTCCTATGTCAAAGGAACAGCTTTATAAATGAAGCATGTGTGATAACCATTTATGTTTTACAAAAAAAATGCTGAGCATTTTTTTAAACAAACATGCTTTCAAAGAAAAACATTAACCAACTTGATTAAGAGATTTAACAGCCAAAGTCTGTCTAGCATAGACTCTCGGTAGCAGCTGTAACCTTGTGAAAATTGACCTATAACATAGCCACAGGGTTCTTGATTCCAAGAAGAATCTTCTCTTTAAGAAAATTGATTTGCTTTAGAAACCTTGACCCCTCACTATTTTTCATCCTCCATCAACCCCTGGGGCCCACTGACCTCACTGAAAGAAGTCACACGTATGAGACATCCCCCTTCAAATGAGTGGAAAGCTTTCCATGTAGGGTTTGTTGGGCCAAGGTTCACAGCAACAAATCTTTCCTTGTTCTGCTGCAAGATTAAGTCAAGATGACTGACATAATTGGCCAAACAGTTTTCTAACTGGCTTTTTACTTTTGAGATGACCTCTGTTTCTCTCATTCATCTGCTGATTACAGGTCAATAATACTGTCAAGGAGAGATAAAATAATTTTGTCACTTAGAAATATTGTAATAGGATAAAACCCCTGGCTTGTCATATCACTAAATTTGAAAAGATAATTGAGCTGTCAATTTAAATATCAAATGAATGCCTCCATGCAAGCAGTGTTAATAAAAGCCAAGAGGCAGGTAGAGATGAGCTCAGCTGGAGGAAGGGGGCTGAATTTTGGTGTCTGAGACCTCAGTACATGGGATAATTCTCTGAACTTACTATAAGCTAATCTGAGCTTCATGCTTCTACAGGACTACACTGGCTGCATTTATTTTATGAATATTCTTTCATGCAGTCCTTGAACCACCCACAAGTGGGAGATGATCTTTATTGAGAATGTCATTTCAGCCTGTCAGCTTCTGCACCTATTAGAAGGTGTGGAGACATGAAAAATAAGTTTATTGCCAGCTCTTTTTTCCCTCTTTCTAGTGAATATTCCTTTCAAAGGTCACTTGCTTGTTTGGATTCATCAAGACAGTGACCAATTTTTATTTCTTGTTGCCTACCATGATGTTCATATAATCCAAAGTTTGCTTCCATTCCTATAGCAGTAATTACCATTAATGTGCTAAAGTTGTTGACTGCATCACTGAAGGCCCGAGGGAAAATGTTTGCACTGGGTTTCAGTTACTATTTTCTGTATGTGCTCTGCTGGTTGTATTTGCCAGGCTTTTGCATTTATTAACTGAGTTCTGTGATGCGCTTGGCCCTTCTTTCTGCTTTTGAATTGCCCTCAGTTCTTCCTGGCAGATCTTGAGTGTTACACTGATACAAATGAGAAGCAATGAACTCGACTGAGGACATCCAACTGCATTGAGATCACACAGGGAGTGCTCAGCTCTTTTTGGATACAGATGTCCAGTCTCAAGTGGGAAGATACACTGTTAGCATCAGCCACAACCAATATTATCCAAAAACAGGATCTGTAGAGTGAGAACCAGGCTGGTATATTTGAAGATTTTTGTGGCTGGCTCCCAAAGTTTCATAGAAAATAGGAATTCAGGGTTGGCCACAAAAGTAGTGACATCAACTAGGAATGAGAAGCCAATGTGTTTGTCTGTGTGCAGCATAGGGAGAAGAACAAATTTACATCATGGGACAGCCAACATTTATAAAGCCAGCAACGGAGCTGTGGCTCGTATGAATGAGTTATAGCCCATCTGAAGAACAACATAATTGTGTAGAGGTATGAATGAAAAGGCTTTTTCTTTGTGGAAAGAGAAAAAGCATACATCGGGTTCTACAACCATGAAAAAGAAGACGAAGTCTGCAGCATTTATTTAGGGCTGATTATATAGATATGAGTAAACCCTATTAATTTCCACGGTACAAGATGAATGCAACCCACAAGTATTCCCGATCAATCCTTAATCAAAAGCAAGTTCCCAGGAGACTTTACATTTGTGAAAATATTCCAACTGACATTTTCACTATAAGTGTATCTTCTTCACTTTCATGTTCAGCTTTCGATGTGGGGGCAGATTATAATCAGTGGTTTTACAGCTCTTTGGGACATAGAGGGTTTTTTATCAACTCATGGATTTTGTTACACAAAGTTTTCTTTGTACATTGGAAGGCTGGAGAATTGGCTCCATGTGAGCCGGTAGAGTTTATAAAACCTGCAAGCACTAAACTCTGTTGGCTTCCCATGTGAAAACAAATGTGATCCTGGAAACCTATGACTTGAAACAGAACCCACAGATATATAAAATCGTCTTGAAACAGAACTACCCCATCCAGTGTTCATGTAACTTAATGGTAAATACCAAGCATTCAGAAGCCTTAAATCAGCCTCCAAAACCTTGAAATCATAGTTAAAGTCATGTTCTGCTAAATAAGTAAATAAATAAATTTTTAGTTTGTTTGATTACTTTGTGGCTCTGGGCCATTCATAACCACACTTCCAAATTCTTTGCTTCAATGAAGATGTCTAGAAACATTCTATTTTTAAATTAATAGCTGAGTATCTTATAATCAGGTCACTCAATGAGATGAAGCTTTCAAAACCCCTGACATGCCAAGCCTTGTCACTTGTTCAGATTCACTTGCAAAAGGTACTCAGGGTGCAGGGCAGAGGAGAAGCAGATCCTGACCTTCCCTGACATGTAAACAACTATCTCTTCCTCTCCAGAAGTAACAGCTAGTTGAAATCAGAGAACACACCCTGACATACTGAGCAGCTTTTGGCTCTGAAACAGTTATTGTTGTAACATGTGAAACTGCATCAGCCTCTCAGTATCTCTGAAAGAAAACAGACTTTAAATCTTTCCATGTAGAAACACAGCTGAGGGGAGTAATTGGCACATTTCACAGGGCTGAAAAGATTTTGGTTTTCCATTGTTTCTGCTCAGTTAAAGACACCTGTGTATTTATCCTCCTCTCTACCTGTATATCAAAACTGGGGGCTGTGTGTAAGTGGGCACTTCATTCCTCCTGACTTGGCTGTATGGATGTGAAACGCAGCTCTCCAGCCCAGCTTTTGTAAATCGCATGTGTGTGCAGTTAATAGAATAGAGTAGAGTAGAATAGAGCAAATAGAATATTTCAGTGGAAAGGGACATACAACGACCATCTTGTCCAACTGCCCGACCGATTCAGGGCTGACCAAATGTTAAAGCACCTTATTAAGCGCGTTCTCTTTGCACCAGGTCCCTAAACTTTTGTGCAACTCTGCATCTGGACCCTTGCCTGTGCATTTATACATTCTTCTCCCTGGTTTTAAATATAGATATTTCTGTAAACAGGTCCACATTCTTTGTCCCACAAAGAGGAAAGAGAGAAAGAGTGGGGAAAAAAAATGTAGGCAAAGGAGGAATTTGGCAGCTATCTTCAAGCCCACAGTGCTCATGTAATCACTTTTTCTTTTTTAAAAGGGGGAATTTGAGGCGAGGGAAGGCTGGTGGAGCCAGTCACAGCAGAGGCTTCTAGGAGCTGGGTCAGGGCTCGTGCTGAGGGGGCCATGCCCTTGGGGGATTACGAGGCCCAGCTGCCGGGGGGCTGGGCCGTGCCAGGTGTGGGGAACCAGGGCAGTGCTGAGTTTTGGGGGGCCCTGAGCTGGGACGATGCATGGGGCAGACCCACTGAGGGCAGGGCTGTCCTGGGCATGGGCTTCCCCACAGATGCCAACTGCAGGCAATGGCTCGTCCTGCCTCCGTGTTGCCATCAGACCTGTGCTCCCGCCTAATCCTGCCTCTGGCCTCCGCCGGGCCAAAAAATGGCAGCCTTAGCGGTGGCTGGTGGCANCTGAGTTTTGGGGGGCCCTGAGCTGGGACGATGCATGGGGCAGACCCACTGAGGGCAGGGCTGTCCTGGGCATGGGCTTCCCCACAGATGCCAACTGCAGGCAATGGCTCGTCCTGCCTCCGTGTTGCCATCAGACCTGTGCTCCCGCCTAATCCTGCCTCTGGCCTCCGCCGGGCCAAAAAATGGCAGCCTTAGCGGTGGCTGGCGGCGGTGGTGTTGGGCTGCGGCTTGCCGTCATCTCCACAGTAGCGTGGGCTGAGCATGGCTGCTCGCTAACCAACCACCACTGTGCAGGCACATGGCCTACTGCGATCATGGCTTTCCTCTCCAAAACCTTCCTCCTGCCTCAACCACCTTTTCAACCCTTCCAACTTATTTGAATTTCTTTGAGTGTTTGAGGCTGCCGTTTGCGATCCAAATATCATGGTGATGGTGTTTTCATGGCGGCCGTTTTGGATAACATGTCAGAAACGGCAGTTTGTGTGGCTTGCCCAGCAGGGGCTCATAGAAACCCCTGCCAGTAAAAGATTGAGTAAAATAAGAATGCTGAATTTTTTAAATAAATAAACATATACTCATACTTAGCACCCCACATCCCCTCCTTAGGTTGTGTATTTCCAGTCATCTTCAGATTCTTCTGATTTCAACAGGATTTGCGCACAGTCAAAACAAGTGCAAATTTGGCCTCAGCATAGGTGGTAGCCTGGTTTCAAACTCTTGGTCTCCATCTCATGGTTCCTCTTATGTCACAGCTGGTTTACCTTAGAAGAGAAGACTTTTACCAACCAAACCACAGAGACAAGTAATTAAATCTAAATTAAGTCACCCCCTCTTTTTTCCTTCAAGTCCACTTGCATCTTAAAGCTGCACAGTGAAGTAATTAAATGTTATAGGAGTTGCAGCTTCTTAAATGCAGATTTATCGTATTAAATACAGCAGGGATAAGCATTAATAAGGTATTAGCTTGGTCTGAAAGAGCCATGGGAACCAACAACCCCTAAGTAATTAGCTAGGTTCTAATACTGATATATTTTGTAGCTGCAGACAAATGATTTACCTTCTATGCCTTTATTTCCTCCTCTGTATTATGAATATTGCATATTCAGTATTGCAATGATGGAGTCACATTTTTTTGCCTGCTGGAAGACAACAGATTGCAGTGTCTTGGGAAAAGGGAAATAAATGTCTGGGAAATAATGAGAAAGATTACTCTTCTAGTGTCAATTGCCTTTCTTGTGTGGGAAGCTCTTCTGCCAACGTTTCTTCTCAATGTTTTTCATTTTTCATATATGAACATAAGCTGGTCACACTGAGGCTGAATTCACCTCACTTAACTTTAACCAACTAAAAATGAACCCTCCACCTTACACAGGTCTCCCAGGATTTCTTTAGTCAAAGGAAAGAGATAGACTATTGCAGAAGTTCCACCTGTTTTAAACACCTCTGAGTGAACTGCCTTCTGGAGGCATCTATATCTCTAGATTGGTTATAGGGGAGGTAGATGGCCAAAGACGAGTTCCCATTCTGAGAATCCGTTTGGGAGCTTTCTTGAAGTTTCCAAGCACTGAGCAAAGTATGATGCTTTGTTGAAGACGCCAGTTTATGATCAGGGGTCCCTGGCTTCTTTGTTGTGATAAGATAGCGTTAACTTCTTCTGCCAAAAGATCATTGAGAGCTCTCACTGATTTCACGCAGTGCAGAGAGTGTGCTTACATTTCTGCACAAGAATGAGTTTCTTTTAACATGAAGTTCAAGTCAAGAATCATTCACATGCCCTCACACACACACAAAACCCATATTATAAATGGATATTGGATATATAAATAGCAATCACATTTGCCTTTCTAGTGGCCAAAACAAAGGAGGCCTGAGGGGACAGGGAAAGACTGGAGAAGCTGGTAAATACTCACAACCATGTATGTCCAAGTCAGCAAATAGCACACACAGCAAGGCTGGGAGACCGTTAAAACTCCACCATCTGACAGCTGCTTGGCAGCTTTTGAGAACTGAGTCATAGGCCTTGACCCCATTTCTGGCAGACAAGTGCCTGACCACAAAAACCACCATCACAGGTGTCACTGTTGTCGGTAGGTTCAGTGGAGGGATGACTGATTAGGTAGCAATCAAAAAGGTCATGGGGTTGAACTGTCCTATGAAGGACTCCCCACTTGGGCAGTTTTACCTATGATTTGCTATGGCCAAGTCCCATGATTTACGTGTCTTTTCCTGGCATTGAACCTGTCTAGCTGCATCTTCACTTAATAAAAGATATTCACTGAATCTTTGATGTGAAAGTCCTGGAAGGAAAGAGAGAGAGAGAGCCTGTAAGTGTCAGAATATAGCCCTCTTTATGGACTATAAGAAAGAGAAGGTTACTTACAGCTTCAGGACCAGATGTTAGCCAATGTGGTGTTACTGCCCTGAAATTAACAGTGTTTCTTGGTAAGATATGCATGTTTGCATAGGTATTGGGTATTAAATGACATTTACTCAGAACTCATCTGAAAACTTTGGTTAACGAAAAGCTGTTTATCATCACATATTTCTCTTATCTCGAGATGGTCCAGATGCAATTGCTGTCCAAGTCAGCACAGTCTCACTGAAGTCAGTGGCCTTAGTGAGGCCACAAGTGTGACCCCAGAGTTTTAATATGTGGTGGGACTCTGGTACTGCTGTCTGAGCTGCCTGGGACTTCACACACAATTTGTACACAAACCACCTTTTCAAAGACAGGCTTTCTAATAAAACAGCCACTGTTGACACAAATAATCCCACATCTCTGATTTGCATAACCTCTAGGAAGCTGGATAGCAGAGGAAATAAGCAATAACAGCAGTGTAAATGGCCTTAAGTGAAAGCATATCAGTTACAATGTACCAGTTCAGTCTACAAAGCTCGGTTTATGGTGATGGAAAAAATAAGGGGAGACATTGTGTGTTCATAAAGGCTTGACCTCTAGTGCTTCAGAAGACAGAAGAGGCTACATTCAAGGCAAAACAGACTTTCTGTGCACAGTTATTCTTTACAGGACTTTGCTAGGATTCACATACACACCCCCTTTGCTTATGAAATAGGAGAGGAAAGGAGCACCTAACAAATGAATGTGCGTAGCTCAGCAGCCCCAGCTGGACCAGTTCCAATATATTTTTCTTGATAAACAGTTAATCCCTGAGTATAGCGTGGCTTGCATTCCTCAAAACTTAACATTAATCATGGAAAAACCCAAGTTCTCCTTGCACTGTGTGAGTGCCTATGAACAGCTCCTTTGATAAGAGTGTTTTTATGCGCCTGGAGGGATTAAGATTTTTGGACCTCTGTCCTATAAGTAATAGGCGGACGTTCCTCTGCATGTGAGTCTGCTTTCATTGCTGGTTTCAAGCCACAGGGAATTAGCAGGGATGTTTGAACTGAGAAGTTGTACCATGCTCCTGTTCCTCCATTGTATTTGTGCTGCTTCATGGCACTTGTAGCATGGCACAGTATTATAATTGTGCATTGTCGGCAGCCAGAGAGGAGACTGGGAGACAGAAAAAGGAGGAAATTTCTAAGTGTAAGAAGGGCAAAATTAAATGCTAGCTTTTAAATGGTGAAACATTTAGTCACACAATTATGTTTCTTATTAATACAGAAGGTGAATAGAGCAAGGCCAAAAACTATTTACTGTCTTACCTTGCTGCCCAAGCAATGGGAAGAAAATACAACTGTAAGTCTTTTCCCCAATTAAGTAACAGGTGAGTTGTCATTACAATAGGTGTATATCGGACATAGCCATAGATTATGATTTTTTTCATAGTGAGACTAGTTAACAGCACACATCTCCATTGTATATCAGACACTGTTCATAGTCTGGACTGTGAGCCAGGCTAGATTATTCCAGTTACTTGGTCTGGCCTTGTGCTCGGGAAAGACAAAACCCTGACTATATGATGGAGGCCCAGAACTTTCAGCTGACGTAGTACCTCATGCCTTTTAGAAGAGTTAGTCAGTCCTCATTTGAAATGGGCAAACCTTCACACCCTCAAGTATGCTGTTTATTAAAAAAAATAGATGTTAAACTAATTTCTGTTTTGAATTGTTCTAACTGCAACTTTGAATCTGTGATATCTATCCAATACTGAAAATAACCAGCGCTCAACAAAGAGATACTTCTACTTTCTGTAAGTATATACAGTCTTTAACTTTCTTAATGTTCAACATTGCAGTTCAGAGGATAACTTAAAACATACAACCGCAATAGGCACTTGTAGACCTGAACAAAGGATTCTAAGAACTTTAGTAGAAGTTAATAAAGATAAAAAGGGTCTTAAATATGGGCTGATTTTGTTTTAAAGGTACACTACCAGTGTGAAAAAACAGACATGATAATTGCTCAGTCTTTACCTGCATTGATGAACTTTCATGCAAGGAAATTTAACAGTCTGCTTGTCACATAAAGAAGGCTCACAGCACGTCCGCAGTGAATAGCTGCCCCTCTCCATGCCCTTGCACACAGACACGGGCAAGTACCCTTGCATAGGCTACTCAGTTTATGAGCCACAGAGACAAGAGAAAGCAGTCGCACCTCCCCAGCTCCATTCCCACAACAAGCTAGGGACAGGACAAGTGCTGTATCAAGTGAACAACTGGCTGACTCTCTCTCCTTGGAGAGCATGTGAAGAAAATATGATACTGGAATTCTCTGAGATCCAAGAGCCAGAGCAGCTCCCGAGCAGTACGAATACGAGCTGGCCCTTTCACATGATCATTCTTCAATGGCACCAGAGATCTTGGCTACAAATAGACTGTTTAAATAAGAAATCAGGTCTGATGATTTTCATCCTTTAGAATAAAAGCAGACGTGAAAAAAAGTAGAAGGCAAGGGAAGAGACAGTAAGCGGAAAAGTTTAAGAGTAAAAGCAACATTCTGTATTTCTCCATTGTTTATTTCCATATATTTATATATTTCAGGATCTGTTTCTTACTGATTTTTTGCAAGGAAATGAATGCTGTCGTGATGTTTACTACATTCATAGATACCATCTGCTTAGCTTTACTTCCTTCTAAATTATTTTAGTATATTTTATTTTAATTTAATTTACTAGAAAGATGTATAGGGTATTTGGTCGAGTGATATGTGGACAGACCTGAAAAATACTATTTTAGTGAAGACAGAATTAAAACAATCTTTCTAAAAAGAAACACAAAAGGAAGACAGATTTTTCTGTCATTTCTGTCACATTTCATGTGCTGATTGTGATGGTTTTAGTCCTTATAAGCACAAGAACAAAGAGATAAAGTATTCAGAACCTTGCATTGTGATTTTGAAACATTTTCTAAATAAGAACTGTTAGAGGCAAAAGGTCGCCCAAGGCTCTGGAGTTAACAGTGTTACCTAAGATGCTGAACTTCAGGAATACATTTTACTGAAGTAATTGGTGGTATAAACAGAAATGTTTAAGACTATGCATGAACTGTAGTGTACTTTACAGAGTACTTTACAGAGCATAAATCTCTACCCATGATAAGGGTAAGGGAATGCAAAACTGCATGCTCCTTTGCTGCACCACACAGTAACTTAATTACTCCTTTATAATAGCAATTTAACTTATAGAGCTGTGTCCTTTGCCACAAGAGCCACATGACTGGCATAAGAGAAATCATTTGGAAACAAATTCCTAACCAAGATGAAAGGACACTTTGTGCACAACAACAAGCAGATGTGGGCTAATCCCTGCTCTCAGTTTCTTCATTTTTGGGCAGTATTCTCCAGCTTTTTGGAATTGAGCTGACCAGAGTATATATTAGTTCCTGGGTATCTTGGAAGAAAATAAAGGCAATCTCAGAAGTATCCATTTCCTCTGGATTAATTTCTGGAGCCTGGTAGACTTCTGTCAGCCAGTTCCAGGCTGGAATTGCCATTTAACTTTCTATTTAACTTTAGGAAGTGCCAGAATTTTAGAGTTGGAGAAAACCAGCCCTTTGATTTGATGTCCAACAGGACATCCAAGCAAGCAGGCAAACTTGTTTGGTACTGAACAGTCTACTGAAGATGGTTCAGGTTTGTTTGCTCTACTGAAATGTCTAGGAAATTAAAGCAAATCCCTACTGCTAACAACCCCCAAAGTCTTGTCTGTGACAGACAAAGAATGACTGATCAGAGCATGGCAAAATACACCTTCAGTGTCAGCCTCAAATTTCCTGCCAGTGAGCAACCGTCAAAAAGTCATTATAAAATACCTAAAGTTTTTACCTCAGGTTTCCTCAAGAGAGAGAGAATGTAGCACTTCCAGCAGCAGAGAGATGTCCTTGGTGTGGATAGAGGCACCAAGTCATTAAAGTCTATATATATACACTTCTTTCCAAAGATACTTAAAAAAGTTTGGATGAGGATTTATTGGTGTGATTAAAAGCACTTTTCTCGTGCTTTATCAAAGTGGAGTTTCCCCATATATTTCCACATATACTCATTAAATTATACATATTTATTTCATATGTGTGTACTCACACGTTTACACATATACGCACATTACATTAACTTATATATAGTGTACCTATGTGCATGTGAACATCTTCAGTATGGTTTTCTTCCTGAGTATTACCCCTTAAGAAGATGGCAACGGATTTGGGCAGTATGTAAACAAAATTAAATAAATGCAAATAAACTAATTAGGAGAATAAAAACAAACAGAACAAATTCTGACCCAAGTGTAAATCCAGAATGAAGTTATATTGGTGCGAGAGCTATGTCAGCCCCCATATTTTTGAACAGAAGCAGAAGGAATTCTAATTAAAGGGAACAACTATGAAATGACTGATTTGGAATTAATTTAATTTCAGCATTAGGAAAATAAATATATATTTAAATTAGCAAAATTTATAAAAGATTGTCAGCATCTCACTTTAAAAGGAAATAGATAATCAAGTATATTAGAAGCAGTTCCATAATATATCACTTAATGGATACCCATATTACAGATACTCCTGTAAATTCTGAAGCTGTGTCTACACTTAATGCTCAGACTATCTACTGTGCACACAGTACATATTAGACTGTGGGGCTCATTGCCATAGACTATAAGAGGAACTAAATGTTTTCCCAAAAAGGGTTATACAGACATACAGAGAAACTGTCTTAAACTCAATGGACTGGATAGTTCCCAGTTGAGGTGCCCTTAAACTCACTGGCAGAAAATCACTACCTTAAAAGGGTATTAATAGACATTCAAAGTTAAAGCTCTTTTTGAGTGTACTCCATACAGCTTTTGCATTTGCACCTTTTTTATCTCACTACTAAATCAAACGGTTCTTTGTAGCATATTTTACCCTTGGCCCCTTATAGCTGTTGGATGCTGGAATGTCCCATATTTGCATCTTGTGCCCTACACGTGTCTAAACTCACGATCAATGTTTCATAAATAAATAGCTGTGATTGGAACGGGAAAAAAAAAAAGGTGTCTAAATTTAGGCGTCTAAACCTGAATGTTGGCACCCAAATAACTGGCCAGCTTTCCAAAAGCCAAGCCCCTGGAAATTTCCAGTAATCACAGTTGCCATACCAACGGCTGTCAGCACTCTTGCAAAAGCAGGTCATGTATTTAGGTGCCAAAATGTAGCAAGAGGGGTCTAATTTCAAGCTTTTTTTTTTTTTTTTCAGAAGATCTGGCCAAGAACAGTAATAATAATTGAGAACAGTTTCATCTCTGCTGCCAGTCTCCAGCTTCTCCAGATAGAGTCACAAGACTGCTATGGTCTTGCAAAAGGGAAGATATTTGGGCAGGTGAGGCACGAGGTGTCAGCAGTTAATGCCTGCTTCCATCCTGGGGTGCAGGCTTTGAGCTAACACAGAGATACTTAGCAAACTGATTTTGGGACAGCCAAAGAAGTGCAGGGCTTGGTGTAGGCTAATTTCCCCAGACTAGAGGCAGGGTATGGCTCAAATCCCAGGACAGGGAGAGTATCTGGTTTGTTGTGTTGTGGCATTGAGTACGGTGGAACTGCCGTGCAAGTGAGCATGTGGCCGGGTGCACACCCTCACCTTCGTCCGGTGCTGACTATGTCCCTGTTGTAATCCTTCCAGCCTTGTTGGGGTCCTGCATCGCTCTGCTGCCAACCTGCAGTTCCTTTTGCTGGGCATCAGGCAAGACACTTATGAAGGTGAGGACACTTGTGTCCCCAGGTCGCGCCTCCATCTCTTGAGGGCTTTGAGCACAGCCCCTGTGCTGCCTCTGCCTCTGAATACCTGCCTGACCTCAGGCAAGTCACTTAACCTCTCTGTCTTGAGGCAGAATAGAGATAACCCTACTTCCTTCTCCCTGCATTTTGTCTGTCTTCTTCAGCTCAGGTGTAAGCTCCTAAGGGCAAGGTTTGTCTTCTCTTCTCTGTGTGTTCAATGCCTATCAAAATACAGCCTTGATCTCAGCTGGGGCCTTGAGGCATGACTGCAGTACTGTTATTATCGTTAATAATAATAATAATGAATGCAATCAGATCAAAGACACTGACTGTATGAGTCATTTTTGGGGTAAAGTTAGTCATTCTAAAGAGCAAGAGGTATATGTAAACTTTAGCCACTGCCAAGGTTTCTCCTTTTTCCCAGCATTTAAAAATTCACCCTTGGGAGTATGGGTGAGCAACACGATCTGAAAGGTCTCAGCCCTGCCAGTGTTTCCATGTGGATAGGCACTTGTGCTCACATGTCGACAGTTGCAAGGTTGATGGTGTAACTTTGCTTTGTGTAATTCTGCTACGTAAATACCCTGTGTGGGTTTTCTGGATCATAGGTGAAACTCCGTTTCATATCAAGCCTTCTCTGAACTGAATTCAATATCTGTCATTGCCCCCAGTTGCAACAGGGTCTGTATGAAAACCAGAGGATACTGCTCATTGCCAAAAAACATATTTTTCTTGTTAATTGATGAGGTTTTTTGTTACTTGGTGTTTTTTTCTGATTTTTAATCAGTTGAATGAATCACAACAAAGTTGTCTTGAAAAGGAAAAATGACATTACAAGAATGAATTACTTATTAAAATCATTAAATTGAGATTTTTTTCACCTGAAAGAAGAAGCCTACAGCAAAACAATAGGATTACACAGATGCAAAATAAGACACAAGAGGGAGCTCACATAATAAATAACAGCGATAAATAAATAACATTTTGAAAACCGTTAAAACATATGGAGAAAAGGAAATTAATAAACACTGCAATTCCTATTATTTGCTGTTGCTCTTCTCATTATCTCTACAGATATTGTCACGGGCTATGGGAACATGCTTACAGACAAGCATCTCAGTGCATGAGACTTTGCCCACAGAACACAATAGCAGTGCCTGGCCACAAGAGCTTGTTCACTGGGGATAGCATAGAAGAGGGTGACCAAGCCAGGAGACTACAGGGCAAACAGAAAGTGACCTGAGTATAGAGCTCTTCCAGGAATTATTGTCAAATATTCAATGCATTTTGTAATTTTAAAATACATTTAAATATATACATGCATTTATGTTGCTTGAGAATGATGGCTCGTATTCAAGAGACAATTGCATATACAGAAATTTAGAGGACTTCAAACTGAGTCTGCAACGCAACAGCTGCATTTTGTATGTGGGGTCAGCAGGAGTTGTGTTTCAATGCTTGCAACTTTGGTTCACTCCAGCAAACAGATTTCACATTTCCCAGAACTCAGAGAAACTGTTCTCTTTTGCTGAACTCATCTTCATTTTTAAGTGTTAATCTGATCAGTCAAAACATTTCAATTCGTAAAGTTCTTGTGAAAATAAGGAAATATCTGTCAGTAACTACAGTGGCCTTGATCTGTTGGCAGAGATCCACCCTCCCTGCAGTCGAACACATGTTTCCACAGTGCTGGACCCTGGATCTTATATCTCTCTGAGGCTGCATCTGCATGTCCCAGCACACATATGTCTCAGCTGCTCTCCAGTAAACTGACAGAAAAGTAGAACAGCTGGAGGGCTGCCCTTTAAAGCAAGGTCTCTGTATTATAACAGCTCTGGGTATGCATCATAATTACTATATCTGAAAGGCTGATAGATAGTAATCAATGGGCCACTAGTTAGTGGTGGTGGGGGGGGCACACACAGATCTAGAAGATGGACATTACTCTCTGATATCTATCGCCCCCAGACGAGCAAGTGTACCTTGGACTTAGTTGTCATCGGAGTTGGAAAGGTCCTAGTCCCTATGCTGGTGTTGGTGGCCATCACATGTCTCAGACATCTCCCTCCAGAAGTGCCAGGGACAGAGACAAATGTGTGTTTCTGTAGAGTCTATTAGTAGAGATCCACAGTTAATATAATTGCAAGGAGTGTGCCTTCTTTCATATTCCTGGACACCTCTAGCCTTCAGCATCAGTACAACACCCACAAGCCTTAGAAAGCCACTGTATACCCTTCAGCCAAGTGGAGAGCCAATTCTTTTGCGGCAACATCTGAGTCTGTGGTATGAACTTATCCACGCACATCAACAGTGGCTCCATTTCTTTCCTCTGCTTCTGGAGCGCAAATGGCTTCTCCAGTCAATAGTGCCACTTATGGGGAAATCAGCAATGTGTTCGGTTCCTGACGGATGTTGTCAAATGGATCATGGAGTACCTCAAGATGAACTGGTGCTACATATGAGATTGTATTAGCCATATAACCGTAGGCTGTTGTTGACTTTACAGTGTGGTATCCCTCAAAGACCATCCACACGCTTGCATCAGGAGCTCCACAGACCAGACAGAACCTAAGGTGAACGTGCAGGATCTGACAATGGAGTGTCACCCTTAAAGTGTAGCTCACTGGAAATGACATGGTCATCGTGAGCATCCCACAGCTGCAAAGACTTGTCATGTACACCTCAGAAGGCTATAATAGCTTCAGCAATTGAAATAATCAGTTTATGCTAGCAAGTCTAAACCCTGATATCCTTCTTCATTATAAGACTCCAACATACAATTTTCAATCTGTGAAGCCACCTTGCTGCTGAATACCCTGGATCTCAACACTGGGAATTACTTTTCACACTACTTTGAGCAAAGCTGATGAATTCTTCAGCAGAGAGGCTATTTTGCAGCCAGATTCCACAGCTGTGGAATAGCAGAAAGCCAGGCCCTGGATTCTGGGCTAGCAGAGACCATTCTTACACTGTGCTCGATGCATCTGATCTCTGGAGAGGAAGGAGTACATACCCGGCATGGCACCCTGGCCAGCTGGCTTGGGAGAAGCAATGCTGGCTTTGACTGTGCAAGCAGGTGCTTGCTTCCCCTCCCCATCAAATGAGAAGAGCGAAACAACAGCTGTAAAAGGAACAAGGTTTAAAAAATTGGAGAAATCAAGATTTTTTAAAAAAATCCAAACTTGCCTGCCTTGCGCTAGAAACCTGTCATGTTTTTAATCTAAATTAAAGTTGTGCTAGTATTCTGTAGTAAAACAATTGCCTACTACCAGAGCCACACATTTTTGAGAAGTGAGAATGAGCCCATATGTCTTCCATAAAAACATACTGATATAGTTCAGCCTGTTCTTATTTTCTGGCAAATCATATTTTTTTACAGTCCACAGTTAAAGTGAGCAATATTTTTGCTTGCCAGAAAGTATTTACAGTACTGTATTATCCTTCATCTCTACCAGTTTTCATTTGTTATCATTGACACATGGTAAAATAGTTTTAATTTTCTCTAGGCTCAAGTACAAGGAGTTTTTATAATTCAGTTGGGTCTATTTAATTTACAGTATCTAAGCTACCATAATGAAAATGTTACTCAAGGTTTCTTCTTCAACTCTCCCCCTTTAGATCATAATAAAGACAGCTCACTTGAGCAAATAGTTCCTTTGAAATGTTAATCCTCCTCAGATGTGTTTTTTGTTAGATCAGCTGCACTGTTAAAATACTTTCTATTTTCCCATTAATTTGAATGCAGAATAATACTTACTAGCCATATGGACACAAAGTAGCTCGTTGATGAAGACAACTGAATTAAAGCCTCATGTTAAACAATGAATTAACTGTGATATATGGTGTAATAGCCACAGCTACATAAAACTGGGTCATTTATCCCCCTCTTATCCAACACAATCACTCCCTAAAGGAAGAAAAAAATATATTCCGGACGCTGCCCCCAGTGCAACCTAAAGTCCATACAAAAGCATAGATAGGAGGGTGAATGTAAAAACCTCCAACAAAGGAGCTTACGGAAGCATTTATTTTTTAATATATTGTTTTATATTAGTCTTTATTTGGCGCTTAAGGAATGAAATCCCAACAAGCTAAACCTTTCCTTCAGAAATGCATGTGAAAGTGTATCTTCAGTGCAGAGCTGGCTCTGTGATTGCTCCCTGGCTTGAGACCCTGGCTTGGCTCAGGTGCGACCAGCCACAGCGTGAGATCGCACGCTTGGTGCTGTTCCTCCCTCCTTCCCTGCCCACGTACCAAGCCCTGCGGACTGCTGAGCTTCAATAAAGCGAGCAGCAATGTGATTGCTTTTTAACGAATTGTGAGGGAATGTGTATGGTTTCCCTGGGGTGTGGAAAGAATTTTAGGTGGGTCATCAGCATTCAAATATTAAATTACTTGTGCAGGTTGTGTAAGGTTAGCAGCCAAGGAAGCGGAGCTGAGACTCTAACCGAAACCTCCATGTAAATCAGTTAAGACAGAAGAGAAGCTCTGCTAGATTCAGGTGAGGAGAATGTGTCTGAGAGGACAGTAAGAATAACACTAGGTAAGAAACTCAGGTCGTGTGCAGTGAAAGCATACTAAAGTTTCAGTAGACTTCAGTAAATACAGCTTTGTTTTGAAACTCTGCCTGTAATTTCAAAACAGGAGACATCTGGGTCCTTGGAGAATTTTGAGTCCTAGTCTACACTTCAGCGAGAGCTCAGCCTTCCTGAAAATATGGCCGTCTTCATTGTTCCTTGATTTAAACATTTTGTGCAAGCCTGAACATAGACGTACAGCAATTAAGCAGTAAGAGACGGGGCTCATGAAGCATCAGTTTACATGTATGGCTTCCAGAGAGACGGGAAGTTGGTGTTATTTACTTAACTAGGAACAATAGCTCGGTTGCAGCCGGTTGCTATTCAGCCGGCATTTCCATTGCTGGCATGGATGGGCACATCCGTCTGCTCACACCCTCAGCTGCTGCACCCCTACCTGCTCCCTCCATTTCCTCTGGCTCTTGGTGATGCCTCTAAGAGCAATCAGACAGATTTCCAGATTCCAGCGATTGACAGAGAGCAAATTTGCAAATATGCACTGTGCTGACATGATTAGGCCTGCGAACATGCAAATCCTTTGAATGAATTTTGGTTTTATGCAACTGACGTAAATAAAATGATCCTGCTTATGTACTGCCTAAACAACCGCTGTACAAACTGGACTGCCAGAAATTATTTCATTCACCTCTTTAAGTGAAACGTACAGAGAAGCACAGTGCAGATACCCTCAGGGTGTAATTTTCATGATAATCAAAACACAGACACTCTATATAATAGCTTACAACCAGAACTGAAGGCGGATATCTTATTCCGGGGGAGAAGGGAAGTTTTCAGGTGTCCAGAATGTACTGGATGCTCACCAGCCCCCCACGGCTACTGTGCCTGTTATCACAGGATTTTAGGAAGCAATAAATGATCCTTTGCAGATAGACCTCATAGGCGGTACTTTCAACAACAGCGAGGCTGCGACCGACTTGTGCACTCACACGAGCAGGCATACGCTGCTCTTGATCTCGTGTTTTGGCTGGGATCAAAGCCTGGAAATGTTATGTCTTTGCTATTTATTTGACTGATGCATTCTCCCAGAGAATTTTCCTTCGGCATGCCTCTGATTCGGGAGGACACAGTCCCGAGCACAGTGGCCCCTAGAAAAACTTTTCCCTGAGAGCACCTCACAAGTTACCTTGTTTTGCAGCTTGTGGCAGTGGAAAACAACAAGAGCTTCATTCAAAATAACCTCACACAGAGATCAGTCAGGTTACTCTGGTTAATCCCGACTCTCTCACTTGGCAGTGGATTATAACCTCCCTCATCATAAGGTAATTTCTAATTCCTCCTGGAGAAAATAAGGTGGGTTCCAGCCACACTTTTGGCATTCACAACATCAGGCAGAGAACAATCTCCTTGAGTTTTCTGCTGAAAGGCCAAAATGTCGTATTGAGGGTACGATAGGTTATCGTCAATAATGTAGACTTGTGTTCATTTTACCTGGGGAAAGAGAGTGAGAAAGAGTTGGGTTTTGAATGAATGGAGACTATCAGCACTTCCCTTAGGAATGAAGCCCACACAGGCCCTGTACATGAGGCCCTTGATTAGAAAATAGAGTATTCAAAGAAATCCTTGGGACAGGGAACATGGAGTGTGGTCTCACTGCTGATAATACAGGTAAATATTCCCTGATTCCCAGAGGCAGTTATGATAATTTGAGCCAAATTTTCATGGGAGAAAAAAGTCAAGCTTTTATTTGAAAAACACTATTTCATTAAAATTGGGAGAGTTTTAAACCATCAGGATTTTTCAACAAAACTTGAGAAGTCTGGTATTCTTATGGCTTACTTTTGCCTACTCCTCTTCCCTTTTTCCCAATTTTTTTTTCAGTAGTGAAATGAGAAGAGAGGAGAAAAACCTGGGATAGAACTGAACAAGCTCATGTTTAGAATTTTCAGCTAAAAAGATGACAACGGGCCAGCTGACTTCTTTTAAAAATATTTCTTCTTCCCTGTGTGACTGCTGTGAAGCCCAGGAAGAAGCTACGGCTTAATGATAATTGGTTGCATTGATACCCACAGACAAGCACAGCTGAGGCTGGTGGGGACCTCTGGAGATTTTCTTGTCCCAGCCATGTGATCAGAGCGGAGTCAACTACAGCAGGTTACTCCAGCCTATTTTAAAGTGGTCCTTTAGCTCCTTTCACAAGTCCAGGCTCTCTGGGTGTTTATTTTTCCTTTAGGGGATCCCACAGATCTCTCAGCCACAGACAATTGCGCAGCAGCCTTCTTCGTCCTGTTTCACAATCCCTCTTCTTTCCCTTCCAGCACTGCACAGAGAATACTTTCTAATACTCTACAGAAAGCAAGGTCACTTGTTCACAAGCAAATTTTAAATCAGGTGGGAAGAGGGAAAATTAAAAATACTCACTGTCTGATGAGTAGAAAGTTACCTATCACCAAGACTTTTCCAACAATAAAGCCAGGAAATTCACAGGCAAAATAGCCAAGATACACTCAGCTGTTTCCAACAGTCTGTGAAGTTGTTTTAGAAGGAGGTGTGTTCCTGGACAAGCTTTTCGATGCCCAGCACCTGGTATATATTAGAAACTGGTGCTCAGTGTCGTTTGTGCTGTCCCAAAGCCGCCATCAGTGCCAGTGGCACTTGACACCAGGAGCCCAGTCAGCTAACCAAGGGTTTGCACCTCAACCACCGGACTCTATCGCAGATTTTTGGTGAAATCTCAGCCAACTAACTCATTTAGCTTCCAAAGCGTCTAAAGTGGGAGATGACTATCCGCGCAGGTCTGTTCAATGCCTAGCTCAGCAAATGCCGGTTTTTTTTCCTGGAATTGCCACAATATATATAAAATAATGAGATTGAGCCATTGATCTGCATTTTAATGTAGAAATTTGTTTTATTTCTTTTTGATTCTCTGGAGCAAAATACAATTTTTAAATATCTCAAAATGATTGTTAGAATTTAGCACATTTCCTCTCTGAGAAGATTTTAGCCATTTGCTAAGCCAAACCTTCAGCTCTGAGCTGTTTTAACTGTACTGCTCTTTTGTTAGTTCCAATGGGATATTCTAAAATTTCCCTAAATTATATTTTAATGTACTTTCTAGGCATACTGGTCATTCTTTCAAAGGGATATAAAGTAGTTATTGTTAATACATACATGCTGGGTAACAGCAAATGTTTCTGGAGTACTTGGCTTTCTGTAATGACATTAAATGAAGAAAAAAAAAGGAGATGAAGTAATACTGATCTCTATGACAGCCTCTGTCTGCAGGACAAGGATTTAATTCAGAATTAAGCCACATTAGTGTTAAAGAAGCCATTACTCACTTGCAAATTTTTCCCCCATTTCATTGCTCAGTGCAATAAGCTGGTACATTTATCCACAAACATTTGATGACTGATGCTTTATTTTGCCTTTGAATGTTTCTTTAATGAAATCTGTGTGCTTAAAAATATCCAGTAACATAGTTAACCATTTTGCTTTCACATTAACAGAGCAGTTATTCTATTGCCATTTGTCATTGACTTAGCTTTGATACATGGCCCCTTTAAACAAAACCACAAAAATCAGGTATCGACACAGATACAAATAATTTATAGAATTTTACTGACTATAAATAGATGTGTCTGTATAGCTTTTCTGTCCTTTGTTAGCAGGCGTAGATGTATTTATGGTTTGCATTAGCTATGGAAAGCTTCCCTTGAGCTTTATCAAACTGTCTTGTTCTGAGAATGCATAAAACATCTTTCTTCCAAGTTTAGGATATGTTTTGTTGTCTTTTAAAAGTTATGGTGTAAATTTGCTGAGGGACATTTAGTCCAGCAATACGGAGAGTCCAGCAAAACTATTTCTGGGCTAAATGATTCTTCTGGTCTCTAAGGAGATTCTACAGCCGCCAAAAATCCCTGGGACATGTGCACAGACCCTTTTCCCAGGCTAGGCTGTGTTCGAGACCATAATGTGGGTATGTGTTGATAAAAGAGAAGATTAATATTATACTATTTGAAAATTGCCTGACACTAGCTGAATCTCTCCTGTTTGTGTCTGTGCTGGGTGTTACTGTAAGGTGAAGCCACCAAAACAAGAACTTGGATTTAGGCACCAAGTAGACTCAGCAGGCTCCTTCTGAGCTAAAAAGGGGGAAATTTTGCATGCTGAGCTCCTTCCTTTTGCCTGCCCCCAGAGTGAGGTCACGCCTGTCTATCGGGGAAAAATCTGAAAAGAAGAAAGTTGGAAGAGAAGAAAGCTGGAAGAGAAGAAAGCTGCAGGGCTTTTCCCAGAGGAGCCAACCAGGGTGATGGAGGGTGGCTGCTGCCCTCAGCTCACCTCCCCAGTGGCTGAGAGCTCTTGCACAAGTGCCTTTTGCTATCACCATCCTCCTTCTGCTATATCATTCATAGGCCCTGATTATTTAAACAACTGAATACAGAAGACTTTGTTTCCTTGGCTGTGTATTCTCCTGAGTGAAAATAAGCCAACAAGATCTTTCTAAGAAAATGGTGAATGTTATCTTCTAAGGTGTATTTCCAACTGATTGCTATCTTGCTTTAGAGCTGGGGCGTCTGCCACCTCTGCTCTCCCTCCTTCCGGCATCAACCAATAGTTTAGACCTCACCAAAAAAAGGGAACGTTTCAGCCCTGTCCCAGCCTTGCAGCAGGTATCATCTGCCCTCTAAACAATGCCAGAGACTGAGATCTTTTGGGTTCTTTGTGCATTTAACACTTGAAAATGGGCTCCAAGTGCTTTTGAGTCTCAGGTTATCTATATGGGTCTGTTAAAAATGCCATAGGATGAGCAAGATGAGTCACACACAGGATTCTATTTTTCTCAGAACAAACCCTGGCCAAACTGCCAATTTAACCCTTACTTTTCCATTTTTAAAAGCTCATTCCCTTCCTTACAACTTGTTCCCTTAAGAGGTTCTTTTGTCATGTCCTTTCCATACATACTATATGACTTTTTGATTCATGCTGCTCACTTCTGAGAAATTCTTTCTGCCTTTTAAGGGTTATTTGCCCTTTTGCAGCAAGGCACTGTGCTCTCTCTGTTGACGTGAGCCCTGCAGAGGATTATCGCTTGGACATGCACGTTGGTGCCAAGTGGAGATAATGCCGTCTTTTCAGACTGAATCCCACTTGTAGGAGTGCTCCCAGTATGATTTTCACAGTCATAACTGCAGTTAATCTTAAACTTGGCATAGCCTGTCTTTCTCTGTAATGTTTTTAATGACTCTTTCAGGGTTTTGCAGTGTTGCATTCGCCTACTGATTCGTTCTTGCCAGGTTGGTGTTGTTAACCGAGGTCCAGCTTAATAGGCAACTATACCATTTATATTTCAGTGCAGGAAGTTATCTGTCTTTACCAGCTAAACAACACTGAAAGGAGGAGGAAGCTTTTTTCCTGAGCAAGCAGGAGGTGCTGTGTAGCACAATGGTCAGTAAATATGTAGTGACAATTTACAGGGTTTATTTTTAATCCAGGACCTATGTTGAGAGAATGGCATGAACTGGGTAAATCAATCAGGCTGTTCCAAGCTTGAAATGAAAGGGCAGTCAAGGAGGAAGTGGTAAACAACACACAGGACTGATTGCTTCTGGGCACAGTTAGGGCCTTGGGTTTAAAGAGTAATTAATTACCTGGTCACACCAAACTCCTACCTTGAGTGCGATGTGCAAACTACATGTGCACAGCCTGCACACATCAGCTAAGAGACTGCCCTTGCCTTTGCCAGCGATGATTTCCCCAGCAAAAGCCAGTCTGTGCCTGATTTCATGAATAAGATGGAAAGTGTGCAAGACCCTGTGCTTAGTCCACTTGTGAGATTTGCACTAGCACAGAGGCCACCTGCTTGAAACGAGGTGGGGAGAGCAAGGGAAAAGTAGCTGGAGAGGTGAAGTTTCTGCTCTGTCATGGAGTCAGGATGCAGGACTGACGCCCATATGTAATTTGTGCCAACCTAGGGGCTGGCTAGAACAAGCGTATAAAACACCCCTTACAATTAGAGGTGGTGACCATGCTATGTGACCCCAGCAGGACATGCTTCCCAACAGCCCTGCAGGAGGTGAGTCAGATGCCAGATTTGCAAACTTGTTCACTGCTACCCCCACTAAGAAAATAAAATGGTCAAAAGTTCAGTGAGATACATGCAAACTGTTTCTGCCCATTATATTTATGGTGAGAAGCCTGTAGCTCCTCTCCCTTGGACAATTCTGGGTAAATATGGGGTGAGTTTAACTCAGTCTGTCCTTATTAAACTCTGTTACAGACAGATCGGACAGAGCCTTTTCCGCAGCAGACAGACACAGACATCTCCACACTGTTAGGACAATAGCAAAAGGAGGTCTGAAATTAGATGCAGTAATTGCATGCTTGCTTGCTTTCTTGGATCCCTGCTAAACCTGAACGTAGTTGGGAGATTAATGTGCTTTGAAGAACAGCATGGCTTGAGGGCTTCAGAAGGGACCCAGGAGGTCTGCGCCCTGGTTATACCTTTCCTGTGGATTTTCGGTGTGTTGTTAAGCAAATTGGTAGTCTAAAATTCTCAAATGCAGTTTACATTGGGAAGTTTTCTGCTTAAGTTTGCGAGGTTGCTAGACAAAACAATGATTTCTGCTAGGCAATAGGCATCAAAAGCAATCTGTCTCAAACCATCCATACTGCAGACTGCCCAGCTGTGATTCTCCTCTCTTTCTTTTCCATGCATCCTCGTTGTTTATAGACAAGAAGACAGATGTGCACGCAGCCTAGAAGTGGATGCTGCTGGATCAGCTTATGAGTATCACCCTCCAGAATACAATGAGTACTTTGCTTATTTTGCTCTCCGTGATTCAATGATCCCTGCTCTCCATGCATAATGCTTACCTCGTTATTCCTCCATCCTGCTTTACAATTCTGCTCCTGCAATGTCATACTTCTCAAGGTGAGCCAGCGGGGTGAATTGTGTCTCCAACACTACATCTTTTATGTGGATGATGATACTGAACGCTTGAGTGGACATGGGGCCAGAAGGAGTCTTTCAGCTGTGGGAGCAGCCAGTGCAACCCAAATGGCTGTTTTCTATCTCCTCTTCATGAAAACAGACAAACTGGAGGTGCATGTCTCCTGGACCGTTGGTTGGACCATCTTCTGGGATGAAAGGCACATCATGACTGCAACTGATCTCCTGTCTCCAGTAGTTTTCCTGGTGTGTTATATTTCCTAACTGTTAAATGAGGGACAAGAAAGGCAAAATCAAGTTGTCATTGTTCAGCAATCTACTTCAAGGAGGAGCTTTCTGCCAAGAGGCAAGTAGTGGATGATGAAAGACGACTTTGGTTGTGTCTCAAAGGCAAAAAAACAACCTAAAAAAAACCAAACCCAAATTACGTGTAAGAAGGTAATGGCATTCAAGGGTGAAGAAGAACCATTAAACAACATGAGCTGATGTGAAACAATCAAGATATGGTGTGTACAGGGTGCTCTGGGCATGGCACCCGGATCCTTGGGTTTTACCATTGGTCCTGGAGCTCTAAAAACTGAAATGCAGATTGCACCAAGTATCAGTTTGGGCCGTGTATCAACTAACAGGCCAAATCAGCCTTGGACACACAGATAGTAAATGGCAATTTCACATCATTCACATGCATGGATGTCACATGGGTCACATTCACATGGACTCCAACCAAACTGGACACAGGGAGTTACATTTGTACTAGGGCTCTCCACTCTGGGATTTGAACTAGTTTTCATCTGCTTGTAATGTCAGGTACCTGGCAAGTGGACTGCAAATGACCCGCACTCCAATTACCCTGCATCAGCATAATCCTTTCCATATAGAATTTGACTTATGCCGACCAAGCAAAAGACAAAGTATACATGTTTTCTTAATAAATTCTCCAACTTTTCTTGAGCCTGAGCTAAACCTTCTTATCTAATATCAAGTAATTTAAGCATTTTTAACATTCTAAAGACAAGTTAATCCTTTTATAGGGAAAAGTCAGAAAATGGGCTTAGAATGACATTTTAACAATGTCTATGGTATGTTAAGCCGATGAAAAATTCTAACAGCAGTTTCAAGCATTTTTGGCTAAAATGTGACTGGGATCTTAACGCATAAGAAAATATAAGCATCATACCAAATTTCTAACTATTTGTCAAAAATGTAAACTATTACACATTCTACCAACACAGTTTACTTTTTTCCCAGTAACTTCAGTTCTCACATATGGTTTTAGTGACATGACACATCTAATAGGCGTCTTAATTTGACCTGGTCTTAGACTTACATCTATTTGTCTCCTATGAGATCCCTACTTTTCCCAAGTGAGTTTTGCTGCCAAGTAACACTTGATTTACATCCGGCTTCAGAGCCTTTATTTCCATAGTTTTTCTGGTTTTATCAGAGTGTGGCAACTTCAATGTGTGCCAAAGATGATGAACAGACTGTCCTAAACTCCTCTGTTTGCCCACAGAGAAGAAATAATATTAGAAGTTGAAGTATTGATTTGTCCAACACGTAATGCAGTAGTTAGAAATGTATATTTGGATTTTATGTTCATTCAGGCTTTTTTGTCTCTATTGGAGGTGGCAACAGAACATCAGGAAAGTTTCTTCATTTTCTATTACTGTTTTTGCTCAGTGTCCAACAGAGCACGGAGTTTAATATACATAATAAAGCATGTACCTCTTCAAAGACGGGCAAACTGCTCTGCAGAGCCACCACACAAGCCACCATATTATGCAGTTTGAGAGCAAAGCAGCCCTGACCATGACTTTTACGCATATCTGCTATTTAAACATTCATCAGAATGCATCTATTGCCTGAGCCTGGGAACCATTGCTGTGTTATCAGAAAGCTGATCCTATCCCTGAAAGCTCTCAAGCACCCACTTGCTCGTTACCCACACCCTGAGTGCCTCACCCAAGAACGCACACCCCAGAGCTCACTACACTTGGGTCTTGCTTTGTTTGCTTTTTCCAAGCCCAGTTTGCTTTCTAGTCTTTCAATGAAGGGAGTGCCCTCATGGAGGAATGCAGTTGTATGTTTAGCTCCATTCAGCCTAAACAGAATCTCAGACACCCTGAACTACTTGAGATGGCCAAGTGCCTAGAGTAAGGATGGTAGGAGACCTGTGCCCTCCTGGCACACCCCAGAGCATCTCACATGGCTCCAGGGCAATGCCTATAGGAGCCCTCTGGAGTACATCTTGCAAGCGAAAATGGTGCAAGCTGGCTATAACCACTAGATGGAAATGAAAAATTGGGTTAATTCAGGTTTGGAAACAAGCAGCCAGTAATCAACAGGCCTTAAACACGGTCCATGGTGCTGTTCGGGAACTGATCTGATGTCGTTCTTGAAAACGCCCCCTCTGACTCCACATCGTGGCAACACGCAAGTGTGGCCTCACCAAAGAACCTACTTTGGCACTTGGCGGAAACTTAATGAGCCTGACCGGGGGCCTTGCATACCTTATTAATAGTTCAGCATATCATCCTTGTGCCCAAAGACAAAGCAAAAGAAATGTTAAATTTGGAGCCACGTGTTATAGCTACAAAGCAAAAGTCCCAACCGCTATTCTGAGCTCAGCCAAACTCTGCAAGAGCTGCAGCAAAAGCAACTGCATTTGTTCGAGTTTCCATCTGTCAAAAGTATAACTCACACTTCACAATCCTGTGAGAGAGCTGTGGAAAAAAAATCCTTTCATGATGGAGTCTGATCATCAGATACTGTGAGGAAGAGGCTAAATAACTTGGGAAAAAAAATAGATTATGAGTTCTCAGATCTGTATCTCTTCTGGACACATCACCTTGGACTCCCATTGCTGCGTTACACGATCAACACACGACTTCTGGTTTGTGGCGTCATTTTTCTCTTATTTTAAAGGAAGCAGGTAGGATATTTCTGGTTCACAGTTGCAGAAGGGGCAAATACATGTCTTTTAACACCTTCTACATCACCCACAGGAAAAAGGCAAGAAAACAACGTACAGCAACCCTTCTGCCCAGTGCTGAAACAGCCTGTGGCAATGTACAGAACAGAAAAATGTCTTTACTTAGGTTTCTATTAAAAACTGCTTTTGGTTCATAAATGAACTCTTCTTTACCATGAAACATACTCAGAAAGTTCAAAACTTAAATTCATCTCTCAATCTCTAAAATTTCAAAGGAGGGACAGAAAATTGCAGAGTTATCTACTGCGACCTTTGGTGATCGGCAATGAAAAGTGTTTGATCTTCACCTGTACCTGACAGTAGCAGAACAGAAGCCATCCCCAGTCTGAGCAACCTAAAAAAGGAAGAATCACAGAGCTTTCATTCCCCCAAGGTTCTCTTCAAGATTAGCAGCAGCAAACAGCAATTTCTGTTTGTTTTTACAATAATATCCTGTTTTGTAATCCACAGGAAAAGGAGTATGAAAGTAGCAACCTTGGCAGGGAGTGGGGGCCAAGGGACTATTTTCTGAATCTCAAAGCTCAGGAACCTAAAGGCTTGGAGGAATTTCCAAGTGCAGTGAATGCCAAATAGAAAAGAAAATGTCATCACAATGAAAGAGAGAAATTATTTATTCACCCTGTTAATAAATTCTTCTTCCAGGGTAATTTTTTTCTTTTTCAGTGATCAATTGACAGGCAGTTACTTCTAAATACTTTAAACTAAGCACCTACTACATGTTTAAGATTTGTTAATGGTTTGGTTTCTTTCCAAAGATGAAACAATAGAATATAATAATTATAAAAAATGGGAGAGTGATATTTAACACAAAACGAATGAACAGCTGAAAAATCCACAGAATACAGATAGCCAAGTAAATAATGGTATTATTAAATGGGCTAATGTACTACATTTTTGTTCAGTGCTTACATGGCAAACAGACTAGATTATGTTTTTCTCCATGAAAGATAACTGGTGAACCCATCCTTGCAGTTCCAGTTCAAAGACTGGAAAGAAACGCATGTTAGGACTAGACAAGACATTAAAAAGAAGCCTGTGTCTATCAGAACACTCTTTCAAAGGGCCATAAGCTAGAATAAATATTGACACAGTAAGGAAAAAATATACAATAGTAATTGTTCAAAATGGGCACAAGTTGGAAGCTAACAGATCCACACTGACCTAAATAAAGCTGGCCAAGGCTCAACATTTAAAGTAACTTTCGCAATTTAACTTCTAGTGATTACAGTAAGAATTAGTCACAAGAATACCTTCATGATTGTAGGTCTGATTCCCTAACTGCTGTTATTTTCAACCCATTCCCCAGCGACAACTCCTTCTAACTATGGCAAGGAGAAGCAGAACATCATGAGGGAGATGTATCTTGGGGTAGAATATGTCACAGATTTTCTCTGCCTCTGCCACAAGGCTGTTCTGGGTCTTCTTTCAAGTTTTCATCCTCTTTCAAGTTTTCAAGTTTTCTTTTGAGATCAGTACTCCTAATTATACCTCTTCATGCTATTATGAATAGTCTAATAGTTCTTCCTTTTCTGTCTGATCATCTTTTTGTTCTATTCTATTCTATTCTATTCTATTCTATTCTATTCTATTCTATTCTATTCTATTCTATTCTATTCTATTCTTATATTCTAATACTTTGACCACTAGGTCCCCACATCAGTTAGGTGACATGGACCACACTGTCAGGGCTCATCACTGCTTGCAGTCTGTGGTAATGCACCATTTTTACCAGTTAAAAATACCGTCTTATACACTGGGTCAAATGCTCAGCAAATACTTAAATTTTTATTGCAAACTGTGAACTCAAAATATAGCTGGTTTTCCCCAGATCTTGTCTCTAGCTCTTTTTATTTTCATCAGTCCAATAACCTACTTAATTATTCATTGGAAATTGTTTCAACCATGTTTCTTTGGAATTAAGGTTTCTGGCAGAAAATCCAAGGCAAGAAGAGTGGTTAATTTCTTTATTCTTTCTTCATTCATGCAAACTCCGGTTGGAATCAATAAGATTGAATCTCTTCTCACACCAATATTTCATTGATGTATTTTTAATAGACTTCATTGGAGCTATTCCTGATTTACATAGCCATTCTCAACAGAAGGATCTGGTGAATTTGCCTTGGAAACAACCCAGCAAAACCCACAAAATTTGGCTAGTTGCTGTTAACAGCAGGAGATAAGAATTCATAAAGTTAAAAAAAAAATACTGATTTTAATCCATGAAATATTAGCAATCTGGGCCTAAAAACACCTAAGTTGATGGACTTTCAAAATATCATTAATTCTTAAATTAAGAATACAATGGAAGAATGTGTTTAAACATTATATTATTCTTTCAATATCTTCAAGCAGTTTACTGCACTGAAACGATATTTGCATATTTGAAAGTTCAAAATTGTATGACAGGTTTTGCATTCTGCAGGTAAGATATAACATCATGGTTTCTGATCAACATCTGTTGGCCACAGTACTCAGAGTATTCATGAATATCCTCCTTGAGCTGTGAGGTCATTTCCATTGTGATGATTTAATGAGACATAGGAGGAGAAAGAGTTTCAAATCACTTTGATACTTCTACTGCAAAGCCAAAATGCAAATGTGGATTTGTAAATGCTTTAGTAGCCACTAAAAGGGAAGGCTTAAGAGTGATGGCATCACAAATATGCCTTTTTTACAGCTCAGAGAGGCAGCTCCAGCCATCTTAACATGACTACATTCTTGTAAAAAGCTACTTTTCAAAGTGAAGTTTTCAGTGGCAAGAAATCCTGTCTTCTTTTTCCAGATTTTTTTGCTGATTAAGTTCTTTGAGTGAATTTCTTGAAGTACCTCTAAAGTCTCGCTTTCCAAGATGATTGGGACACTTAAGTGTATGTTAAGGCCTTATCTACACACTAATGTTGTACAAATAGATAAACCACTGCATACCCAATTTTGCATGCAGTTACAATGCTGCCAGCTCAGATTTACTTTAGGAACGAAAGCTAGATACAGTTGGCATTTTTACACTAGTATAAATTTGCTTGCTCTGTAGGATGGACTTTTCTGACTAGAAAACAAAATTAATGCTTCCCAGAATTGATAATAACGAACCTTTGTGTAGAGCAGACATCTACCTGTCTGAAAACAGTTTTTGAAAATGGAGCTCAGAAGCAGGTTTCAGGTACCTAAAGATACACATCGCCAGATGGAATTCCCGGAGGTGCTTTAGCACGTATCCAGTAGTGACCCACTAAATGTCTTTCGGTATAGAGGCTGCACTCCAAAATGAAAATTGCAATACAAAGAAAAGCACCTGAAAGGAAACAGTGTTCACAAAAAAGGGGGTTTGAACAACTCCCTCTGTCACAGGGGATAAAGATGCTCAGTTTTTTCACCTGAAACGTGCCTGTCGTGCTCTCAGCTAGCCACAGTGCATGCGATGGAGTTGAGGTGAGAAAAACACCCAGCAGCAGTGACATTCAAACAAAGCTGCATTGTAATGGGTTAGGAAGGGTGGCGTCTTATCTTTCACACACTGCATTCCTGGTTCAAACAAGGAGGTACACACATTGAAATTAAGGTTGCTGATAGTCTTCCTCTCTGCCTTCCCAAACTGGTTTATCCCCTTACCTCTTCTATCTCCGTACAGGGACAGAAAAGCTAAGATGTATGAAGACCAGGCACCGGAAACAAAGCTACAAGTAACATTTCGACCAAGGAAACTTGTATTTTCTCAGCACAAAGCAACATGCCAAGGGGTGCAAAAGTGAAGATAGATAGAAAAACTTTAAGTATTTGCTGAACAACACACTCAGAAACAGAGGTGCAAATGGGAACCATGACAAACAATGGGAAACCCGGCAGCTCAGGGCTCTGTTACAGCCCTGACCATGAACACATCATCTGGGGAAAACAGTCTAGTTACCTTCCGTCTCTGTGGTTGTGTTGCACCAGGAAGGTATTCTCTAGGACAGAGCTGGACCTGCAGGGATGTTTTCCCCAGCACACCACCCAGCCCCTGCATGGACTGTCAGTCTGGCTATGAAACACAGATATTCAGCAGGGAGCATGACACTACCCTGCCGTGGTGGTTTGGAAGAGGATGGCAGCTGTATGGTTTTGAGATCTGAGCAACACTATTTACACGTGTTCAGGTCCCATTGCACTTTGCAAATTGTCCTGCCATCCTCTGTCCTGGGAGTAGATGCTAGAAGTGTGAGGAAAACCACCTCGGGGGAACAGTTATAAGGAAAATACAAGAAGCCACAGAACTTCAGCCGAGCTAGGGTCAATACTGGACTTCCTGTACAAACTGCGCAACTAGTGATAATCAGTTTATTAAGCATTAGGGGTTGTGACAATTATTTCATTGAGACCACAGTTCAACATTCCTTGAAAACTCACAATATTTATTTGAATACAAAAATACTAATTTATGTACTTCCTGTTAGGTTCTCTCATTGGAAAATGTGGGTTTAGGTATTCACAAGAATTCACAAGGAGAAGTCTGTGTGGACAGGGAATAGGCCCAGGGATCACGTGTTTCATGGTGGGATATAGCCTAAAAAAAACCCCTTCCAACTTTAAATATTATTGTTTTCCTAAATTAACTCTGGGAGATTTTAATCTAGATCTTGGGTCCCTGCCAGGGAACACACACCGCTCCCCACATCCCTGAGAACTTTGTGAAGCCCTGTACAGTCAGCTGGCATAATAACAAAACAGCAACCAGTTAACTCTATCACTTCTTCATAAAGTCTTCTTCTCTAATGCTGCTCTCCTTTTAACCCATTGTAGTTTCCCAATTAGCACCCTGTGCGGGGGGGACACAAATCCTTTGTTGCCTTTTGAGGGGTTTTTAGGGAGGTCACAGGACTGTTTAAAAGGAGGACTTAATACGCCAGATTACTTCCTACAGTTCAAAGGAGTAACTCCTCAATAATACTGATTAACAGCTCAGGCTGGATCACGGAAGGGTGGTTAAGATGCCTTGAGATGGTGCCTGAGAAGGTGCCTCAGTGAAGAAGGAGGCAGGGATTTATGGTGACCAGAGAGCTCTGAGACCACGTTGTTTGGGCCTGAATTCAAGGGGGCCACAGTGAAAGCAGGCTGGTCAAACACAATGCAAGCAAAGTGCAAGCAGGATACTCCTCAGGGTATACCCTTGCACTGCATGAAATGCATCCTTGAGCTAGATTTTGTCATACCTAATTAAAGCAAATGGTTCTGTTGCTCATTGCTTATTGCTTGTTTTCAATCCTTGTCAGGGAAAATTCTCCTGATGAACCCCATGGGATATAACCTGAATAGAGGAGGGAAGGTGGAGCATCCAGTTTTGCCACTGTGAAGCTACGTCTGGATTAGTTTCCAACGAATCATCGCAGCCTTCTAGGGGAAGGGGGAGGAATTCTCTCACTTCTTAATCAACCTATCTGTGTTTTAAAAGGGAAATATTTTTCAGTAAGATACACTGTGCATATCTGGCACTTGGCCTCTTGTTACTGCCAGCTGTCACTCTGATAATGTGTTATAAATGATGGCACACCAAGCAGCAAGCCCATGTGATTGTATTGCATTATCAAAGTGACAACCACAAAGAACAAGAGCTCTGGCTGCTGAATTGGTCCATAAGTAGATTTTGTGTTGTTGATATTACTATTTATATACAAAAATGGGGCTCAAATATTTTTAATATTTTCCCAGCAGGAGTCAGGACATTGCTAGGACTTCAGTATGCAGATAGCTGGGGTAACGCACAACATAAAACCTGTTTAAAATTCTATTTTCATAGACTAAAGCAGGCAAAACAATGATTATTACTGAAACAAATTCAAGTATATACTTCTAATTTCACATCTATAAGCACAGAAATCTTAAGTGATGTAAACTGGCATCATTCCCTCAATAAATCCGTGCCTACATTACCAGGTGCCATGGAGATGATACTTTCTGCGATCTACACATGTGACAAAAGCCACGGTTGTCAGGCAGGGTACAGAGATTCAGCAGGAGCAATGCAGGTCTATCCATGGGTAACCACGGGTGGAACAAGCTGGTAAAATCTACCGCAGAACCTGAGTTGGGGTCCTTGGATCAGTACAGTTGTGGGGAAAGTCTTTCTGCCTATAGCCAGGAAATACTGTCACCTTCCAGTGACATAGTCAGGTCTATGAGTCTGCTTTTCCGTAATGACTTTGGTGGCCTGAGACAGTTCTTTATATGTCTGGATGAGGGTAAGGCTTGCTCAAGCATAAAGTGACTCAGCATGAGCAGAAGACTCAACTCAGTCCTAGTCTGTAAACCTCTTCTGGGGCTTCTCTCTCCCAGAATGTCAAAGCAAAACTCCAGCTGAAGGTAAAACAGTCTGTCATAATTGCATGCTCTCTAGTTCTTGTTTTCATCTGCTTTTGGAAAAGAAAGTAAAAAAACGTTAAAGGAAAGAATGTTCTTAGGATTTGCATATTTGGTCTATGATGATCTTCTACGGCATAAAGGCTTTTCTGGTCTTTTGTACAAAGTCAAATGTTGTTACCCTGAATCTTGACAACTTCTGCTGTTTCTGAGCGTCTCACAAGATAAAGCAGTCACAGTTTCTTCTAGGACATATCTACAAGCACCAAAAATACGTGGCTTACACACAGCGCACAGTAACTCCTTCCACAGCAAGCATTATTGGGTACCGTTCAAAAGCATCGGAGACAAACTTGGAGATCTTTGTTGTATTGATCCATAACTCCTATGATACGTACACAGTTTGTCCTTGCGAGGAGTGGCAGCAGGGGACAGGCAACAGACAAAAAGTGTAGGAGGAAGTAGTGCTGTAATCCCACCCAGAAGTGGACCAACGGAGGGTTCAAGACTCTTGTGGGAACAACCAGATCCCACCTCAGAGAGCTTCTAGAGGGTCCAATGGAAAAAAAGAGAAAGATGAGCCATGTACTTGCCACAGATTAGCGCCATGAATCTGTTCAACATTCGACGTAGCCTTTCAACAGAAATTTCTACAAGCTGAAATGACAAATATTCATGAATTAACACTGCTCATGTCATTCGAGGTAATCACTCCAAAGACAGCTGGAAACAATGTTTCAAAACAAATTAATGCTAAGGGTATCAAACGATGTAAATATGTCAAGAGATATAGACATGTCATTTGATGTGATTATACCAAAAGGGACAATTCTACTGAACAAAAGCTAAGTAAATGGTTAAGTATCTGTAAGAAAATACCACAGAAGTAAAGTTATTCAGTGAATAAATACTCCCTGCTCCATATTTCTACATTACAGTTCTGCTATCAGGTAGTACACTCATATTTTACTAGGCACTAGATTCTTACTGGGTAAGTTGCTTTGCTTTTATGGACTTACATAGGAATGCAGTGCAGTCAACAAATTCAAGTAGATTTAGAAACTTTAGGGTCAGAACAGGGGGTGATGATTATCTTCTGTTATGTAGGAATCATAAAAATTTATCTACTTATTTTCAGAGTGAGAGGACTGATGCTTTCCTATATAATGTGTGTGAACTCTGCTTAGACCACAGTCAAGGAGGGGAGATCGGATGCATGGAAGGTTAGTGCTGATTCATTGTAACAGTCACAAGAAAAATCAATGAGCAGTCATGATTAGCACTGATAGAAGTGTAGCTAGAAGATGCCAGCAATCTTAATGTCTAGCTGTCACTGATGTTCTTTAGAAATCTTTCATTGGTTTAGAGAATCATGATGAGCCAACTTCACTAGGTGTGAAAAGCTTCATTGGTTCCAGTGGCATTTCTCATGGAGCAATGTGTAAACAAACTCATGGCTCAGCGGAAATAGGGGCAATATCATTGTTGTGGGGTCAGCAGACACCATTTAATTTTTGACTGGAGTGGATGGACTAAACCAGGATGTGTATGTCTGAGTCCGGGCTTGAAGGAGACCTCTCAGTTCTGCGTTCTCACACTTCAGGGCCAAAACACTTACTTGCTACAGGGTCTCTGTAGCTACTGCAGCTACTCCAGAAAGATGTTACTGGCTCAGTATCCAATATTTAACTCCCCTTCCCCTAAGCTGAACCTTCCCACCTGCTCACACCACAGCTATACCTATACAGATAGGTGTAAAACATTAAAATATGGGCTATACATATAAATCCCAAATAAGAAAATTGTCCAACTTTCTCCTGATTTCTGCACTTTATCCTTGTGGCGAGCAAAACTCATGACAAAGCTGATACTCTGAATATCAGCATTTGCAATGAATTGTCTGGCAGTTGGTTTTAATAGAAACACTTAACGTAGGTGTTTTCTTGCCCTGCCCCCCACTCTCCTCTTTAAGGCCAGAAGACCCTGCAGCTATTTTCTCCACTACTAGAGCTGCCCCTCTAGGGCCACAGCACCTTGTAACAGTTCCTAGGTCCATCTTTGTCCATGATCTCATCATTCCTATTTCTAGCAATTTGTGAAAAACCCACATTGCAGAGGTTAATTGGCTGCTACAGCCCTCCTGACAACAGAAAGACTGATACAGGTTAGCAGAGTGGTTTGTTAGAGGAATGCCTCTTCCTCTACCCTTGCCCTAAGAAGTAAACTTCCTGAAGGAAAATCGGTTCTGTCCTAGCTCAAACTAGGACACTATCCAAATGTCCTCTCTTTTGGGGGAGTCTTTTGGTATCTGCCCAAAAGTATTAGTGTTCGTTTCTAAACTTAAAGTTTGAAACACTCTAATGGGAAGAGGGAAAACAGACGAAAACAGAAGAAAAAGGCTTGGGGAAGCCGGCAAAGGATCATGTTTTCTAACAGGTTTTTCCCTGTCTTGAGCATATCTTTGATCGTGAGGGAGAGCTTTGGTTGCTACGGTAGTACAAGAGATAACAATATGCGTTAGCTGACATGCTGTAACCATGCACGTGTTTTCTTGTTGAAATCAGGGGGACATTCGCTGTTTAGTAAGTGTTCTTGGAAGTGTTTGTCAAGACAATTTTTCTCTAGCCAACCTATTCCTCAAAGCAAAGTACCTGTCTATAAATACAGCGTACCTGTCTATAAATACAGCGTAATTAAACCAAGCTTCTTCCCCCCTCCTGCCTTACAGTACCCAAGATATGTATCAGGGCCCATGAATAAATAGATTAACCTTGCCCAGAGTGATTCTGCAACCTAAAAATCCAAGTTAGGATTTGTTGTTAGTTTTGTAATATATTGATACTTCTGCTATTCCCAGTTCTTGCTGGGAGGTGGTTAATTTTTTAACTTAATATTCAGAAAGTCCAGACTCAGCACTTGAACTTAAAAAACCAAAATTCTTTCAGCATGGACTTTGAATCCAGCAAGGTTTTCTACTATGGTACCAGTTATAACTGTTCTTAATTCATCCTACAAAGCAGTCGTCTTTCATTCCATCAGGCATTTCCTTGCTGGATCATTTCACTATAACATATAGGCATCCTTTTCCATCTGGTCGTCAGAGCTGACAAAATGGCTTTGAGGACTGTGATCAGAGGAGACAGAAAGGGGTGTGAAGTGCTCGATTATGCTTTGATGACGCATTTAGTTACAAAGTGTACACCATTTACAAGTCACCTTGTTCTGAGCATCATTGCACAGACACTGTTCACCTCCTGATGCAGTTGTGCAACAGCATTACGCAGCAAGGTAAGCATTTGTAAATCCCACTTGTTTTTACAAAACACTAGCTACTCTCTTTGAGAATGAACGGCTGAAAAAAAAGTTCCACAGAAATATGTTGAAAATGGGAATCTGAATGAGGATACAAACGCCAGTTGATGTATAATCATCATCAGCAACAGCAAAACCTATGGTTCAGGAAATAAAGACATATCAGTAAAAATAAACATTTGTTGCTCTAGTTCTCCACATGGCATACTCCGTGCTGTATCCAACAGATATCTGAAATCACCTGGTACTTCATCTTCTTCAGACTTGTGCTCTAATGCACAGCCTGAACAGCGACCTCCTATGCTTTTGTAACATTGGATCAGGACCTCTGACTGTCAAACACACCAGCATTCTGGAAGTTATTCTACCTTAGCCTGACCGATCAGATTTTACGTTAGGCTGTAAATTGAAGGAAATTGAGGAATATGCCTCAACAGTTTGCCCCGAGCGAGCTAGCGGAATAACTGCAAACAAAGCTGGGACCTTCTCCCTGTCTAATCCCTTAGCCACAGGACAGAACAGGCATGCCTACACGTTAGATGAGTCAACAGCATTGCCTTGTGCTGTGTAAACAAGCCAACTATGTGCAAGGAGCTCCAGGAGGGGCTGGGGAACATCACAAAGAGCTTGTGCTCCTTACTGCATTTGCAGTCACCACCCCCAGTTTCAGCTGCTGGACATCCCTTCTCATGATGTAGCAGCTTTGGGTTCCCACCTTACTTCTATTGCCCTTAGTCATATTCAGTATCAAATTATTGTCACAGTAAATCCACTCTCTGACTTTTGGGACAAGTTATAAGTATCAAATAAAGTGAGAGTGCATAAAGCTGTTATTAGAGAGATTGTCTTTGTAATAAAAGAGTCACCACTCCTAGTGGCTGACATGGAATTAAAAGTAGATTTAAACCAATAACACTCAAGACAGAGGATATTTCTTGGGAATTAATAATTAGCTGGGAGGAGCTTGTATGGCCAGAGGCAAAGTCAAAGCCATTAACGTCTGTCTGTCACTTAGGAAATATCCTCTGTTGAAGCTGTTACAGCAATGTTATAATCTAAAAGATGTAAATAAATGCATAAGTATATAGTGGCCTTTATTTTTCATGAGCAATGCATTGTCAATTAGTACGTTCGCAGCAGTTTCAGAGGATTAATGCCCAAGTAATAGCCATTTAGTTTGTTGCATTATAGTTTCTCACTGAGGAAGCATAATGATGTCACAGACAGAGGCCAACATATATTGAGGAATGGTTTGCAGAAATGTTAAAAATTTTAGGTTCTTTGGACTGCAACAATATTATGTCTATGAAATGACATCGATATGTCTTTTCACCAGCTGCAAGCATGTCATGGTCTGCCTTCTTCCCACCCTTCACCTATGTGACTGCTCTTGGATGGCCAGTGGATAGCTTACAGCTTGCCAGTAGACAGCCCCTCTGGTTTGCTGCCCTTGGGGACTTGCTCCGGTACCTTGGGTTATGCAGCTGTTGCTGATGCACCATCAATGCAGCAAGTGACGTATCACCAGGGGGCTTGCAAGTTCTGTGTTCCAACAAGACCACCATACCACATGGGCATAGGACCATGATACGAAGGTCCACCACACACAGTAACTTGGACTTGCCAAACTGTAGCAAAGCCTTTGGACGTCTTTACTCCTATCATTCTTCTTTTACTCCCAGCTAAGTATTTCAAATCTTACCAGTCTTGAAAATTTCTGAACATAAAGTAGCTATGCAGAAGTGAATTAGTTTCACAGGTCAGTTTATCTAGCCAAACGCTGGGATTGCTCAGCACATTGAAAGATCATCTGGGTTATGCCTTCTCATCCATGGATTTAATGCACAGTCTCCTTTTAATAAACAAATACATACATTTGAGATAAATTGTTAGACCATTGATTTAGGCTTTTTTCCATTTTTCCATCTAGAGGCCTGGTATTGGACACCCAGGTTTGAAAATATTAGTCTTAGATATAACCTAAATCTCCAGTGGGTCAATTTTTGACACAAAGATGAGATTTTCCTCCAGAAAGTACACAGTAGTCATGAGGAAATAATTTTGGACACCCCCAAAACCAGTCTTTCTATGTCTGAAAATAATTTCAGTGGAATTTTTTCTGCCAAGCTAATCATTTATAAGAGGTGATAAAGAATGAAAGACATACTTCACCACCACTATGTGGACAGAGACAAGCTATTTAAATTCACTTAATTTTCAAGTTTATGTTACAGTGCACACTCTTTGATACATAAAAACCTTATTAATTTGTTTGATAAACAAAGGAATAGTGCTTTCATTTTTATTGTGTACTTTGATTTTCCTCCATGTGCTGCAGATTACCAACCACAAATCTCTTTTTTTTTCTCCTATTAGCCAGAGAAAGTTAATTGTCATAATTATTCTTCGGTCAATTTGCTGCCCATGGTGAGGACGGAGAACAGAATGTAAGAAGGGAAATGCTGAAGCCTGTTGGGTCCAACTGAACTTCGGGTATCTATAAAACCCCAGGTGATGGCTATGGATCCTGTGGGTTGTGCAAGCTATGCTGTGGCATGAAACACAACTTAAGGCTTGATGCAGAAAATATTGGGTTAAGTTTTAAAGGCTCTGTGAGGGAGAGTGTCAGGCTAGGTGATTGCAACCGCCTTTCCTGGCCTCAAAGGCTGTGACCTTAAATGCATAAAGTAGGGGTATGGTGTTTTTCACCATGCACTTGGCACGGCACTGGCAGGCATTGAAGGAGGAATGATGAATTTAGGCCATTTTTGCACTCCCTTGCTCATGGAGCCACGTGACCCCCAGCCGTTGTGAATGATTCATTAGCTGCAGCACTCGGGCCTTCTCCTTCACCACTGCGGCCGCTCTGCCAGGGGTGGTGTGGGCTGGAGCCACTGCAGCTACTCCACTCCCTGCACTCACTCACCCACAGCAGTGATCCCTCGAGTTCCCGACTCACCCACTCCACAAGTCCTTCACATGGGAATGGAGGCACAGCGGGGTGACTCCAGCCCAGAGCAGGGTCTCTCTTGGGGTTTCCTCTGCTTCAGACATGCACTTGGGCATATACCTGGAAGGGCTTTGGGGAACGTCATGGCGCCTTGCAGCCAGCAAGGGATGGTCTGCCGTGGAGCATCACCCACTGCAAGTTGTGGTCCCCATGCAATATTAAATGGCATGAGGTCTGGTGCCTTGGCAGAAGTCTTTCTTGCTCACAGCATGGTCAGCAGAATTGCTTGGTTTGGCATTTGGTTAGAGGGGGCCACCAGACAGTGTACCCAGTGGGAAAGGACATCTGCTGAGACTGCTTGCTGGGGAATGGGTGGTTGGTGGGGCATCACCTCCCAACTCCTTGGCTAAAACCAGGTGTCTAATGCTCCCCTCTGATGTAATTTGCACTTCACAAGAAACACTGCAGCTGCTGGGCCTAAAGCAGCTGTTTGGGAAAGAAGGCAACTGAACCCAGATCTCACGGATTTGTGATAGCATCTCACCATTCTTGCCTTTTCTAAGGCACTGTCAAACACCCATCTGGAAATCACTGACAGTTCAGAGGAATGCAAGAATCTTCTGCATTTTGGGTGAATAACCTGGGCTCCGAGGGACAAACTCTGGTGGTCTGTGGACGCATCTACATGCCATGCCAGCACAGTGTACAGGCCAGCTCCTGCCTATATATGAAAGTTTTGTCTGTGGTTGGAAGGTGGTCACTGTGTAGGTGATTTGCTGATACTTGGCATCAGGCTTCACAGTTTGGATAGACCTGCATAGGGGGTCTAAGTGTTTTGAAAGCTAGAAAAAAGAGACAATTTGGGATATGTTACCTAAATAGAAACAACTGGAATGGAAAACATCTTGAGTCACTAAATTCAACATCACAGTAATATAATCTGATTTGAGTTAAAATCTAAGGAATAGAAATATTAAATTTCCCCCTCAGGACCTAGACTACTGATAGCAAGATGATGAGCACTCAGCAAAAATGAAACAGAAGAGAAACACTAGATAAGAACAGCAATGAGCTTTATGAATAGCAGTAAACATCTAGACCCATAATGTGTGATTCAGACATGTTCATATGCCTCGTCTGGGAATTTCACTCTTTTCTCTGTCTCAGGCCTCTGACTGAAGCAAATTTAAACTGTACACTTGCTTTGAAGAAAAACGTGGTTCTTGCATAAAAGTCAGAGTAGGGTGTTGTGAACTGTCTTGCAATTAGGAGAGACTACATTTGCACATGCTGCTTTTGCCAAGAGATTATATGTTCATAGTAACAGCCAGTGCCTTTACAGTTTTCCTGGAGCTTAGTGAGGCAAGGCTACAGCTGCATTAAAAATTAAATGGAAAGAGCAGTCATAACTTGTAGGCAAACACAATGAATGAGCAGTAACGGGCTAGCCAAGTCTTTGAGGACGTAAATCTTTCTGTCTGAGGCAGCCGAAGGACTTTGTAACTGTATGATTAGTGCTTGTGTTTTGGTTGGATTGGAATGCAGTTAAGGATGTTGTGGGTTCATGTCCACTTGCTGCAGGTGGTGAAAACCAGAATAAGCAGGATTCTGCGCAGCTCAGTAGCTGTTCTGATAACCACACACAAAACAACTACCAGGGCTTCTACACCGTGAGATGAGAAAAAAAGGGAGACACAGCTTACTGCTGTAGTTGGAGGCTAAAGCGGAGCAGCAGTGAAAGTATTTCCTTATCCACCAGCTTCTATTTGTACTTTTTAATATAGTTTTGTTACAACATTCCCCAGCTCACATTCTCTCTCTCTTTCACAATCAGTTTGTCACGGACATTGCAATGACTTCAGCAGCAGCTGAAACTGCCCTGCCAGAGCCAGCTCAGGTCCGGCCCAGCTGTGATCCACATGGCAGGTCAGAGGCTGAGGAAAGCAGAACTGGTTTAAATCCAGTTGGCTTGCCATGGCTCCAGTTCAATGGCCTCAGGACAGCTCTGAACAACAGTAGCAGTGATGTAAATGAGGTCATTGCTAAGATGGGAGGTGTATGAGAAAGCAGAGAAGGTTGTTCTCCTAGGAGAATTGTACCAGTTCTTCTTCCGTTTCCCCTTTAATGACAAGATATGTGGCACATTACTTATTAGAATGGCCAAAGATGAATGAGAGAGAGTTTTCTTACCCTTCTAAGGAACGCACTCAATGAGTGAGTTTCGTTTTTATAGTACTTAAAGATCTGGAAATCTCTCTGCTGAAACATGGACTGACTGAGGCCATTTGCTCACCAGTATTCCCAGAACTAAATTTTCTATAAAGTAAATTATTGTCTATTATCAACAGTGACTTCTAATTAGCTGAAAGAAGGCCATAAATGTTCAGAAAGTACATAAACTTGAAAAATTAATATTCCGATCAATAATAGCTGGCTGATATACTACAGGTCATAGCTGTCTTCATGCGCTAATGTACTAGCATGTATTGCCTCTATATTATTTATTGATGCTTCCAGAAATTAGTGTAACTACTCAGTGGGAAAACACTGTGTGCATACGTATGTCACTCGTTAAAACCACAGTCAGAAGATCTGGTAAGGAGTCGGTAGGGAGCCTGCTATAGCTAAGGTGATAAGAAGAGTGGTGAGCTCATTTCAGCTAGAAGCTTCTTTCTCACTTACTTTCCCTGATTGCTCCCGGGCATCAGAAAATCTAGAGTGCCAGAATTGTATGCATCCTGACTCATTTGAGATTGCAGATGTTTCTTTGCCCAAAGCTTGTCTGAAGCCGATGTGGCAAGATCTGCAGTGCTTAAGGTGCATGGGCTTCACAGCCTGCAGCCCAGAAAGAAGCTGGCATCACCCTTGGCTGCCTGTATCTTCCTGTCTCGAAGGAGAAGATGCCTATTTGCATGTGGATCAACTGGATGTGACCTTCAGCATGAGTCCAGAATGAGGCTCAAATTCATACACGTCAAACAGTTTAGACACTTACAACTCTAGTGGGAATCTTTATGTCTTTGAGGGGAATTGAAAGTTTTGGCAACAACATAATCAGCTGCTTTATCCCAGTCTAAGGCAGGAAAATATTTTCCCATCAGCCTCCACCAGAAATACTGTTTGCTTTTCACTCTTCCCTGCAATAGGAAAAGCCATTCTAAAACACTGTCTTTCCAGAAGTTTGGAATTGGAGAGAGGGGAATTTTATTTCCTCAAAAGCAAGTTGTCAGAAGGCAAAGGGCTCTTTATCTGATCATAACATCCTGATCTGCCTGCCCAGTCTGTCACCCTCAAATCTCGACATCTCTCCCCACAAGCATCTCTGTCAAGACTTTGACATCCAGTATTTGTGTGCTGAAAAAAATATAAGGCGACATCACAAATGTTCTAAACTCTCCTAATGCTGAAATTCTATCCCATTATATTTTACAATTGCACAAGAGACAAGAGATGTGTATCATTATTGACCTTCTTTATTGACTGTATAACACTCAGAAAATGGTAGAAACCAGCCACTTTGTCTTCTGGGCATCAATGGCTTGATCTCTGTCACTGGTCTTTACAATTCAGTTATTTTTAGGGCTGTTTTTTCCTTTCTGGCTAGGAGCTAATGAAGCCTGTCCCGTGAACTCTGCATCTCTTCCAGAAGTTGTCCTGAGGTCAGGTTAGGAAGCTGCTGCTTTCTCTGGAGCCATGGGCTCAGGTCTCAGCATGGCTGACTCATGTTTTCTGTCGTTGGTCTGACCTCCATGCAGTCTGGGAGGGCTCAGGGTTCAGCAGCAAGGGGGGACCCAGACTTACCCCACAGGCTGTCCTTGAGCATGTAATTCCCCATGCCCTTTGCCACGGCAGCCTTCAGTGCAGCGTGCTGCTGGTGTGTCCATTCATCCTCCCTGGTCAGCACGGTGTGGGGCTGTGAGCTTACCTTCCCACATCCCACCTCTCCAGTGAACTGCTCTGGGAGGTGATAAGGGAGCGTGGGTACTTCCTGGGTGTGGGGAGATTCCTTGGGCTTGGTCTTTTTGTGCAGGTGCTAGAGGGGAGATTCTTGTCTTCTTTAGAGTGTGGAGTAGCTGGAGGCACAAATCAACCACTTGTGTGGGGAAGAGTGGGGGATGATCTTTCACACAGGTCCTTGAGATGGGTTGTCATCTCGCTGTGCAAACACGTTAGAAATCAGTTGTGTGTAGGGGCTTTCCCTGTGCCCTATCAGGAACATTTCCCTCCCCTCCCTCTAGCTTTGCATGCCTCCTGCCATTCTGCCTTTTATCCTCCAGCCTCCAGGTAGCTGGATTCCAGTGATGCACTCCGAGATGAGAGCCTCTGTAAGATACTGAGGCTGATACCAAAACTCACTGCTTTCAGGGAGCCAGTCCAGGTACAGGCTGCTGTATGTGACAGCAGCATTAGCTAATGGTGCTGAAAAGGTAGGGTAGCGAACATTAAGTTCTTGCAACCTCCTTGGGTAAAAGAAGTTTGCAAAAGAAAATCTTGCATTTATTATCCTTTCTGGCATCCTCTTGTTTCCTTTTTTTATGAGGTACCTGTCAAAAAATATTTCTGATGGGCTGCTATAACATGCCAAATTTCTTCATATCTGATGCTTTAAGTTTAACTATATTTATCTTGTTTACAAAAGCTGACAAGTGATACAGCCATAATGATGCCGGCAGAAATTGCACAGCAATCTTACTCGGGTTCTTTTCAAGTCAGTGGAACTGTTAAATGAGATTAGTGCAGTAGAAGCGTTTATTGTGGCCATGAGAAACCAGATAGACACATATCACAGAGAACCAGTGATAGACTAAGAGGATCACATACAGAGACATTGTGCCAAGAGGGGATTGGCAGGGTAACGTAAGTGCATCTTTTAGCTCTGTGAAGCTGCGTCTTACTGTATTTCTGATATGGTTCTCCACTCATCCCAACAGCTGTCTTTTTCTTTCCTTCTCCAACCCTTCATATATCTTTCAGTGCCTTATTCTGACACTGGTCACGCTTGTAGTTTGCTGAGGTTTGTTAGGAGTAGTGGGGATCTGGAAACAATGGTCCCTATTATTCTCATTGCAACCCTTAGAGTAGCCCTAGAAAATCTGTGTGTTGGTGGCTATTGTTTGCTCTTGTTAGCTCTGTTTTCCCTTTTTAAAGACGATACCTTAGTAGGACTGTAACTTACTGCAGAAGTAATTATCTTCATAGACAGAGAAACCAGCACTTTCCCTTATATATGTGAAGTGCTGTTATGTATGTTATATATATGACACATGTTTTATATATATATATTGTTATATATGCAAATCCATGTTGGCCACCATTAGGAACTGAACAAGAAGCTTCTGGAGCAAAGAGCACCTTATGTGTACTTGCAAACTTAGCAGCAGACTGCTGCATAAGCTCCCATTCTTTTTGGAGCGGACATGAGTAACAGCAGCTCACATAAGGACTCATTGAGATGTTGTTCTGAGGTTCCAGCTGGGATGCAGTCCTTTTGTCCCCGAATGAGTAGAAGCCCAGCTTGTGCTCAGCTTATTCCCTAAAACCTACTTCCTACATGCTGTAAAAGACTATTCATATTTCAGTCCTGGTGAGAGGCAAAGGACAAAGCTAGAAGCGTGTCCAGCTACCAGGTGGAGCAGTCAGCTAGTTTAGCTCCAGTAGCGGCATAGACTGGTAGNTTCCTACATGCTGTAAAAGACTATTCATATTTCAGTCCTGGTGAGAGGCAAAGGACAAAGCTAGAAGCGTGTCCAGCTACCAGGTGGAGCAGTCAGCTAGTTTAGCTCCAGCAGCGGCATAGACTGGTAGACACAATGAAGACGTAAGGAAGGGAGGAGCAGCTGGGCAGTGGACAAGCCTGTGAGCCTTCCAGCTCTGTGGAACATGGTTTGAATTTGTTCCAGCCATTCAAAATGATCTTTCACTTCTTGGCAGAAGCTCACAAAGTTTCTTAGCTAAGCAAAGAGAGCACAAGTCTTCATTGTGCATGGATAGAGACAGACACTGGTCATTTGATTATTGTTGTTGAGAACATAAATGAGTGCAATGTTGCAAATGCCACTGGAGGAAGTGAGAGGCTCCCTCAAGAGGAGGCCTTGGATGCTATTTGTATCCAGAGCCATCCTCGGATGAAATCATAATTCTCTGGCTGCATGTCCATCCCCACACTCTGATGTGTTGTCTTTTAGCTGCACTCAGGAGGCTACTGATGAAAGCAAAGCATTTCCTTAGCTCCCTACCAATATATTTTCCTTCCGTATCATCAAGGTCTCCTTACAGATACATGTGCTTTGTAATGATGCTTACAGACTTTCCTTTGCAGACCTCAAGAAAGGTCTGTACCCACACCTAATAAGTTGCTTTCTGTATTCTAAATAGCTGACAAGCTAAACAGGAGAAGGATTATTCTCCAGACTTTACAGATGGTGAACAGAGATAAACTACATAACTTGCTGTGGTTATTCTGGAAATCTGTAACAGAGCCAAGCCTTGAACCTAAATTTCTGCTGTCCCTGTGTCAGACTGAAGCCACGGTCTGGCCTTTCTCTCTGAGAGTACATATTCGTGGAGTTTTAAGGTCAGAGGAATGATCATCTTATCTAGTCTGACTTCCTCTGTGTCAAGTCCAAGAATTTCTTTGATCAAAGCATATTTTATGGGATAGAATAGTGTCTTTATTTGAAGACACTAGAACATAGGGAAAAATTTTAAAACTTGCCTCTTTACTCTGTTCCAGTGGTTAATCATCTTTGCTGCTAACTTATTTTTCATATGAATGAGTCTGGATTTAATTTGGTTCCTGTGATGCTTCTTTTCTGCCAGATTAAAGGGCCTTTCACTATCTGTGTCTTCTTCCTCTCCTCTTCACAGACAATTTTTTCATGTGCCTGGAAAAAGCAGTCAGGTTGACAAGCTACTTGCTGCTGAATCCTGGGGATGTTTTTTTTCACCTTGTGTATGTATTTGGTATTTTCTTCCCTTTTCCACAACGCAATAATTAGAAATCTTTACAGAAAACTGAGAGGGAGAGAATGAAGAAAGTCAGCAATCAGTATACTTTACTGTTCGTCCAGGTGCAGTGAGGAACATGTAGCCACAGCAAGAGAATTGACAGCGCTGATGTCAAATTCTGCTCTCATTCATATATTGAGTGATACCATTTGAAACTTGCTTCTGTTGAGTATTGCTGCTGGGAGCTACCTTACATTAAATCAGAACACCAGCAGAATATCTACTACAGGTTACTGATAATGTGGGACTCCAGTACCGGTTTGACAAGCCAGTGTTGTAATGAGCCTTCTCAGTGTGGGGAGCAGAATATGTTGTGGACTGTTTCTGATAAGAAGAAAGTTCCAGGATGGCAGTTCGCATCATTTTCCCATTTACTGAAGCCTAGACTTGACAATATACCATCGATATTACACAAATATTGTCTTCTTGTGGGCTTGGTGGCCACCAGATGGGTGGCATTGGAATGATACGACACACATAGTTGGAAAAATGCCCGGGAAGATCCATGAGGTGAAAAAATGTAGGAACTGAATCATAAGTTGTATCTTTGTTTATGAAGCACACGTGTAAGTGCCTAGGGCATTAAAAGGACCCATCTTCCCTAATGGATGCTGTCTAGCTTGAGGTGATAGTCTGCGGTTTGTGTCTGTGAAGTCTAAGGCCTCTTACTCTGTCCAAAAAATAGCTCAGATCTAAAGCTTTCAAGAAAATCCTCCGCTTTACCTGTGACCCAGAGCCCCTTAGTGTGTGTCTGAGTACATAGATGACTAACACATGCAACGTATGAAAGTAGACCACAATGGTGAGAGACGAGCCACTACTGATTAACCACGGTTAAAAACTAAGATGTGATGTCATCAAACCTTCAGAGAAAAAGCTGGAAACATAGAAAGACGTAAAACCTTAAAAGAAAGAGCAGAAAGGTGGAAGAAGCAGAAGATCATTGAGATCGAGCTTTAACCTGTCCCAGGGAGCAAAAGGGCAAGTGACTGGCAGCTGCCCATCCAGCAGAGACACACTGTGAAGAACACAGTGCAACAGTACATGATAAATGCTATTAATGCTTAGATTACCAGCAAGTTAGTCCCAATCTATCACTGTGTGTTTTGGCAATAAATAGTGATTTTGTGCTTCTAAATTGTGTAGTGCTTTTAAGCTCAGAGAAAGGCACTCAAAGAAAAGTGACACAAAGATTTGAGGGTTATTTATCAGCTCTGATGAAGTGAAATAGGGTAAATGCCCCTATTTTCTTCAGCCAAACCTTAAGAGCCATTTTTCATAAGGCTCATGTTTTCCATGTTGTTTAAGGAGCAGAAATAGCAGTTATCACTAGCCTTTGCTAACAGCATGTTTCCAGCCTGCATATCCCACCACACGAACACAACTGTTCCCAGTCTGCCCCAGCTCACTGTCCCCAACAGATAGACTCTGGTTTGCTGACTGTGTGACTCAGCCCAATACATGTCAGGTGGGGCCAAACTAAAGGGCAGCATAGCAGCTGTCCACCAGCAATGGTAAGACACAAAGTCTACAGAGAGAACGGGATGAAGTATAGGAGGCGAAGTTTCCTTGTTTTCGCTCATTTCCTTGACTTTGCTTCTCAACTGTTGTGGTAGAGCCTGTTGTTTTCACTGTCAACAACCATTATAGTTCAAGGTGACATGAACGGTGATTCTACAACGTTGTGCACTGCATTAGAACAAGATACAGGTATTTTTTTCAGTCACTCGGGACTTCAATGTGTTTTATTTTTACCCTGTTGCACTTTCTGATCTCTTTGTTGCTTGCAGGTTGTGGCAAGGGGTGCGTGTTCATGGCAACTTTGAATCTGGGACAAAACTCAGATTACAGGACAGATTAAAGGTTTCTTGGAAGATACCTAATCTGTGTCACACCTGCAAGTGCAAAAACTGAATCCCAGACAAAGCAGGCTGGAAAGCAAAACTTCATCCCCTTGTTCCTTCAGGGAAACAGCACAATTATTGGCTGCAGCATTACCTTTGTGATTCCAAATTGAAAGTGTCAGTACTTGAACCTGGTACTTCACACAACGTGATCTACTAAATTTCCCAAATCAGCTATTTTAGGAACTGATAAACTGATACCCCATTGCACAAGAAGAGCTTCTCTGTTGTATATGGCTACTACAAAACTTGTCACTGTTCAGTCTTTGTTCTTACATGCCAAATTCACCACTTCTTACAGGCTTAGGTTAGGTTTTCCTTTTTTCCGTACTATAGAAAGGACATTTAGGATTCAGGTTTCCCATATGATACACTACATCTGTTTAAAGCAACAAGAGAGGAAAACCTCCATAGACCATGTGTTGCCGGAAAACCCTTCCACACATTAAGAGACATTATTAATGTGGTTCTTTTTTGCCCTTTTCTTTCCCAGAACCTTTTAAATCTAAATCAAACTGGGGTAAAAGTAAGAGGCAAAAGGGCAGATAAACCAAGGACCCTTGAAAACTTAGTAGGAAAACAATGAAAGCATCACAGCTCCAGAATATTTCCAAAGCCCTTAGTATATAGTATTAGCTACTAATGCTATAACCAATGTGATTTTTATTGGCTGAAAACAGGGAAATAATGTTAGGGAAAATACTATACTGACTTCAGGAAACACAAAACAAAATTTAAAGGATACAAGACACAATTCCCTGAAAAAATGCATTTCTAATCCAATTTCTGTTTCTGTGGTTATCTTGTTATCAGACATGAAACCTATCATCTGCAAAAACTTATTCTTCAAGGAAGAAGCAGTTCTCTGCTGATCTGTGTTTTTCAGACATCAGGTAGAACATACAACAGATGCTTGCTGCCCTAAATAGGAAAACCAGAGCTGGAACTGAGGTGTTTCCAGTGTGCAGTAGAGTGCACTGGAGGCAAAGGCACTGGGGACTTAGGCTTAGATTCAACAACGTATATACATCTTATGCTTAACTTCAAGCAAAATTTTCACTTCAATAAGACTACTCACATGCTTCAAAGTTGACATAGATATAAGCACCTCTCTGCAGGCACAGGAGCTAGGTTTGTACAAAACCAGAATTTCAGTTTGAAGGACTGGCTGAGGTAAAAATTACCTGAGGACTAAGTCAAGTCATTCAGTGAAAGTTATTAGTAGATTTTGCCTACTCAGTACAATTGGCTTTGGGTAAATCTTCTTAAAACTGACCCTGGTTTCAGGTATCTCACTACTGTGGGTTTATTTTCATCATTTGAAATCCAGCAGGCAGAAGAAGAGGGGCTCCATAGGATTTAGGACCAAGAGAAGACTGCAACATGCTCTAGAGCAGCAGATGTGGCCACTGTTGGAGACAGGAGTTTAAGGTCCAATGATCGACAGCTCTGTAACAGCCCGTGATCTCGTACGTGTTTCAGGGTGCGTTTCAAGAGTCAAGAAGTCTTTTGAAAATAGGTTTCACTGCTCCCTTTGAAGAGAAACAAAAGAAACACTTATGGCCATGACCTCAAATTACAAACAGATTTAAATGGAAGCAGTGGGCCAAGCTCAGAGCTGACATCTAAGATGCAATTTAGACTTTTGTTGATACTGATAGAGGATCCATCCTCTGGGATTTCCTTTGTGTGACACCAATTCCTTCACACACGAGGGAAAAGCAGGGAGGGAAGGGAACACTTCAATGTAACTTATACAGGAGATGTGTGAGAAAGAAGATGTGTGAGTACCACCCCAGTAAAAAGGTGAATTAAATGAATATACACTTAAAATTTACCTCTTTGTGGAACTCGTGTCAGCATCAGCTCCTTTGGATAGGGAGGAAACCTAAGCAAACATAATGCCACCTTCTGTCGTGTGTTGGTTTCCCGTTAAGACAGTGCTACCTTATTGGGTAAAAGGAGATCAAAAGTCACCCTGTATTAATCAAAAACATACTATAATGTCACCCAATATCTGCACATGTGAAACCAACAGTAACACCCTGTGCAACAACAGATGCTAGTTTAGGCCTCTTCTCTTATTAATTGCAGCAGCTTTTCTGGGAAGCACAAAATCACATCACAAAATCCTCTGGGTAACAAACGCTTGCAGCTCCGTCTGAAGCAGGAAAGACGAGGAGGTTACAGGAGGACACAGCGAAGCCAAAGGAGGTCACTGGATGAGTCATTCGCACTCAGGTATTCGCGGATACCTTTTCCTGGTTCCCATCACTAGACCACACTTGTCTTAGCACATTATTCCCAGGTTTCTAAGATTTTATTTAAAAAGCCAGAGTGCAGGCTTTGGATGATCACAGACTACAAATCATGCTCCACGAGACAAAGATTCACACAACACGGTGAACTCCTGCTGAGCATCCTCCCCCTGCATTGCTTTTCCTTGCTATAGGTATGAGTCTGACATGACATGCTGTTAAATGAGATGAGGCTAACAACAGTCATGGGAGGTCAATAAATTCATGTGGTGTATAATCAAATACACACCTCGAACAGGTAGATTCTCGCTTTATGAGATCGTGGGAGTTAACTTTCATTTAGCAGAAATAAGTATTCAGCCAACTGAGGCCCTTCTTTTTTACATACAGATAGGCTCCTCTGTTCATCTGCATTCTATAAAGCCTTGTTATTCTTCTGTGTTTATCAGATCTATGATATCGAGGAGAACAGAAAACGTGTGTGATATCCGCCAGCTGGATTCCATCTGTCTTTTCTCTGAAGAGATGGAGTTTCAAAGGCTACATCCTATCTACTGTCACACCTTCTCCCGACATGAGAAGCTAAGTGTAAAGTTTGGCCAAAGTAATGGAAAAACAGTATCTTTTTTGTACATCTCAACTATTTCCCTACCTACACAAAAGTGGCATTCTTGTTCTGGCATGCATGATCTATTGTTGCACTGTATCACAACTTTCCTATTAAATAAAAGGAGTCTGGCCAAAATGATTTCAGAGAAAGTGTTTTTATTTTTTTTTTTAATTGGACTCTGTGCATGTATGTGTGTGTTGGTTTGCGTACTGGGGCAGGGGCAGGGAAACTGTGATTGACAAGTACAAGTACTGTTTGATTACAGTAGAGGATATGGCCTCATGGCATTTCTGGGAGGGGAAAAAAACACCTACCTGAATAAAAGCCCAGTTCTGTTGCGCTTGAAGTGATTGAGGCTTTGCCATTCACTTCACCACAAGCCCTAAGGGGCTGAGGAATTTAAGTTTCTCAGGATAACACCCAGGATGGAGCAACATTATTGCAAATCAGCAAGACTCGGTGATGTTTTCTTGCCCTAAAGTCTGGAGCTCCCCGTTCTTTGGGTCCAGCAGCTGCAACATTTCTGTTAAGTGCAAACCACATTAGAGACGAGCATGAGACAACCCGGTTTTAGCCAAGGAGCTGGGAGGTATTGCCCAGTCCATTGATTTCCCAGTAAGCAGCACAGAGCAGCCATCCTTTCCCACCAGAGCCACACTACTCCTGAGGCTGAAGAGCACTGAAACGTGTGAAAGGCTGGGACTGGTGCCCGAGAGTCCTTCCTGAGCCTCCTCTTTCTCCCTTGTGTGAGGTAGATGTACGTGTCCAGCAGCTCGTGGAGCAGGGAGGGAGTGGGAAGGGCCAGCACAGACATTTGGCTCCAGACCTCCCCAGTAACCCATCTTTCACCATCCTGGAGGATTTTACATACATCTTTGCAAACCTTTTGTTAATCTACCTGGCCATTATGCCAGAATTGTAAGTGTGTATTCTTGTATATACTTCACGGATGAAGGTACATGTTGCATGGATCAGAGGCACAGGAGCAGTATTCTGACTTTGGCCAGTACATCCTTCTCATTTTAGTGGAAGTGTAATTTCTTCAGGTTATTTTCAGGGGCACATACATTCTTTGATGATTAACCAGGTAATATCACGTACATGCCCAGACATATCATCATACAGACAGCTAGTGGACCACATACAAGCAAAAAGGTCTTTAATATCTGTAAACTAATTATGCATCTACGGATATTGCTAACTCTGCCCTGGTCTATAGCCGTAGAAAGGAACATCTACCCAGAAAGTGTGCACTGGCGTTTCCACTGAACAGCTTGTGACATTATGGCTTCCTCTTGAAAAACTAAGTCTGGTTACTAGTACAAGTGCGCACACAGAGATGCATTGTTTATTTTGAAACCTCAGATAAGTCAAAATAAGATTGCGTGGGTGCTGGTTATGAATTCCTATGCATATATGATTTTTTTGATTCACAGGAAATCTTCTAAGAGTATGTAGACATGGCTTTCACAGACTGCCCTCCATAGTTAGGGTGGGACCGCACTCATTTCAGTCATGTACAAATAAACACCTAAGAGAGGTGTTTGGCCTCCCCACAGGGCCAGAAGAGAGCTATAGCAATACCTTCACCCCATCCTGTTACCAATCTCTGAGGTATCCATCTCTGTAGACTACTTGGTTTGATGAGATGTGTTTTAGATAACACCTTGATGATTTAACTGGAGAGCTGGTTAAGATTTCTCAAAATGCCCCTCCGATCTCCTCCCTCTAACCTCAGTAAAGCACAGTGATGTGATACACAACGTATCTCTTGGTGTTAGCCAGGCAGCCTGGAGGAATCTTGCAGTACCAAGAGAAGCCAACTGACTGGTTACTGAGCTCATCTTGCTCACACTTAATCCTTGTGCACAGGCAAATCATTTTGTGCTATGACTTTTTTATAGTTCTGCTAGCAAAGTAAGGTTGTATTGGGAGCTTTTAATGGCCAAAATGACCTCTTCAGAGGTGATGGGAAACTAGCAAACTCAGGAAAAATCCCATGAAAGCATAAGGTGTTGATTCATGTATTTATGGTGGAGGATCAAATGACCTCTTCAGAGAAGGGGTTATGTGCTGGAAGTACAGAATGTCAATGTAAAGAGTATGGGAAGGATTCCCACGGGACCTAGTCTCAGAGGCATAAAAATGCAAACAATCCGTGAAATAAAATATGAGTCAAAGAAGGATGGAAATCAAGCCGAGGAGCCCAGATAGCTCATGAGTAGTTTAAGCACATGCCAGGCCCAGAGGCAACTCCTAAGTTGCCAGCACCGTTGCCTGCAGATCTTGCAATGGATCCTACATTTCAGGATAGCTAGAACTCTACCTTGGATTTAGATCCTATGAATAAGAACTGCCGCTGAAGGAGAACAGCTTACAGCAGCCTGAGGCATAGAAATGGCATCCGGTCTCTTATCAGAATTTGTTCTTAGGCAGATAAGTCCTGGCTTGTCAGCCCTAGAGTATGGTATACAATATTCTATGAACAGGTAGAGTGTGAGCATTGGCAAGGCAAGCTCCTCTACAATTCTCCCATCTTGCCTTAGGGTCGTACTTCTCAGCATGATGAGTTCAGTCTTCCTGCCCATTCCAGTTTTGGCGCCTCTTCTCTCCACTCAACAAAGGTTCTGGTTCTGATTATCGTGTATGTGAACTATTCCAACACCTCCAGAAGTTCCTCAACTGACAATGGCCTTGTGATGCCAGCCAAGGCACATCACAAGGATGTTTCCTGCCTTGGAGACTTGACAAGCTAAACACACAACACAGAGAGTAGGAAGAAGGAAAGATTATTATTAAGTGGTGAACTGACATCGTACCAAGAGATTAGCAGACTCCCTCCCAGTCACCCAGCAAGTCTGCAGGACAGCTGGGAGCAACGTGCTCAATTTCTACATCCCTCTCTTGTTCCTTATACACAAACATCTCATGGCACTTAAATCTACCAGGGGACCTAGGTCTCCCCAAATGCCAAGGTCTTAAATGGCTATACTTTTTTTTTCTTTTTGGCATAAATATCTTCAAAAAATTAACCCTAAAAGGCTGACCATGGCCACACAAGGAATTTGCAGTATGACCAGCACTGGAGACCTGTTCTTACATGGCTCATGAGAAACTCTAATCACGGGATTAACAAACCCGTCCTGATCCTTTTATATTTCAGATAAAGACAATACCTGTCCCATTCTCAAACCCTGACACAGCAACTTTCATAATGCAGCCTGGAGCACAGCTGAATCCTTAGTTGCATCTCTAATATAAATAACAATGACTTAAATTTCTAGTCTAGCCACTTAAAATAATACGAAGTTAATGGACTAAAGACTTGAGGAAAGACAATGTGTTACATATTCTGTTATTTTCTTCAAACCACCTTTGTAAACAGTCATAAAATATACAATAAACAATTACCTTTAGATCCAGAGCCAAATGCTGCATCTCGTAACTCAAACACACCCAGCTAATACAAACAGGCTCTCACAAATTCATGACGCTCTCATTCGACGTGCGGGGCCCTTCACCCTCTGTTCATGTGGCATTCACCAGCCCCTGGGGTAGCACATGGGTCCTCCTCGACACCTTACTTCCATTTTAAATAAATTTTGTTTCCAAATACATTGAGAAAAGGTCATGTCTGTTTTACACATCTCTTGTCACCTGCTTCTGGCACTGTAGAACATGGTGAGCAGCAGTCACTGTAACAAATAACACTATTCAACACATCCCAGGAGAGCATGTCCCAGAAATATACTATCTATCTGACCTTGGTGTTAGAAAAAGCCCTTCTGGTTAAAGACACAAAGAATGGACATTTTCAGCAATATTTGGCCCTATTTAGAATAAATGCCTACAAAGATCTGATAACAACCATCTTTCTCGTGTTCTTTTGAACATGTGCAAGAGTTAACATTTACAGATGATTTTTTTTGTTTTCCATTTGTTGTTTCCTTACCGCTTTCATTTAATAATACAGATTCAGTGTAAATCCAAGTGAAGTCATGTCCATAAAGGCACTGGGTACAATGGTCCATTCACACTGGCCATTTTTCTGGTATTCTCATGCAGTAAATTGCTAAGCTTTATCTAAATGGCCCCCGGACAGAAAGGATGCTGAGCCAGGTCCCAGAGTTAGGTTACACTCTGCCTGCAAAGGCAATAAGGGCAACTGCAAAGAAATCAGCTGTGAAGGAAAATATCTGCATGATAAAAAAGAAAGGTGTAACCAGCACACACAAGCACCTGACTGCTCGTTAAACCTTAGGAGATCAAGTCATCCTGCCTTTCCCTAGAAGAGACAGGGACCTCTTTGCTCTTTCTCCGGAAGGACCCAGGATCCTCCACCGCTTTGCTATTGCACTCCCCCACAAGCAGCCTTTCCTCCCTCTTCCTTGTGAGTGACCCTTCTCTTCAGAAAATATGATTTTGCACCATGAACTGGATGGTCTGGACATCAGCACACGGTTTTAGCCATTCCAGAGAGCCTGGCTTAGTAGTGTGGTTGTTAACATCACTTAATGTCTCTCTAGTGGCATTTTCATTGCTGATCCATTGCTTGCTGCACAAGCTAGGCTAAACCAGGATCAATAAGCCCACTTCCCTCTCGCTGTGCCTAGGAGTCTTTCAGGTTATTAAACCATTATAGTCCTCTTCTAAACAGCAATAATGGAAAGCAATATTAGCAGAGTTTGGACTCGAGTTTAATTCAGGATAAAGATGCAAATGCTGGAACAGCAGGGCAGGCAGCCAAGGCCTCTTTCATAATTGGGTGGGTACAGCAATGTATGTGGGAAGAATGGCATGCCTCAGACGTAATGTGGCACAGAGCACATCCAGCACAATGCTGGCTCAGCTTTCGCTGGCACCATCCTATTGTTGTTGTTGTTTGAGGCTCCGACGGTGGACGCAGCCCAGGCCAAGGTCTTGTACCCCCCAACTTCAAAGAGTGGGTGAACTCTGCATGCAGATAGGCTCAGCTTGGTTGGCTGTACATTGGGGTTGCCCTTTGAGGTGAACATCCAAGCAGGTGGCCACAATGGCTCCTGGCCCACAGTCCTTGCTTCCTTGCCCATGAATATCCTCCATGACAAAACCTTTCCATGTGCTGCAAGCCAGGAGAGGAGAGGCAGAGGGAGAAGATGTTTAGAGGGACGCAGAGAAATTTGTGCGCCAACTCTCCACGATCTGGGTTGCGACTTCGCCTCTGCTTCAACTATGAATTACACACTTAGAAAGTGACACACAGAGGCGGTAGAATTTGAACGGCGGCAACAACAAAATTAGGGAAAAAAACCCTGCCTCTATAAGATCTCTTGAAAACCAGAGGGCTGTGACCGTTGCATGAGGAAATGATTTCATACACAGCACAAGGCATGATGACCCCTGATAGATTTAGAATTTATGTTAATTTTTCTATAACCTTCTTGCTCCTGTACAGGAAGAACTTGCGCACATTGCACCTTGATCCTCTGGGTAAACCCTCATCAGAAGAAGTCACTCCTAGTTTTTGCATAGCCACCTCAGAGACAGCTTTAAAGGCATGATTTCAGAAGGTCCAATTCTCCCTTGACATTACATAAAGTTAGAGGGATCAAACAGGCGTAAATCTAATGTAAGGAGGAAAAAGTTCTTGAACAGCCAGAAGGGATAATTATGATTGTTTAGTATGACTTTGTTCATGAGCTATAGGATTTTACCTGGTAATTTGTGAGGCCAGGGAACACTTTAATAATACAGATCGGACCGTTCCCAAGACTGATAGCACCGGGTGCGAAATGAGTTATAGGCACACCTCTTCCGTAAACCTTTGACCCAGTAATGGAGGCCATAAAACAAGAATAATGCCATCTTGTAACAAAAAGTATAGCCTCTCACCACTGTACACCACTGTTTGTGGCAGAAATGGAAAGTTGGAAAGCAGCTTTGAATACAACCTTTACATCTAAAGGTTGCTCCAGCTCAAAGAAGCCAGAAGCATGTCTCAGGGCTACCCAGAGAGCAGCCATGAGTGCACGCATTGGAGAAAATACTGTGAACACTAGGTGCAAACCTAGTCAAAACAGGCTTTTCTTTGAAGACTAAGACTCTGTGGCTTAAGCTGGGATTCCATTCATCCGTGCTTAGCCATCTAGCCTGAACCAGTTATCATGTCCGTCTGTAGTCCACAGGGAAAGGCAGGTAGCAGCTTAGATGTTTCTCTTACGATAGAATGACTTGCCATCTGGAGGTGTCTATCTTCACTAGTCAAAGCAGGACTGTACATGACTAGGTTAGGTTGAAGGGCAAACTTTTAGGTGGATAAAGGCCACTGAGGTAATTTCCAGCTTGAGGTTGCACCAGTATAACTTCACACCAGGACTGATCAGGGCTCTGCATAAATTCTGATGAGATTTCAAGCAAACTAGAGGCTAATGTAAGACACCACCCCAAAACAGAACGCTTAGGGCCACAGGTTTTCCTCGCGACCTTGGGAAATTCACTTTATTGTGATTTTTAGGAAGACATCAGATAGGCTTACAATCAGATAGGCTCAACTTCAGCCACCTTGCAGTACAGAGTTACCGTCAGTAAGCTGAAGAGTACTGCTGTTCCTCTGCAACACAGCAGCACATGCTCCTCAGGGGGGTAGTGACTCCCTCCATTCTTTACAGGACCTGTCTCTGTCATTTCCAGAGGAACTAACATTGTGTTTTTACTTGGGAAACAGTAAGGAAAACAGATTGTGGGAGTCCCGGGTTCAATTCCCAGCTCTGCTTGAGGTGGTTCATATCTCACATTGTTGGAGAGCACATCTGCTGAATATCCACCACGTATTCCACTGACCTTGTGCTGATGTGTAACAAGGGACCACAAAATTCACGTGGCCAGAGACACCCTGTTGCAGTGGGCTTGTGGTATTTCTCTGAGGGAGCGGACAAAGAACCTGTGTTCAAGGGGTGCATCTACATATTTTGCATTCAAGTCCTGGGAGCAGGGGTGAGAGGGATCCTCAGAGTGTACCAACCAGATATCCTTTGAGCTAAACCTCACTATGTTGACCAAGAGCAGAGAATGAAAGCTGGATTTCCAGCAGACCCATCCGGGATGTCCATCACAAAAACCATAGTTTCATTCCACAAACAAATGTTGCCAAAGAAGGTCTTGCTGTCTCTTGCTGAGGAAGCCTCTACAAGCTACGTAGGAGGGGTCTAGGTCAGACAACTCAATAAGCTTACAGCACAGCTCATCACCTTTATGCATTATTTTACTGGCTTTTTTCCAACACAAACAGTATTTTAATGAGTATTTGGTCTTTGTGGTATTTATTTAGGAATAAATAAGACTTCCTCTGTCTTTAAACTATTTAAACCTGATTTCCCATTCAGACCACTAACCTGAGATAAAGGAGTACGTGGACTTTCATGCAATGCCAAAGAACTGAGCACAAAACAAGGTATGTCCAAATTGCAGAGAGGACCAGTGTGGGGACAAGCAAATCCACTTGGGCTCTCGAGCTTACATAATCTAAGAGAGTTTAACTCTGCACAGTCTGCCTCCTAAACTGCACCATACAGTATCTATAGTTCATCTTTAATGAGGATGTCCTGCTATTTCAGTTCTGATTTCTTTATGCTCGGTTTCTATAAGTAAAACAATGCCTCTTTGTTTGCGCTGTTTGACGTACATGAAAAAATGTTCAGTGGGAAATGAAACTAAAATTGCAGAATTAACCTCATATGTGCTGTAACTCTGTACATTGTGGGAAGAGCAGCTTGAATCAAACAGCATCAATAATGCCTGGGTTCGGTTATGAGAAAGACATTGAAGCTGGGTCAGCCAAAAGATGCTATTGATTATTTCCTTTTGTTGGTATTATTCTCACCAAAAAACATTTACGTTTTATGTATGCTTTACGTATGGCAAAAGAAGTCAACCTCCTCTGTTGCAGTCTAAGGGGATTTGATCCTTGACGAGCGGTCATCTGACACTTTTTTAACCCTCAGTCTCCACCGATTATAAATTAAAGAGAATATTTCTTCCCTCCCCTCTCTTTTCCTTGAATACTCCATGCATTCGTCTTTCACCAACTCTGATTTTTGTCATTTGGTGGCTTTCTGTGTTGTCAGTAATGTTCCAGTCCACATAAATTTGAACAGGTCTAATAATACTGGAGGGTGTCTGTGACTGCTTTTGAATGTTTTTTTCCCCCTCTAAAAGGCCTCATCTCTGTGATTACCTTCTGCCTGGTCACTGTGTACAAGCCAAGAGCTCAGCAGTGTGGGAGTGTGACAGTCTTGAGACATTTCCACAGCACCCAGAGGCAGTAAATTAATGCTGACATGACCCACCAAGCACATGGCAGCTCCATTGTCAGAGCTCGTCTAACAGGAGAGATTGAATTTCACACTGTGTTTGATATTAAATCTCTCCCAAGCGCAAGCTGATTTGGCTGGGTAGAAAAGATATTCAAGGATCAGCAGTGAGGACCTCGGCAAGCGAAGGTGCTAAATACTCACTGCCCTCTTTTGAAGCAGTACCTGGCAGCCTCAGCCTGGTCTCAGTGCACAGCAGATATTAGGGTTATGTCTGCCTTGTCCCTTATGACTCTCCTACTCCAAAACCAGCAGCTCCATCGCGTCCCTCATCTCACTCCCACCTCCTCTCACTGCAGACTGCATGCTCACTGTCTCTCCCCTCAGGATACCTCCAGCACCAGCACCCTATCTCTGATCTTCTGTGTCCCCTCACCTTCTGCAATATCCCAGCATTGTTTGACTTGTTGCTGAGCCAGGAGAAGCACGTGTTGCTCTGCCGGCCATCACAGCAGATGGATCCTGCTTGAAAGCAGTGAGAGGTCACCTTTGACGCGAACCAGCCATCTAAAATAAATTGTCTGAACTCTTCGCTGGTGACACAGAGAATGCTCTTTGCAACAGGGAGACTGTCATTTTATAGGCTTGTAAAATACGGTGCTCAAAAGATTACACAGAAATAATCTATTTTGAAACTGAAATGGAAAACAAGACTGAAATAGTCTGATCAGGAACCAGATAGATAGAAAAGGAATATATGCACACTAACTTTCACTTGCACTCTCCTTTACAGCCCTCATGAAGGCTGGTCTGTAACCTCTCACATCTCTTCCAAGCTCTGTGAAATCCAGAGCTTGATTAATGAGTTACCCTTACCCGACGATGTAGATGTGCCCGTGGATTCCTTCACAGTCTTTGTCGCTGTCTAGCTGATGCAATTTGGGAAAGCTTGTCAGCCCAAAATATTCAGAGGGCTTAAATAGCTTAACCTGAAATAACCCAATGTGCAATTTTACTCCTAGATTTTTAAGGAAAAAAAGTGCTTTTGAATCAATTTGCATAACTTTTCTCACAGGGCGCTACATTTCTCCCAGTTATCTGGTACTGGAATAAGAATCGTCACTTGTGCAATATTAAAGTACATTACTCTCTCTAGAAAGGCCACCAATCTTGATCTGAAGACAATATGAGATGGAGAAATGGCTGTTTCTCTTGCCAGTTTTTGTTTCAAAGTTTAACGATTATCACTGTTAAAATTCATGCTTCACTGTCAGCTTAAAACTGTCTGGCTTTAGCACTCACACCCTCATTATAATGTTCTTTACAAGCTGAAAGAACACTTTAAAAGTTGGTACTTTCTCCATGTAGAGGTATGCAGATGTTGTAATCAATTCAAGTACTTTATTTCCTTTGGGCTGGCTGAACACACAGAACTCTGTAAGTCCCAAATGTTTTGCCTGTGAAGACATTTTCTTTAACCTTCAAATCATTGTAATTGTATTTCTGTCAATTATAGGCACTGAAACTGAGTATGGCTTTTCATTGTTTAGATCAAATTATCTCCATACTAAACTCAAAGTGTTGCTTGGTCCACATCAACCCCTTGGATAAACCATGACAGCAGAACGCAGGCTGATTAGTTTTTCCACAATGGCCCCTCGAAAATTCTGAATTAATTTCTGCTCTCTTTTTTTCTGTATGTACTGCATTCTGCTGTATTACAATATATTTTATCAAGACATTTCTGCTTCTGGTTGACCATCCAGTTCTCCTTCCTGGCTACACTGCTAATTTCAGAGTTTTCCCCAAATCTTACCGGCATTTTTTTTTTCTGTTTCACTCATAAAAATCCTGACAAATACTCACATGGTTCCTATTGCGGTGTCTTATTTCCAGAAACACCCCTGCTCAATAATCCCCCACTGACAACAACTTTTGGGGAGCTGTCAGCATGACGTGGTTCTTGTACTCTGTAAAAGTGCACTGACTATTGCGTGCCCATAACTCTCAGTGATCCCAGTGGAAACTGGGATCCTCAGCCTGGTCCTCAGGACAATGTCAAAGAAATATATTAGCAATTCTGTTGGATATTAAAAACACATTGCCCGACTCTGCGATCCGACCGTAAAGACTGATTGGCTAAGCATGGATGAAAACAAAGGCTTTCAGGATTGTTAATATACTTCTCCTAGCAATTTTTGTGTATTTATCAATACCTATTTCAGATATTTTTAAAATCCTTGCAAAATGTCATACTGCATGCTTTAACAGTGGGACCAGTACTGTTCCACCAGCAAACATGTTCTGTGTAGTGCTTCCTTTCTGTAAAGATTACATTAACTGGGTTACATTAGAGTAACCCAAGCGCTGCCATTCTGTTGTGCTCCTTTGGACAGTCCATGGTTGGTGTTTCGCTCCGTGTGTGGCGGTTCTCCTCTGGGAAAGGCTGACAGCATTAGCACCACTTCTGTTACCCTCTTACGGAGTACCAAAAAAGTCTTACTGAGGAAGTGGTGCTGGAAACGTTCTGCTTCACCGCAGCTTTTAGGTGTCTGGGACTCAGTTTCCCTTGGGTACCAAGCAGCCTCTGGGCTGTGTCTATTTACCCCAGCCCACCTGGCAAAGCACTGGGGAAGGGAGGTTGCAGATCTTCCACAGTCCTCCACAACCCGAGACTTCTGTCTGCTCGGGCAGCAAATTAGACTCATAGAAGGATAAATTTAGTTATATATACGGCTTATGTGACTAAAATAACTGCAGATATGTATAATGAGAGAAAGACGTGCATATATATGTACACACATGCTCTGGTTGATTTCTTTCCTCGAGGCACTTTGTTTCCTGATTAATTACCAAATAAATGCTGTGCTATTTAATGATTCATTTTTTCACATTTACAAGCCATAAACTAGTCTGAATCTCCCCAAGGGTCCTACAAGACCACTGGATTACTCACATTTGCTCAGGCAGCAGATACTCTTGTGGCACACTATGCACAAGGGAACAGAAATATAATGCTGAAGTGAAGTGAGCAGTGAGGTTTTCAACAGCCTCCACACTGGGAAGCTGGTAATGCGTATAAGACAGTTGCATTTGCTTCCAGTTGGCAGAAGAAAGTACTTGCCATATCTTTAGTCGGCAGAAATCTGTGCGGCTTCGTTGACTTCTAATCAGTTGTCTTCAAATGAACTATGTTGATCCAGGTGATGTGATCTCTTGCAATAAGTAAAAATGATCACGCATCCGCATGCCACCCGGTGTCAAACCTTTGCTAGCAACTACACTGTGGTGAAGCACACTCTGAGAAGAGTGCCACTGGGAGCTATGGCGTGCTTCAGTGAGAACAGTGGCAGAAGTGAGCCAGCAGACCCATTCCTAGAGAAATACAGGCCACTGTATTAGACTCGTTTTTGCTTCTAGGTTTTGCATGTAACCATTTATCAGTGGCTGCTTGATAGACTACAGATTCCTCCACGTTCAGGTATGGCTTTGTCTGTAGTACGAGGTGCAACTCTGACCAAAGATGGACTAACTGCAGTTAGATAAATACTCACTTCCCAAGTACATGCCAGCCCAGAGATAGCCTAAACAACCTATCAGCACTGAAGACGATCAGACAGATGAAGGCTGCTCTCAGGTTCACAGGTTACCTATCAGTAATGCCCTTTGTAAAGTCAGTGCTGATTTCAGACAACCAATGACAAACAAACAGTAATACTACCATTACGCGTGCCAGTCATAACAGTGGGAAAATGTTTACTAGTAAATGGATTAGGAAGTCTTCAGCTATGTGACTTGATTTGTTTGATTATATTTTCTGAAGTATATCAAGGGTACTATGGCAAAGCTAGACTAAAAAGATGGAAAACTAAGTACATAATCAGGAGGGCACATAACTAATCAGCAGAGACTGCTTTTGCTTCTCATCTGTAAGTTAATAAATGAGAAACAATCCCCATCAGAGAGATCCCTAACTCAGAGAGAAGAAAAAAAGGAAAGCTAGAAGAGAAAGAGTGAAAGAAAAAGAAGCTCTTGAGCTAAGAAACCTGTGTTGAGACATCCAATACCACAAGAACAAGAAGTGCTTGGATCTGTGTTTTTGTCCAAGGCAAAGGTGACATGCCAGGTCTAGAATGGGACTAAATTCAGATAGAAGTTACAAAGAGTGACAATATTCAGGGATGTTAGAATTGGCATTCTGCTGAGATTTCATTCACATAAACATGTATCAAGGCACCCAGACAACACACTGATGGAAACTGGTAGACCCAATAAAGTTTTTTTCATTCACAGAAATGCACAGCAAAGTAAGTACCCACATAGCATATTGATGAAAATTAGCAGACCCAATGCAGTTCATACGAAGAGTCTGACTGAAAAGAAATATTACTGGCAGCACAGGGTGTCAGCTGGGGCCTTTCATTCCTAACCGGACTAATTCAGACTGGCAGCTCTGGCTGGCTGGACTCAGTGCAGGTGTTTTTCCACTTCTGGCTGCTATTTTTCCCAAAGAGGACAAGGGCCAGACCTCCACCAGCTTCCTTGGGTGCAAGGTCAGTTCTGGGGGGCACGTGGGGATGCAGGGGAAGACTTTTACGCAGCCAAGCAACTTTCTGGCCTCCAGCTTTTGAAAAAGTTTCCACTGTCTGCCAAGCCCTTCAAACTGCCCAAACACTTCTGAAATTTCAGCATCTCACTTGGCTGCCAATTGGGAAATTTGCTCCAGTGCATTAACCGTCAGAAAGCAAAACACACTTTTTGGGGGGGGAAGGATATTTTTGTCTCGTTATTGTAGAATTGCAGTAAGGGACTTAGACACTGAGCAAAGGCACGCAGTATTTCACTTAGGACTCCCCACGAGGGCCCTATATCCAAAGGCAGCACAGACACACTTCTACATTTTTGTCTAGGCTGAACATCTACACTTACACCAACTATAGGGCTCTGGCTTGTATCTATCTCCCACCTGCGGCTCACGTTTCTCCCAGATTAGCGTTCTCCCATCAGTGCTGTTAATGCAGTGGCAACAGAGGAGCCAGTTGCTGCAGTTCTGCTTTGTGGCCTGGAGGGCCTTTAATCATCCCCAAATTAAAGCCCTTTAGGCAACAAAATCGTTGGGCCCTAAGGGATTTCTTGCTGTGAATGAGTAAATAGAAAAGAAATTAATGCTCTGTTGATCCTCCTGGCTCTCAGATCACCTTTTGTTTGGTTTATTAAGAACTAGTATGCACTAATGAGAAGCTAAATCAGCTTTTAAAAAACCTCGGTCACATGATGTCGTTTAAAATATCCAGTTAATATTTCCAAGGCACGTGTCTCTTCACAAACAGTAGCTGCCCCAGTAAGTGCCCCGGGAAGGGGATGAACTGGTTTAGATACACTTAAGGCACGCTTTCCTCACCACTCAGGCTAGAGAAATATGGGTTTAGGGTGCCATTTTAAGGGAGCAAACTAACTGAAAACCATAGGTGCCACATGCTGGCCCCATGGGTGGGGTGAGGGCCAGCAGCAGAGGTATTTGGGCATTAATCAAACCTCCCCTCCCAGGATAGGAGCTGGGTGCATGGAGAAGATCACAATATGTACAGTTCAATGGATGAAGGAGGAAGACAAGAAGAACCAGCTCTCTAGTCTAGACCTTGGTTTAGGTGTAGGAAATACATAGATGTCAGTATGCCTGTCCCCATGAAAAGCAATAGTCTGAGCAAAGGAAAGCTTTCTCCCTCCAGATATTAGTTCAGCAAACTGAGATTTGAATCATAGATTCGTCTCTACCTCCATTTATTATAAAAAGAGCCTATGGCAAATTCATTCCTAACTCACACATGTTAGCAAGGTGCCTATGTTTATACGGGCATATATATGGGATGAAGCTATATTTGGATTTTAGCCATGAAACAGCTAGGGACAGACTTTCTTATGTGGTCAGCCATACTCGTATACTATGTAACTGTTGTTCTTGTACTGAATAAACATCCAGCAACGATGAAAGTCCTCATCACACCAAGTCGCAGTTTTGAAAGGGAATTGCAAAATATTTTTTCCTAACAGAAGTCTCTAAACATGCAGCCTTAACCTCACTCTTGCTGAAATCCATTACAGAACTTGCAGGTTACTTTCTTCGAGGTTACTTGAGGCCCATAAACTGCTACACATAGCAGAAAGTTCCTTGGACACTGGCACGGTTCAATAATTTCTCTTCCTTGGTTCACATCCCCCCACCCCCAGCAAGGGCTGCGAAGCTCAGAGAAGTCTTTAACAAGCTGACACCTCTGAATGAACATTCCTGCGTACCTTGCCAAGCTGCTGCTCCCTATCCTTCGGTCCTGTGAAGATAATTTATGAAATGTAAAGGAAATAGCAGAGAGTGTGCAGGCCGTGAGGGCATCACTAGGTGTTAATGTTGCTGCCCAGCTTCCCCTGAGATCCCCACACACGCCCTTGGTCATGGCCCAGCACCCGATTTCAGCTCAGCCAGGGCCATCAGTACCAGCCTCTGTTATGTGGTAGGCAGTCCCATCTTCCTTTATTCCTGACTGGAGCCTTGGCTGGACCTTGCACTTTGTCCCCCTTGGGCCCCCTGTCCCCACACTGAGAAGGTGCCTATTACATTCCAAGTACGGGCAGGCATTGGTCGTTCAAGAGGTTTGGTGTTTTCTGGGTTTATATGAGGCTACCTAAAATATGAAACAAATTTTTAAAATCACATTTTGAATTGTTTTTGTTCTCTGGCCACTGTATCACTGAAGGACAGAGCGGCAAGGAATCTCTATTCAGAAATCACCATGAAGAGGGATAATTCAGTGGCTTGAGGGAAGACAGTCAGAGGCCGGGCTCAGTCCTTTCCTGAAAGTTAGGAATGGGGTTCACCTTATGACTGATCCCATTCATGGGATCTGAACCAACTGCATGCTGGTGGTTTTTATTCTGTTTGTTCATTTACATGTGTAGGAAGCATCATTTATGGGTCATATAGATGAATAACGTGTAGAGTGCAACATTCTCTGGGAATGGTGATCATCATGGTTTCCAGGTGCCCAGCCTGGCCCAGACCTGCACTCCCTTACGGCTGTGTTATTTGTGGGGACAGGAGACAACATCCAAGTCAAGGCAGCAATTGGATTCCAGGAAGTGATGGGGACAGCGGGCTAAATTAAAATACCCAGCTCAAACCCTGTGTCTCTGTTCTATGAATAATACCAGGAATATGTCCATGACCTACTAACTGCACTGCATACCCACAAGAGATACCAACACCTCCTGTTATACCATGACCACACTGAAATATTTCCTGCAATTTCTCAGTGTCAGCAGTATCTATCTATCTACCCTACACCGCCTGTGGTGATTATATGTGCCTTATAAATGTCAAAAAACTTTCCAGAATAAATCTTCAAAGGCCTGCATGAAACTGTGTTTAAAACTGACTCCTCTCTCTTTTTGCCTTTTGCACTAAGACGGGGAAATGGCAGATTGAACATCAGGCATTTATTTCCACTACTGGTAGAAAACAGTACTGGACTATGAGGTCCTACCATGACACACCAAAGGCTATTTTCTGATCAGTTCATGCACATCTCTCTGTTACCAATGACTAGTCAGGTAAAAATGTCCTTTGGCCTCTGTCTGCCTGGAAAATCCATCTTACTTTTAAAGTCAATTGGAAGTTGTGTCTGGAAATCCTTGGATGAGTTAATCTTAGGATAGTGTTTTCCTGCATAGAAATAAGCTGTCTAGGAAAATATTGTACTCTCCATAGGGTCATTCACTCCTATGTACAAAATGTAACTCATTCTTTTATGGGAACATTGGCCTCTAGAAATGTGAATCATTTACGGGTGGTGCCTGCAGCTTGACTCTTGAAAACAATTACACGTGTGAGAAGGTCCTGGACAGAAACGGGGCTAGCATATAACTACAATGAAGCACATCTAATGGCAGTCACCATGCCAGGCATGCGTTCATCGGGGGGCTGGAGTCCAGCCCCACCTGCACCCACTCATCCCAAGTGCTCCATAACAGTCTGCATCTTCACAGAAGAGGTGTTAGCTGTTCAACACCCAAGCACCAAGTAATTTGTGGTGACCTATCATCTAGACTAAACTACTACGTTATCTGTAAAACCTGATTCCTCCTCTTTCTCACTTCTCCATGTCCTCACACCCCATACTGCCCATCCACTTAAAAAAGACTGGCCTAAATTGTAGAGTCCTTTAAAAGTTTTCTAAAAGTGAGTAATTTGGGATTATTTGAAGCCTTTTGCAGAGTAAGTTGCAAGCAACTCCTGCCACTCAGAGAGCCCTTTGCAAGACCAAGGACAAACATCTGGGACTGTTGGTTCATAGGTGCCATGGACCTCCAGTGCTGAGACTGGACATGCTGTGGAAACGAACAGAGGGTGGAAATCAATCCCACAGGCTGAGTTGCATCTAGAGTGAACTGAAAACCAGTTCACTTCCCATGAAATGTAGACATAATGCAGTCTGAGAAGGGAAAATCTGTGCTAGGGAAGACTTCCTCTGCCTTTGGACATAGTCCTGAACAGCGTGTGTTGAAGGGAAGTGACACAAGCAGCTCTGAGAAGGTCTGTACATAAGTGGTTCCCAGGTGCAGCCAAACATCGAGTGAACTAGTTTGTACCTTGCTGCTCTGTGCACATGCAGAAATAGCCAAAGAGCCAACAAAATGGATGAGAAAAGTAAGTATGCATCAATAAACCTGAGGAGGCCAAGCAGGTGTAACTGAGGTCAGGGAGCTCACTTACACCATCTTTTCCAGGCATTCCGCTTGGATAAGTCAAAAAGTTCAATCCACTATTAAAGACTTCAGGGCTTTTCAGCAGGCTTAGTATTTAGAATAGCAACCGGCACCAAAGACAAGCATCTCCCTAAGCCCGCAATTATGTGTTTCAGTGGGTTTGTTTTGTAGACGTGCCTATACCAAGACCATGTTCCTCCAGGAAACTGTCACACTCCCTCTGTCATAGAGCATTTGGTGGGCCTATACAAAAATCTTCTTTCTATAATCAGAATCCATAAGGAGAGCGAGCTCCACTTTATCACTATCTGCCTAAATATATAAATAATCCAAAATCTGAAGTGTGTGTTGGACAGCACCCTCGGGCTATCGTTTTACACCCAGCTGTTATTCTCAGAGGATTCTCAGTAAATCCAGGAATAGACTCAGCCAGGAGTCGGGAACAGGCTCAGAGGAGAATGTCACCATATGGCAGCTCCTGACTGTTGCATAAACATGTTGATTAGCTGAACCGGCTTCAGGATGTCTCTATTAAGGACAGTAAAGTCAAGAAGAGACGTAAAATTACCAGAAAGATGAAGGAGTACCTGAACTGGCTATTCTTTTCCATTTAAGTATCTTCTTGCCCAAAGTATGACACAAATCACTTGAGAAAATCAGTTAATACAGTTTAAATCTGAAGCTTAAAGAAAACGCCTAAATAAAAATTGATGAGAATAATCATGTTATTGCTATGACAACCAGAATAGCACATCAGCAACTCAAATGACAGTATTCTTCCTCCTAATACCTTTCTATTGGCCAGAAAAGAAATGATGTTGGAATTTTTAATATACTTTCTGAAAAGAGAAAGATATGATTGCATGTTAAGACCCACCATGAAGGCAGAAAGCCTCAAAATGTATTTCCTTTATCTGTTTAAGCAGCTAGTGAGTGGGTTTTGAACTGTGTGCTTTAAAGCTGAGAGGAACTTGTGAAACAGTTTCTCCCATTCACTTGCTGTGGGACCTACAGCAAACCACTTTAGCTTCATTGCTGTCATCATTAGTCCAAGAGCAGGTCAAGAGGGAGAAAAGCTGCAGACTTTAGCTTTGTTTGGGACCCATGGGCCCTCATTGTGTCCTCTTTGGTGGCAGGTGACACACCTGGAGCAGCGGGTCACAGCAGGGGAGAGCTGCAGTGGGCCAGCTGACTGGGACGGGGCACTGGAGCTAAAGGATGGGGCTCCCATGACAGCGCCCTCCAGCTTGGTGCTTTGTAGAGACCCCACCATGCTCTGACAGCAGAGCCCAGTTTGTGCCAGTCAAGGTGTGCAAAACTGATGCCACCTACCAAAAGCCGATTACTCAGAGACAGAGATTTGATAGGACTGGGGTGACAGAGAGGCAAGAAGGAAAGACAATTCATGATTTAAAAAAGAAGACAAACGTCAGGTATTAGGCTGCTCATTCCCCCACCCTCCACTAACAGAATAGCCTTTCTCAAAGTGAAGAAATGCCCTTTTTCTTACTGCTGCTCCTACCTCATTTGTTTGTATGAGCCCTAAGGACACTGTGCCAAGTTGGATTTGTCATCCAGCAGTCTGGGCATTTCCAGAGGCAAAGGCAAGGCACTCAGCCAGTCTATGGTCACGTATGAAAATCCACCCTTAGAACAAGCCAAACTCTACAGTAAAGCCTTAGTGTGTTGCCCAGGAGTTTACTCACACAGTTTCACAACAACAGCAAAAGGATACACTTTTCTCTATTTTCAGTGTGCCTGGATGGTTTATCATGATGACTCAGACCCTGAGGTAGGATCAGATCTGGGTTGGTTTGGGGTGTCAGCTTGGGCTGGCCATCTCTCTCCTTGAATGCAGGATGAATATCCCAGCGTAGCACCAGGGAGCTCTATGCTGTGGCTGTTAGCACGCTCCAGAAGAGAGGATAAACTCAGGTTTTCAATTGCTTGTGGCTGTAGATGCCGTTTTGCACTTATGGAAAGACTGAAGCTGCTCACCATGAGACCAAGCCAATTTCATAGCTGGGTGACAACTGAAGAACTATAAAGCAGCCAACAAACTCATCCTGAAAATTTTTCTGTACTGCATTTTGGGTTCAAAATGTTCGCAAAGAAAGTTCTGTTAGTTTAGAGAGTTGTTGGCCGAAATGGATACATTTTCCAGGGAAGTCAGCCAGTTTTTAAAGGAGACCAAATCTGTTTCCACATGGAAATTGGCTCGCTTTTGGAGTATAGATGAGTTCTGCATAATAATGTATTAAATTCCTTCCCCCACCCACAACTGTATACACTTTCATGCATCTTGATGGGAGAACTGCTATTCCATCAGCAACAGGGAAATGCAATTTGAACAAGTGCAATATTATGTAATTAAAATGACAGTCATTTCAATGTGGATGAGACAGGGAAAAAAGAGAAAGAATCTGGAAAACAAGAATTATCTAATTCAGTCAGCTTTTGGAAATGCTTTTTCAATCTATCAGCTCTCCTAGACGCTGCACATGGGTACAGATACCTTCAGCTTTCTTGTCTGTTAAAAAAATAATCAAAGCCTTAGCAATAGAAAATAAAGTCAGGGAAAAAATCCACAACCCATAACGTAATATAACTATAAACAAATGCATGGTATATTGCCATTAATTAACAAAAGGCCAATTATACAACTTGTTCCAGTGTAATAGCCCTCATCGTGAATGCATTTGGACAGTAAGTTTGTTCCAAGGAGCATACCCTCCTCAAAGACTATTGTGGAAAAAAGAGAACTGTTTTCTAATACATACTGTACCAAAGAACAGAGATGTGTCAAAAAACACATAGCATGTACCAATGCCTCTCTCTGAAGTGTCTGCCATTTGGAATCTTGTCATTTAAATGCTTTGCCTGTTTAGTCTATTTTGAATGGCTTCATTATAGAACTGGTGGGAAATTCTCCAGAGAAACTGGAAAAAATATGTTTTGGAAAGTATTTCAGATTCAGGACTGTCAGAATGCCCCATTTTAACCTTTTCAATGAAAGAAAAAATCTGTGCATATTGATACATGTATATGTATTCTACAATACATATTTATAAAATATGCATCAAATAAACAGTAGCTTGACTCATAAATAGAATGCTTAGAAATGATCAAAGTAGAAGATTTCAGGTGGTCTGCACTAAATACTAAAGAAGGGATTCAAGTCAAAAACTGTCCAAAATTTGGCAATTTCCATGTGATGGAAACCCAAGTCTTGCCCTCCTCTAATTCCAGATCAGTGGCTTCTTTGCTGAAGGAGATCCTAGTGCTGCCCATCGTTGATTGACAGATGCAAGGGTTTATGCCAGTTGGGCTTGACACTCCGGGGACATGTAACTGTGGCGCTCGTGACCAGGCTGGGTGCGGGGAAGAAAGCTGTGCACACATGTAGGAATCCCAGTTCAGTTGCCAGCTCATCTCCTATTGAGAAAGGTCATTGCTTCATTCAGGTATTCACTAAATATAGGAAATGCTCAGGAAGCTGAACCCTTTGATCTTGAAATGCTTGTAGGCTTGGCGCTATGAAAGGATGAGGGAGACATTTAAAAAGGATCGAGGGAAACAGATGTTTGGCTTCTTCCATCCGCTACCACTAAATCAGTCACTGGCCCAAACTAGTGTTTAGCACAGGTGATTTTCCACAAAGCTAATCCTGCTTTCATTCAGGGCATTCTTCTTCCAATAAAAATCCATCTGCTTGCCTAGCAGACACCAGCATAAATTGTAACTCATCCAAACGGGTCTTTCGAGGGGGTCTCTGCACCAAGGCTGAGAGAACCGCATGCTGCTTAGTGAGAAATTGCAGAGCTGCTCGCAGCTTGAGATGTCTGAGTCACCAGCTGATGAGAAACTTGACTCTTTGCTTGATTTTTCCTGCTCATTTTAAAGGAAACTTTAAAAAACAAATAAACCCTACAGGCAAGCAGGCAAACTTTCTCATTTCATAGGCGCCCCCTCCTAGCCATGGTTAAATACACCACAAAATCCATTTTCTCATGGATTTTTAGAATTTATTTCCTGCTTGTCTCCTTCTGTTTTTCCACGTGCATTAGTACCGTTTTCTTCTCCTGCACACAGGTTGTGAGCATTTAGTTCGTCCTTTCCAACACACACAGCAAAGGGCTACCAACTGTACATGCCCCAGCAGCTGCGCCCACGTCTGCTTTGAAAACAAGAAGGCACACTGAGATGGATTTTGCTGAAGGAGGGTGATAGCAATAGTTTTGGTTCATGAAGTTTCAGAGTAAGGGCACAACTGGAAATCAAGTCAATCGGGTCCTCCCCTTACAACCTGGCAGGGTTACCCCAGCCCTAACTTAAAGTCAGAGCTGTCTGAAAGACCCCTTTGTCAGCCCAGGCTGAGTCCCCAGTTCACAGCTTTCATCAATCCCCTGCATCACAGGTTCTCAACAGATTTTCATCTCTCCTAGCTGGTAATGCTCATGAAGCAGTAGTCTCAGATGCTTACAGACCAGTCAATAAACACAGATAATTGCTTAAAACTCTTAACTCCATGCAACTGTCCAGACAATTATCTACTTATATATCTACATAATTCTTATTAACAGTATGTCTCATCGGCTCCGATGCATTAACGGATTTTATCCTCTGCAAGTGCCTACCACAATAGAACAAAAAATAATGTCAACATTTGTTCTTATTTTTCTTATAAGTAAGTGCCAGGTTCGTCTGATCATCAAAACAGTTTTTTATCATGAAAATGCTACAAAAAACATACCGTCAACAAAAGCAAGTTTGTACTGGAAACATTACAAGTTCAACAAAAGTAGTTCTGCTGCTTAACAAAACTGTGATTGCAAAAGAACTCAAAACATTTATACTGCCATGAGTGCAATTTAAGGATATTTAGCCTTTGCAATATTTTTTATAGACAAAATGGTGTTTCACCCTGCCTATAGTATCAACCTTTAGGTTGCAAAATCTAATGGGGTATTAGCAGTAAAACTGTACTATGAATGCTAAAGTTGTGTCATAGTACTGCAGCTTTACAAATAGATAAATAACTCCATAGAGACAGCCTTCTGTAACTCTTTTTAGTCATTTATCATAAAAAAATTCATTGTAAGACATGATTTTTTTAACATCAGCATATAGGGAAACTTTGCATGTAATTCAGTTCCCCATTAAGTTTGATGAACAACAGGTAACGTGTCACTATATTACAGCAAATAAAGCAACAATGAAATCACTGCTCTTTCATCTCATAATTTTGAGTTAACGTAGACTTTGTGTAGAAAGGCAGCAAAATTCTTGTAGTTTGGGGACCAGTACAGAGCACAGACTTCTGCAAACTAGGTTCATCCAAGCTTAGTCAGGATGAAAAACATGGGAGGATGCTTTGCTTCTCTCCAATTCTGAGACAATTCTGGGCAAGTACTCGGTAGAGACTTAAGTGTCCCCAGAGACGAGAAAACACACTTGGTTCAGAGCACCACAGCTTTTCACATACACAATTAAAAAATGTTCACAGAGATCAGTAAAATATCTATCTTCTGAAATAAATTGCTAAATAAGTGTCAACGTTGCAATGCATAACTTGAATCCATGCGTCTCTTCGGGTTTAGGTTTCCTTTGGGAAACTCTGTTATGTAATCACCAGCAAAATCAACTGATTTTTTTTTCTTTACCCGTAATACGTCTATTACCCATAAAGGGTAATACGTGCTGTTCTATTCATGGCCTTATGGACTGAAATTGGAGGTGAAAGTTGTTTTGGGCTAAAAGAGTATATAGCTGATGTATTGCTTCCATTTATTATTTGATCTCATGCTATTGTGTGTTTCCTTATGGCATACTCAATAGGTCTGTAATCACGGGGAACAAGATAGAAAGGGTAGGGCAAGTATTGTATTTCCTGCCTTGGCTGGTGCATAATTTTTATTAGAGCTTATTTTGAATCACTACTTTAAGATAAGGTTCCAGCATAAAGGATTAGAGATACAGCACTATGGACTTAAACCTCCAGTTGTTTTTTGTTTGTACATAAGCAACATGAAGAGTTAATACACTGTCCACTTTTTATAGCTGGAATATTTGAGCTTTTGTTTTAAAAAAGTGGGAAATGATACAGTGGTGCTTAAAAAAATTGTTTGTCCAGCTCCTTTGGTACAACAATTGTTTGATATAAACTTGCATGACACTGTGAGCTTCCTCTCTGCTAATAGCCCAAATGTTCTTTTTCCAGCAGGAGGAAAATGCCTGTGTCCACGGTGAGATCACACCGGCTGCCCCAGAACGAGGAGCCCTACCACGGTGCCAAGGCAGGGTTTGGCAAGCACACCAAGCGCATGCAGAGTTTGGCACGTACAGAGGATGGAAGGAGGGATATGTGCATGTGGATGGGTCTTTTTTAAAGGAAAAGCCATGTACAATGTGGCCTGTAAGGGAAAAGATGAAGTGAGATAGATAGAAAAAGAACTGCATCTGTTTGCTTATAAAGAAGAACGGGGTGCATTTTGCTGTCCCACAAGACCCGAGTGCTCAAAGTGAAGACTGAAGAGCATGCAGCAAAGCAGCTGAGATGTGGGCAGAGGTTTCATCCAGCTAAGGCCATGGAAAAGAAGCAATCTCCTGCTGAGAGCAAGGCATATGGCCAGAACAGAGTCAGCAAGAGGCTCAGGGACTGGCATCTCTGCTCCGTTCCCAAGAAACATCATTCCCCTTGCAGGGATGGACACCCCAAGATGTGGATGTCCCACCTCTGGCTCTGGGGCTGGGCAAGACAGAGGGCAGCATACTCTGGCAGAAGATTCCCAGAGACCAGAGGTCCAGAGCCGTGCTTTGATCAAGGTGTATCTGACGACTTCTGGGAATAAAGCCTGAGGAAGTGAAAGAAAACTTTCAGTACAGCCACATGGCTCTTGAAATAATAGAAACCACTTGAGAAGCTGCAGGTTAGGACAGGTCTGGAGATTTCAGAAGTTTTCAGTAAAATCTTCAACTGCTTCTTGAGGTAGCTTGTTGAAATGGAGATCTTGCCAGGCTGTTACTCATAAAAAGAGTTGAAAGATCCCAGAAAAATGTCTTGCCTAGAAAAGCAGGTTGAATAAACTCAGGACATCCAACATCCTCACAGCTTCAACTGCCTAGGGGCTAGTCCGTTACTAACTCCCAGCTGTACCCTTTACACACATAACACCGTATGAGTGCGAGAAAAATGCATAATGGACCCAGACCCAAATAGACCCTTGGACTCTTCAAGCCTGTTGATCCAGGAGTGCAAGAGCAGATGGAAATGTGTGTCCCTTATGATGGGCCTTCACAGGCAGGCTCCTCCTCTGTCTGCTGTCAAGGGGACACTGGCAAGGACCTTGCCTGCAAGGTCCCTTTCCTCACCTATGATATCTCCTAGCAGCCCTGAAGCAGGTCGCTCTGCAAGATCAACATCCACAGCTCCGGGCTCTTTCTGGGATCAGTCCCTCCAGCTAGGGTCTGCTGAGATCCTCTTTGGCATGGCCAATGCTCCATGTCTCCCCTCATGGAGAAGGAGCAGGCACACAAGCAGTTATCATGCTCAGTACATGCCCTGCAACACCCTGACTTGCCTTCAGTTAACCACTCCCTGGATTTCTCAGTGTGGGCATTACTTCAAAACCATGGACATTCGATATTCATACGCTTTCTCTCAGACCTTTTGCTTCAGTAGCCCCCAGTAGGTCTATCAAAGCAAACATGATGGTGTAGATATTGCAAGAGTAAAATGGAGGAAAGCAGGGAAGCTCTTCCATGCCAGATAAGCAGCAGTTAATTTGGGATGGCAAGAAGCCCACAGTGGCCAGTTCCTGTGTCCTGTCCAACAGGCGATGACATTCTCTGATTGCAAACATGATCCTGCGCACCTCAAAGACAATTTTAGTCACAGGCTGAATTGTATAAATCTGCTTTCATAAAAGATAAAATCTTCCCTTGTATTTTTTTCCATTGCTCAATTAACTATTGTTTCGCTCAGCATGTTTTAATCATAAGTAAGTTCGTTAATAGATGTGCTTTTTGGAGTCATGGGGGACTCTGTGATACGATGGCATTAATCTTCCTGAATAACATCATTAGTATTATTTGCCCCTTAAAGGCACCCACTATGTCCCCCAGGAAATTATAAAACTTTTTCGTGGTACTGAGTGAGCTCAACCAGATAAAATGACTACAATGCATGTCTGCATAATGTTGCTGTTAGTTGCATCCTATTTATTTGTACTACTCTTCAACCACTACTAGAACTTGTTTGTAAGCATATCTGTCCGTTTGCCACAAAGCCACCAGCTCAGCCGGCTGCTCTCCACCTGGGTCTCAGGAGAGCTGTCCTACAGAAGGGTCATGAAAGAAGGAGATCTATAAATCCCTAAACTGGGAGCTTTTTGATGTTTCTCTCCGAAGTAATGTAAGAATTGTTTTACAACTAAGGCCCGATCTGGTTAGAAGGACTCCCGCTGAGTTCAGCAGGATTGTGGACATTGTTGAACTGCATTGGCAGTCCTACCAGCCTCACTAAAACAAAACTCCCAGTTTCTGGGTGAACAGGCACATTTCTCCCCAGAGCTGGGGAAGACGAAATTGCAGCATCTCCACACAACGAGAGGCTGGGCCATGTCTATTAAAGATTCCCATCACTAGACATATTTGAATTTGAGTAGCTCTTTATATTCTCCTTACAGACACATCATCCCATCCTGGAGTCAAGATCCAAACTTCCAAAGAATTTGGGTTTATTTCTTATTCATCCTGCCTCTTCATCAGCAAAACAGAGACACAGCTCTTCTCTCTTTTATAAAGCAGGTTGAGAACTATAGATAAAAATTTCTATACAGAGGTGAGATATCTTAATTTTTTCATGAACGTACTGGATAGTTGCTGTATGCCTTGAGCAGAGCAAAAATGTTTGTGGGTTTGCTTTGTTTACTCTGTCCATATTTGGATGGGAAGCGGCATAGGCAGTAGATTAAAGTAGTTCATATAACAAAACTGGGTTTGGATGTTTATATGGCTGTTTCATTCTAGCACTCCTGAAATAGTAAGGCCCTGTCAAACTCAGTCTCAGGGGAGAAGACCAGGCAGATTTCAGTTTCGACATGTGCCACATAGTTGCACTTTTGCCATATTTGCTCACATTGCAGCATATATGTGTGGAGGAAGACAGGAAGAATGTCTCCATTTCTAAGCTGTAAAACATCTTTCAACATCTCTTTTCTTTACTTCAAGTGCAATATATCATTTGTTGGTCACAGAGCGAGACAATTATACCACTACAGCCACCCTATCTGCAAACACGGAGATCCAAAATGTGGATCCATCTCAAATTTAAGCAGAAGGAATGAATGTTTTCTTCTTAAATTCCCACTTGTATGTCAAAAAAACGCCTTTTTTTGCTACCTCTTTCACTTCCAGCTGTGCAAAAATTCCTGAACATATGACCACAACCTTATCTTATGGGGCTTTTGACCGGGGGTTTGACAGGTACTCCCACAGGCAACATACACTTTGAGGTTGCAAGTTGCATGAAGAGAAGAAAGAGAGGAGCATTCCACTAACAAGGAACTTTGCTGACCCTTGAGAACAAGGAGGAGTGGTCAGGTTTTCCACTACCAAAGGACAGTGCTATTTGCAGCTTCGGTTTTCAGACCCATCTGATGAGGGAGGTACGGGAGAGGAAGGGGAAGCTGCACTCAAAGATGGCAATGTTGGAAGTTAACCTGGAGTCTGAGATCAGAGGAAGAGACACATTACCAGAAACATCCTTTTGCTCATTCCTGGCACAGTCCAGTAGGAACAGAGGAAACAACCACCCTACAACACATGGATGATGCTTCTCCTGGAGGTCAGAACCTGGATTTTAGCAGCAAGTGGGCTCCTGGGAGCAGAGCATCCTCACAGCCTCTGCCATGTGAGAACGAGTAACGTCTTCAGGTGGTTCTACTCCCAAGTATAACTATGCACGACAAAGAGATGCAGCCATCTCACTGAGGCCAGCCCAGGGTACAGAATCAGGGTGTCCTACAAACCAAGCATGAGCACACAGTGACCTGGGTGTTCCTCCCAGCTGTGCCACAACATCCTTCCTGGCATCAGGAAAACCTCTGTGCCACAAATGCCCACTCTATAAAGAGGGAATAACATTTCCTTTCTCCCATGCCTGGACTATCCAGGCTAGTTAACCACTTTGGCAGGGCTTTCAGCTGGCTGCAGCTTTGCAGATAAGAGCACACAGCGGGAGCCCTGATCCCAGTCAGGGCCTCCAGGCACAACAATAATACGAATGATTTGCAGTGGTGAGTGGTTAGGGTAGGCAGCAGCCCTGCCTCTTGTCTAGCTCACACTATGCACGTCAGGGCTCCAAAATACCTCTGCTACTGATATTTACAGAGCAGCCAGAATCGCAGATTCTGCTGACCCAACAAAAGGAGGATGAGGCAGGTTTTCATCATGTCTCCTTGCTTCCACGTGGGCATGCAAATTTAGGAATATTGGAGAAATAATTCCTCAGCTGCATCTCAGGCGCAGTCCAGAGCAAACTCTCTGCTGACTGCAGACCTATTGAGAAGGAAGATGCCTCCCGGCCCTCAAACAACATATTCAGTTCATGAATTCAGTATGAATTCAGAAGGCCTTTCAGTGCCTTCATCCAAATCTTCCTGCCAAAGTTCGGATCTCTCCACATATCCCACTCCTCTGCCTGCTCCTCCCTCCCACTCCTTCTCCCTCCATCTTCCTTCCCATAGCCGTGGGAACAGACTTCATCACTTGAGAAAAATGCCCTGCTCATACCCCCTGCTGTTGCTTGAAGCAGACAAAAAAAATTAAAGGCTTTTGAGCAGAGAATCCTTGTCAGGACAAGAAATAATACTGACCTCAGTGAGGATGGCATGTACCGCCAGAGAGGTGGTACCGGCTGTGTGTGCTGCAACCAGCTGTCTGTGCGACTACAATACAGTGTGGAGTATATGGAATATAATTTCCCTCTCCATTTACATTTAATACAATGGCTTTGGACCACACATTATTAAAAAAAATGACGTCTGGGCACTTGGCTTTCACTAATGGCTCGTTACTCCTCTAACACTGTCTCTTCAGTGCAGAATGACAGAGTGATTTGTGTCTTTCCCAAAGACTCCCCTAGCCTTCTTCACTACCTCGCCTGAAATTTGCTACTTTTTAAAAATGACAACACCTCTGTATAACAGTTGGAGGACTGGACTCACATGGGTGGTCTCTTATAATGAAGATAGAGTATCTGGGAACAATATTTTAATGTGTTTTGCTTCTAATTGAGTTTTTCCAGCGTTTGGGATAATTATTTCTACCAATTAGCCAAGTGGTATTGTTAGCTGGAGGCAACCAGTTCTTCTTCAGGCCTCTGACAGAGGTTTACAGTATGCACAATGATGCATAGTCCAGCTTATGAGAAAAAAAATTGCCCTTGTGCTCCCAAAACTATGGGAAAGACTCCATTGTGAGACAAATGTTTCCCATGGAAATTGTCCTGAGAAGCCTCACAAGGGTCCACAATTCAGATAAAAGCAAGTGGGTGAAGATTTTAAAATAAAACTCAAGAAAGAAGGGGTTATGCATGAAAGGGAGAGAGTGGCGTAGGAGAGGGGATGCAGCGGTCAGACTTGACAAGGCATAGGATGTCTTTGGTCCTTGTACTCTGCAACAGCCCAGAGGAGATGCTGAGGCATACAACTCTGGGACTGAGCCTATCCCTAATGATGGAGAAACAGGTCAAGATTTAATGACCGTCAATTAATTCAGAGTAATTTTTAAGCTTTTCTTTACAAACATAAGAGTTAGACACTTGTTTTTCCTAATACATGAGAGCTGAAAGACGATGCAGTCACGTAAGTACCTGAGCGGTGGCGTTGGGCACAAGCCTGTAGTGGCTTTGCCTTACATTGGCCCCTGAGCAGGAAATCTTTCATCAGTCTGCAGAAGGAAGCCGTTAACACTGAGGAGAGAGGGCTGGCAAGAATTTAGTGCAAAGATCCTGCAGCAGAAATATGTAATTGTTATAAATGTAAAGACTAGTGAGGAGTCATGTGTGAGCTGGTATAAAATAGGCACAACACTGGGGAATTTCAAGCCAAGCCTCGCAGGACCAAAAAATCTCTTCCTGGGCAAAATTCGGTTAATGAAAGCAGAGGAACTTTGTGAGTCAAAGATGAATGAGGACTTTACGTAGCCCAAAATGCAAATGTCCTGGTGATGATGGCCAGAAAAATATGAATTCTTATGTACATTTAAAAAAAAAAATCCCCCCAATTTTTTAGAGAAAGTAGGAGGACAAACGCTCCCCCTATAGAAATTTCTCACTGAAATTCTTTCCATTAGGAAATACTCGTTCCTGGAAAAGGAAGTCATCTGTGGAAGCAGAAGAGCATTAGGAAAGATGCATCTGCATTGCAGATGGAGCTTGTGGGCTGCTCCATGATGGCAGAAACACAATTTACTCTGGGACACCCATGACCAGCTGAAACCCCTTGTTTTGAGTATACTTTTCGTTGTCATTTCGTGTCAACATTAAAAGACTACTGTTGTACCTGTAGAAGGCAGAGCTGCTGCCCCTCCAGCACAGTCCTGGCATGGGATGGAGTCACAATGGTGCTCAGAGGCCAATTGCAGGCATTGCCAGGGCTGCCTGATGGGTACCAAGATTTTGCCTAAAGATGCAACTGCAACCAAATAAAACTTACATCAACTTCTATTACTAGTGTAGGAAAAGTCTAAGAGAAAACTGAGCGAAGCATGTTGTGAAATGAAGCCACAGGGGAGATTTTTGTAAATGGGAAATAAACACTTAATGCTCTTAAGGCAGGAAAGTAGGTACGGTACAGTGGAATGGGATTTGAAAGAGAAACCCTGTAAAGATAACTCGTTTTATGAGCTTTTAGATACGTATTCGTCCCTATCTTCCTCTCTTTCCTTCCCTGTCCAGTAAATTCTCCCTATACTGGGATGGTCTCTGAATTACTGTTAGCAATTTCAGTGCTTTAGTAAAGAAGCAGAGAATCTACGACTAAGATAAAAGTCCCAAACAACCATTTTAGCATGTGCTAGATGCCTTGGCAGTGAGTCCTGTACACAACAAATAAGAAGACTGAAACTTCAATGGAGTCACTCACATGATGACTGGGGAGGTATGGCACAGACATTTAGACTAATCTCCCTGAGGATTACAGAGCCAATTCATGAAAATATCAGAAAAACAAGTCACCCACACCCATTGCCTTTGCCATGACACCTCTTCCTTTATTAGACTTTTTATAATATGTATAAATAAATATCTTTAACTAATGTACCTCTATTTGACATTGCTTGTCCATGGAAGCAATGACCCCAGTTTTCCCAAAGAAGACCTTGGGTACTATCTACTCTAAGGGTAGAAATCAGATAATTCACCTGCCTAGATCATTCCTGATCACTGTTTGTCTGTCTGAGCTGTTCTGCCAAATCTGTGGTGATGGAGACTCTGCAATACCCTTTGCCGATCTTCATTTCATCTGAAAAGTGAAAAAATAAGGGTGAGCATCTTTAAGGCAGAACTGGACACGATGGAACTTTCCTAACACAAAAAAAATATTACTTGATCTTTCTTTCACTTTGTCACTTACTCTATACATTTCAGAGCAGCAGTACCTAGAGTTTGGATCTCAGTTTTAACCATCTCAGACCAGTTTGTGTTGACTTTTACAAAAGATGAGCAAGCTCTATTATGGCTCCAGGTAGGAAAGGGTTTTTACTTAAATCACACCATAGTAAATTGCCTGTTGTCTGTTCTAGCAGAGTTTTAGAAACTACTAAATCCCAACTACAAAATCTTGAAGCTATTCCTTATAAAGAGAAGTTTGTCTCATTATAAGTAAGTCCCACTGTGATTTTCCACAAGCTCCTACAGAGAGGCTTTAAATAGTGAATCAGGCAATAGACACCCTGGACTAGACCTAACGTACATCCATGCAAGACATTTTTTAACATGTAAGCCAGCATCAGATGCTTTAGAGAAAATTCATGCAGCTGTGGGATAATCTGCCTGCCAGGACAATTTCATCCTAAATCTTTGTATTTAAACGCTTAAACCCTGAAGAATGAGGTCTGATAATATTTCCAAGTCTCTAGTTTTCTTAGCTTTAGAGTTATAGTTCTCTCTGCACTTGCTATCAATATAAAACGTCCAATTCCTACTTGAACCTTGCGAAACCCTTAGCTTCAAAGAGGCTTGGTTTCATCTATCTAGACTTTATCGGTAAAGGTAAGGAGAAAGAAAAAAGTTTGCAAGTGCCTTAGATATCAGAACTAGCTCCAGGAGAATATAACACTGGGAAAGATAAAGAAGAAGTGTGACTTCAAAAGGTCAGAGAGCAAATGTCTGAAACAACTGAAGAAAAGCCATCTCTCACCCCAGAGATTGAAGATAACTGGCAGAAGCAGCAAATAATTTTGAAGGATACCTGCTTCCACCCTGGAAAAAGAGATTTTCTTCGGCAAATATGCTAACCCAAAGCTGTTTAATATCACTTTTGCAACAGATGTTGGCTACATTTGCACATAGTAACTCCAGGAAATTGTTGAGGTGGATGCAAAGAGTCGTGAATGTAGGTACTTGGAAATACATTATAAAGCGCTGTAGCTTTCCTGCAGGCAGTGGATCTCTGCCAGCTGCACAAGATGAAGATCTGGCCTACTCATTAAAGGTTTCAGATCTTCAAGAAAAGAGGTAGGCATGTGTTCAGAGTTGGGCTCCCTGACCCAAAAACCCAAGTAGAGAGTAGCAGAATAGAGCAGCACATCTGAAAATCCCCAGATAACTTATAGGTCATAGCTGAGAGATGTACTGATAATCACATTTAGTTCTTTCAAAGAAGAAATTGCTCATATTTCTAGAGGGTATACTGGAAAAGGGATCTTAATTTTGCACGTCTTTTTAGGAGGTAAAGAAGGGCACTGCTAATGAGATACGGGAGCTGTGCTTCTGCTAAAGATGTGAAATCAGTGCTGAATGTCTGTATAAAGCAGAAGCCGGTCTAAGGTAGTTAAAACTTACTTAGTGTCAGAACATTATATTTTTAGAATAAAATATGTACAATCATTCTTTTCTAATTCTGTGCAGATGTTTCTGGGCAAAAATGTGGAATAAAACCAAAAGAGACCACCCCAAGTCAGGGTAATGCCCCACCTAGTCCGATCCTCCCCAGTATCAGTGCCTTAGGGAAGGGAAACATGGCACATATAGGTCTACAGGCCAAGTATTTCCATGGTGTACCCTCCCAAAGCACAGTCATCCGGGGATTTACCAAGCTGGAAGAACATTGCATTTAATAATTGTTCATGGACTCTTCCTCCTTGAAAATGCCTTTTTGAACTCGTTTATAATTTTGGCCTCCACATCATCCTTAGCAATGATTTCCACAAATCCACTGGGTGAAAAATTAGTGCTGTGGTATAATTTATTTTTAAACCTGATGGTTTGACTGGGTACCCTTGACTTTTTGGGTTGTATTCACCTTCTCCACACTGCTCGGGATTTTATGTGTCTTCACTGCACTGCCTTCAGCCACCTCACTACTAAGCTGAAGGGTCACAGCCTATACATGAAAGTTGCTTCTTTCTTCTCAGTCCTTTTTACCTTTCTTTGCGCCAGTTCTCCTATATCTTTCTGAACATAACAATGACTAGGATTACACTTCGTATCCAAAACAGAAAAGGATCCAGCACTGAGTATATATTCTCTCTTTTTCTCAGAGAAGTGCGTTTTAAAACAAGATAATACAAGACTTGCCAAGATCTCTGTAAAGCCTCATTGATTTTATTGTTTCTTCTCAGGCACTCTTCACATTAAACCAGTTTTGCAGCACTATACCCTTAGATCCTAGAGACTTGGCTCTTTTTCCAATAAACTTCAAAGCGAAGCCCTTGCTTACTTCAGCAGGCCCTTTTGCTTTTGCACTTCAGTTGTATAATTGTTAATCCAAAACATCCTGCCTCAATGATGCCAAGCACTTTAAAATTAAAATACTCCAAAACTTGGAAAGTTATGCGATTCACCCCAGAAATAGTTTGCCTGCTATTTTCCGCCTGATACGATTTAGTGTTGCAGTGAATATTTGGTGTGCCTCTGGAGAATCCCTTGTTCTGGTAGGTGTGCATGCTCATCTTGTGCTCTGTTGCAGGCACTAGAGCTGACTGCAACATGAGCTAAATCTCCCAGGAAATCATCTTTATGGGGTCACTCCTGGAGCAAGATTAGCCAGGAAAGATATTGCACAGAGGCACAGGTTTCACAACATTTCTTCACTCACCACAACCAAAGATCACGCTGGCTCTGAGTTAGTTCAGTCATAGCCCACCTCATTTCTCCTTGTGTTACTGCTCTGAGTTTCAGCATGTAAAGTTTCACGCTGTGTGTGCGTCCCACAACCTTGCTGCTTCGTGACGATCCGCCTACCCTTCCTCGCTGCCTGCATCCTGCTGACAGTCACACGGGTTGTTCTGGGCAGATAACTATTTTGCAGTTGTGTTAGGAGGCACTCTGTAAGGAGCCGGCCACCTCCCCAGGAGGTGATTCCAAACAGGGGACACAACAATGTCCCTTGCCACAGACCTTACAGCTGGTGTGGAGTGGTGCAGATGATTCACACAACCAAAGGTTTGAAGTGCTGACAGTTTTCACATGGCAGAAAGGATGGACTACGTTTGTCCTGGTTCTTTTTATGTGCCCAGTCCCAGGGACTGTAGGGTGAATCCTGGGAGATACTTAGAAGAATCTCACTATTCAGAATAATAATTAAGAATTAATGACTGGATATTTACCAACACATACAGTTGCCATGTCCAACACACTTGGCCACTGGCATCCTTCAATTCATGCAGGATCAGACCTGTTTAATCCATTAATCTTCACCACATGTTGAAGCAGGTGGGTTTTATTGTCCTTATTTTTCAGTAGGGAAGAGCTCAGGCAGCAAAGTTGGGTGACTTGTCTTTTGCCACAGAGAGGATTTCTCTTTAGTTCCTCTTACTGGTGCCAAAGATCCCACCTTTTCTTAAAGAAAGGGCTTAATTGGAAGTCAGCTGAAAGAAGGGCTGCCTTTGAATCAGTCTGGATTCAGGAAGGGGGATTTAGACCGCAGGTTGCCCTGGGATGCCTCTCGCTGCACCTCTCACGTGGCAGTCAGTTCTGGAGCTCACACTCTTTTTTCATGGCTTTCAGGCAGATTCAACTCTCTCCAAATAATTCCTGGATTAAAAGTGCAGGATCATACTCATCCAGTGCTAAATGCCTCCTGTTCTTGCTGCAGCACAAATGAAGCATGGTCAGCTCAATAAACTGTGTAACAACTTAGCATTATCCGAAAATTGGCTGGGTGTGATGAGAATCAGCATTTCCTGAAGCTAAACTGCACATGTGTTCTACAGAACACCTTTCTTTACAACATCAAGTCCCGCAGGGGCCTTCTTCTTTAAAGAAAACTTTTATGTTCAGAACATGATAGATCAAGATCAATAACAAAGCATTAAACATGGTTCATAGGAGCAAGAAACCAATGGAAGTTTATGACCAATCAATCCACTTAACTCTGCCAAAGCAATAAACCACCACTGGGGTTATAAATTGTTGAGCTGAGTTTGCAGTTTTAAAATGTCATCCAAAACCAATTGCCCCCCAATTAGACCACTAGTTGTCCACAACTTAGTTAAATAATAAGCCAGCAGTTCACATCTGCTTGGGAACAGAGTCAAGCTTGAGCTGTTTCTCTGGCTACTTGAGCTGAATTCACTTCTGTTATCATTAACATGAATGTGGCTAGGCAAGCAAAAAACTATGCTGGAAAAGAAATCAAGTTCTTCTCCCACTGCCTGAAGCACGTAAATCTTGTAAGTTAATGGTGCCACAGAATATGTCTGATTGACTTCAGTGGAGGTCAGGGATGCATGAGGAATGTGGGGTCAAGCTCCATGCACCGCTGACCTTTCTGGGGAGGTGTGTGTTATTGCAGCCTCCACCAAATCCACTGCTCAGTGCCCATCTAATGTCATTAGTATCTACACACAGCACTGATGACCCCTGCAGACCCTCTGCTTGGCTTCCTCTCTATGTGAGCAGCAGTGGGAGGAACTGTGCTGTTAAGAAGGCCCAAACGTATGTGAAACTCAGCTCCCGTCCTTTGCCTTTTGGGTCAGTGCTCACTGGGCATCGGTTTGGACGTGGCTCCTACCTGAGGTCAGCTCCATCCTTTCTTTTTGGGGGACAGAGTTAGAGACACTGCGCAGAAGGGGGAAGATGAAACATGTGAAATATGGTCCAGCAGAAGAGGAAGACAGTATCTGGGGTATACCAAACCTGGGACAGTAGGCCACCACCAAGCATGGCTCATACCCTGATGTGCTAGTGCTAACCCCAATGCTACATCATTTTGGTACAGTTTGGCATGTACTTGGCATCCCAGTGTAGTGGTGGTGGTGGTGGTGGTGTATTGCCCACTGCTAACAAGGGTGGACACTACAATAGCCTGGTGTCAACCAACTTCACTTTGTTTCTTCCAGTGGGATCAACAGGAGTCAGGATCTTAGCAGAGGGCAAACTTTAAAAATTAGAACTAATAAACAAATGCAACCAGCACCCTGACAGAACTTATTCTCTTCTCACACCAATTTTATGCTGTTGACTCCCCAGGGATGTCAGTGACATATTTCCTGGGTTTGCAACAACATCAGCAACTACATCAAGCATTTTGCACTCACTGTCTCTTGCATTTTACAGCACTGTTGCCCAATACCGAGGCCACGGGCCTGCGTCCTTTGTGATTTGCACTCCTATAGCTGAGCACAAGGCAGTAGGTGATCAGGTAGCTGGTTTCAGATACACGAGGTGCCCAGCTATGCAGTTCTGATAGCAGTGGTACATCAGGACAGCAAGAAATTAAGCTAGGAACAGAAACATAGGAATCAAGAAAACTTACGTAAAGCCATTCTCGACCGCGCTCTTCCTAAGCTAGTTTATTTTGGCTCCTGGTAGCATTTCCACTGGTGTCCAAGCAGATAACTGCCATGCAGGAGCTACCTTTTCGGTAAACACGTTCAATAAGGCAGTCGCTGTGTAAAGAAACATGGGAAGAGCTGAATTTGATGACTAGAACACAGTGTCGCGTGAGTATTTTCATCTATTTTTTAGCACCTTTGTCTATTTTTTCAAGACAGGACAAAGTAAGTCAGTGCCACAGCACAGCTACCTTCTCTCTGCCATTTGAAAGCAGGGACAGGCAGATCTCCCAATAGCCGTTTTCCTTGCTCTCACCACTATGTTACATGTGTAAAAAACAAGCGGGCATAAAACCGTCACACTAACATTACTCAAAGCCCAGCCCTACCCTTGCACTGCTCTTTCCTTTGAAGCACATCCTGTCCTCCTGTGTGCAGTTATTTATATTTCTTCATGCTGTCGTTTCCAGCAGGCTGTTCTACTTAACACCCCCCCAAGAGGGTAATTCCCAGCAGGACCTCTCTGCAGCAACACTGCTTTTAACCTACCATTATAATGACCATAATTTAGTGTCATTGTAGTTCTACCCCCCCTCAATGTTAAACATTAACCTTGGGCCCACTATTGACTGCTGAAGGCATCTGCTGCAATCATATGGGAAATATTGAGCATTATTTAGCTCTTCAGGAGATGAAGGCATACAGAGGTCCATGCCGTGTTGTTTCTGGGAAGAGCAGAAAACGTCTGCGCAGAGCTGGTTTTAAAATCAGCCTTTAAATTGGGTTTTCATAACTTCATAACCAAAGATTGATTCAGTAAAGCACTAAATCTTTTCCACGGTCCTAGGATTCAGAAGGCACAGAGGTTTCCTTGATGATCAACCTTGTTAGCTCCAAGGACCTATTCTTTTGGAGCCCTCATTGTGTGGCAAGAAGAAAGAAAAAATGAGTTCTTGGAAGTAAAGACCCTCCTTCTGTTCAGGTTTGAATAAAGAAAGGGTCACTGCCCCTGAAGGCTTGCCTCTCTTTTCTTCGGCCACATAAATAGAAGAGTAACAACAGCCCATAAGCTGAATGCATTGGGTTCTAATCAGTACACCAAAGCTTTTGCAACCCGTGAAACTCATGTATGTCATCATGTGCACAGGGTGTCACGCACGCGTTAGTTCTACGCAGGATTGAATGTGCAGATTCTCGTCTTGCTGTGGTGTGCATTTCCTGTTGCATAACCCCCAAAAAGCGCTCTGCCCTTGGAATGAAAATCTGAGAACGTTTTGAGATTTTTTAACCTGCAAATAGAAGGCTGGTAGTAGGATTAGCAGGTACTGATGGAAGAAGTACTAGGAAGTCGGAATCCTAAAAATCATCTCATTTTCCTTTGTCTTCAAAGGCCCTGACAGGTCTCTCTCTTTTGTTTCTTCTTACCCCAACTCACAAGCAAAGTCCCTCCCACCAAGTCATCCATGACTTTCAGCCTTTTTTTACTTTTTCAGTGTTTTGAAACACCTACCATGATAAAAGAAAGATATATCTAATTGAACCGTCCTCCTCTACTCCCTCACACAGCTCACAGTAGCAGACTAGAAGCACCCTGCAAGAAGGTCCCTCATGTGAGTGCATCCAGCACTTTGCACGTGGGGACACTCGTCCCTATTAATTGCACTTTGGGACACCTAAAAATCCAGTCACCGTCCTGTTTGCGGACACATAACAGACCCAAACATTTTACAGTCAAAGGAGACCAAATCTCATTGTTCCTTGATGTAACATGGGATGCTAACTATCCCACTCTTTCCGCAAAGAGCAATAAGGTTGTTGCGTTTACCCAAAGACATGTGAGAAGCTGTGACAGAGCCACTGGATAAGCTCAGATGCTCTTGGTTGCCATCTGGACCTACTTCAGACAAGCGTTTCTCAGGGATGGCATTGCAGCAAAAGCCTTACTACACCCAGACCTGTACACATCGAGATGTACGGCTGCGTTGCCTTGCGCTCTGAGCCATCCACCCTCTTACAGACAAATGCAAGATTGGTGGACAATATTTGCTCCTCAGCAAATTCATCAAGGAAACCTCTGTGCCTTCTGAATCCTAGGACTGTGGAAAAGATTTAGTGCTTTACTGAATCAATCTTGTTTCTTGTGATAACTGCATTGATCTCTATGTATGTACAGTTTGGTTATTTTTTCTTCCAGTGCCTTTCCTGGTGAGTGCTGGGGCCGACTGCTTTATATAACCTCAGGTCCACCTTCCTCTCTTCTTTGAGGAGAGAGATTATATCTGCACCCCAAGGCTGCCTGTTTTCCTTTGTACCCTCCAGTGAATATATTTGGTTTAACTCTGTTCTCTCTTGTCTGTTCTTCTCCTCTTCTGTCTTGTGTCCTGCTATCTTTATATCACAGTGAAATGTTTATTTTTTGGTGGAGAAAACTGAAGCAAAAAGACATTAAATACGTCGGCCCTCTGTAGGTCATCTGTACCTCTTCTCTTCCTCATTAGGTAATGGGCTTCTGTCTGCTGCTGTCTTTTTCTTACTTTACTGTATTTATAGCACCTTTCTCCTTGTTTCCTAACACTACTCAGTGGTTGTAATTCATTTAACACAGCAACCTTTCTGCCCTACATGCTTATTTTATTCCTTGATCTCATCCTCAGTAATGTGACCTCATTCTCCTTTTTAAAATGATTCTTCAGGGATTCTCCTATCCTTATCCTACCCTCTGGCTATCCGCAGTGGATAGAGCTGGATCTTCTACCATGAGCAACGTAGCCTGGCTGCAGTGCTTACTGCCCGCGAGGGGAGCCACAGCTCCTCGCCTCTGGCCATGCTGGTACCAAGGTGTGGGACCTCACTCAACACCAAGTCTTTATCAACCACACAGCACCTATACTACTCCAAATCCTTCCAGCACCAACAGACAGGGAGTATGCCCCATATCTGGGCTGTATCAGGGATATGCCAGATGAAATCCCCTTATTTGCATTCGTGTCGTTGACATGCTGTGACAGCAACGGGTACGAAATGGCGGGTCTCAATCCCACGCCCCACTTCCACCAGCAAAGGGTAAGGGAGCATCCAGAGAGAGGGAAACACGTCACCATGGAAATAGCTTTGCTCCCCGTTAGTGAGGAAAGCCATGGCAATCTGCCCCCAGTTTTCAAGTCTGTTGAAGACCTTAGCATCACCTTGAGATTTATTTGGTTTTCTTCTGCAGCAGGGATGAGTATTTGCCTGTGCAGATCCACTGTGGCAAGGTTAAAAGGGTGCAGGTCTGCCTTGCTCTGCTCCTCCTCCCTGCTGCACACAGGAACCAGCGCTTCCCGAAACCACCTCTGGAAAGCCAGCAGCAAATTAACATGACACTAGCAAAAGTAAAGCTATTCAAAACGTTTATAACTTTAAAACATGTATCTCCTTTGGCAAAAACACCTGACATAAAAATCAAAAGCAGTCACTGCCCCACAGTAAGGGTAACTCAAATGGTAGTGCTGGGAGCTTCAGATGTGTCCCTGTGCGTTTTGCAGAAGAGGGATGTCTGAACAAGAGAAGTTCACCCATGTTTGACTTCCCAAAGACATGAGGGAGTTGCAACCTTACCTATTCCCTCCACGATGCTCAGCAACGCAGCTCCCACGCTGAAGTCCCTGCAGCGCTCTGCCGTACCTAGCAGCAGGCTGAAATGCCTCCTGAGAGACAGTGGGCTCCAGCCCAGCTCCATGTAACCTCACCAGTTGTGGCCCTAGAAACAGCTGGTAAGGGAGCAATTTTAAAAAAAAGAGAGAGAGAGGGAAAAAGAGCTTGTCACAGCTCCAGACCAGGTAGGACACCAAAGAGAGCTGATCATAGCCCTTCAGCTAGGACACCAAAGACTTCCACTGTCCAGTTTGGGCTTGGTGAAAACAAGACTGATTCTGCTAAGTTTTGACTCTGTCTCACCAGGTAGCTTTCGTCCTTAGCACAAGATGTCAAATAATTTGCAAAATGCTTGCAATTGCATTGATACATGCCAGCTCCACTGACCAAGCATGTTTTTGGGGAAGTACTGTAATCCCAGCACATACCTCCTCAAAATCCTTCCTCTGTGAGATTGCAAGGACTTGACGCTCGGAAGCCAAGGAGAGGGAAAGCTTTTGGGATTTCTGAACCTGCAGCCCAGGGTGTTTTATTTCAGTGCACCTGGAAGCAAACAGCTCCAGAGAGTGTTACCTACTTTGTTAGAGACCACAGCTAATGCAGGGCTGAGATCAGAAATCAAAAACCCTTATGGGCCCCTCTTACAAACATCCTAGATTAAAACTTGATTTTAAGATATTTTAAAGATGCATTTTTAACACGTATAACACTCACTCACTCACTCACATATATGTCTGACTACTGTGGTGTGCCAAAGCACCGGTTATAATATCGCAGAAGCCCTCCTCTGCTCACATGTTCCAAACTTATCTCAAACCCCTCCTTATCCAGGAAAGGTTGTTTGGCTGGGTTTCTTATGCCTTAATTCATTAAATTCAGGTAAACTCCAAGGAGTTTCTCAAAGTCAGCCTAGAGCCTTGGTAGGAGACGAGCAGGGCTGGTTCGTTTTCCAGCCCACAGCTGACGCAGGCCCTTGTCGCTGCCTATCTCACCTCATGCGACCTCGGGCGAACCAGCCAGGCCCCACCGGCTCCCGGATCGGGTTGTGTGAAAGCAATCTAAATTCAGCAAGCAGCCCTAATTAATGCTCTTTATGTTTATTTGACTCACCAAAGGTACGCGTCGACCTAAGTAGTAAATCTCATCGTTGCATAGGAACTACAAGGATCAGTTCATTTCCAAATGTGTTCTGGATAGAGCCCAAGATATCTAGTACTGTGGGGAAAACACATATGGAGTGTCAAATTAAGGCAACAGCAGCTCTGCAACAAACGGCAACTTCCTCCTGGAAGAGTCAAAGATGGCTGTAACTGCTGATGCTCTGAAATGTACTTTCAGGGTATTAATAGATCTGATTTAAAATAGTCCTGTCACTCTGGTTCCTGCTTTAACTCATACTCAACTGCTAAACATGCTGTGGCTGTTCCTACTAATACGCTCTCTGACAAATCACAGCCACGCATAGTTTTCCTTTCAATATTTCCTATTTACTCTTTAACGCGAGACAAATGTGCCTTATTTGCTGACTGCTTAACGAGTCTTAAAGAATTTCCAGGCATGCAATAGGATAGTGCTTATTCGAACTCTTTGCAAATTGTTTTATTTGCTTAATTCTGTGCCCATAGGATGTTCACTGGCACCCAGATGCTGCACTGGCTAGTGCAACACTAGTGTGTAAACCAGTATATTATGTGAAAAAATAGAAACATCAGTGAGAGTATTCCCACTTACATGTGACATGAGTCAGAAACCAACATATAAACTGACACGATGTACAGGTAAACAGTTGCTTTACTCATGTAGTCGAAGAATTTCAGAGAATTTCCATCATAAGCCTCCTTTAGAAATGATGTATTTCAAGTACCTGATCCTGGCAACTTCAGGTCTGTTTAATTTCATGCATCTAGGGTTTACTATTGGTTACATAGAGGGAGTCTTTCTTTTGGTGGCTGTGGAAAGAAGCCTCTCTGTGTATTTGTACATGCATTTTGCGATTGGATTTTTTGATTATTTTTTTTATCCATCAGGATAAAAAAAAACTCCATCAGGAAACACTTCCAGACACAGTCTTCCTGACGCAAATATTTATACTATCACCTGCCTTTCCACCTGCTCTCAGCCACTGGGCCAGAGTGAGAAGCATGGATTAAGGGCTGGTGCCAAGGGGAATTGCCATGGGGAAAGAAGCTGAGAGGGGAGCCTTGGGCAAGGGTGCCTGGGGCTTGAGAATGACTGGAGGAGATGCAGGAGGGCAAGGGATAGAGTCGTGGGCAGGGACAGGGGGATTTGTACAAATATAACATAGAAAATGTACTTTTGGTTTGGACATGTGCAGGTTTTTTCTAGTAAATCTATTGGTGTCCATTGCTCTTCCTTCACAAAGGGGTTTGTGGGGTGCTGGGTTTCATGCGAGCTGTGGGTACGTGGCTATAGAAGCTGCAAAACGCCTTCAGCAACAAAGAGACGGATGCAGTGAGTTTGATCAGAGTCTGATGGAGTTTGGGGAATAAAACACCCCAAAATAGGTGGTCATTGGAATAGAAACAAAAAGAGAAATTGTACATTGACCCTGAACTCATCTGACAGAAAAAAGGAATAAATCCCTCATTTTTCCAGCATAAAAACCTATGCGGTTTTCTAGAGACTAAGAGGCCTTAGATCTCACTGCTTTGTCTTTCTTACTGCTAGTAGGGCATTCAGCCTTAAGAAAACCATTAAGAATATGTTTTCCCAGGGTATCACAGGCTTTTTACTATTCAATAGCAGGGGGAAAAAAATGAATTAATATTATTCTGTTGGTTTCACAAACTGAGAGAGAGGACTTAAGGATTTTCCTCTCTTAGAAAAGTTGCACTTTGCAAGTCTCAACTGTACCAAAATTAGCCACATTTACTGCAGAATAACCCCTTTAGTGTTCAGCATGTTTTTGAAATACACAGGCAGGCCAGATGAAAACCAGCAGTACGAAATTAGTGCGCCAAGAGAAAAAGGCAAGGATCAGATCGGATCCTCTGGGGCTGGCTGTCGGCGAGCCTGCAGCGTGTGTGTGCTCTCCGCTGTACTCCCGGTGCCCTTGATTTCTCCGGCTGCTTTGAAAGACAAAAAGAAAGTTGGTAATCATACACCGACAGATGGTTCCTTGGTTAGTTACTCTTTATTTAGAGGGAAGCAACTGCGATTCATCAGCTTTTTTTTTTTTTTTTAATAGCTACTTCACAGTGAACTTCCAAATCCGAATCTATTTCTAAGAAGTATTGTGTGGCCAGTATCTATTAATAACAAACCTTGGGCTGACTGGAAATTTCCTTTTTCAACATTCATATTCCAATCTTCGAGATGTTTTCACTTGATTTTGTTTCACTATTTAATGACAGAGCTGTCTAGAAAGTTTTCCAGTGAATGCTATATTAACTATATTGCTTTTGTGCCTATAATTAGAACTTAGATGTTTCTTTCTTATTTTTGGACTTACTTTCTTTACCTTAATCGCAAATTGATAGCTGATGAACGACTTGGTTTTTATTTTGATCCTAAACCTTTTCAATTTATTATTTTTGGGCAAATATGCTTGTAGCATACTTGTATGTAACATACAGAACACACATCAGTTAAGCTGTATCTGTGAATAGTCCTTCTGAATGGTATTTTGCAGACTCCGTATGCACTTGAAGTTAAGAATGTCTCTGAATAACTTTGCTAGATGGAAGCTGGAACCAAAAATTTGGACCGTCTTTCTTGAAGTTGAAGAGTGGCTCTCTACAATAACTAGAGAAAGTTTGGGTTACAGTCCAGCTCATGCCTAGGGTTTCATTTCCCTTTTGACTCTTTTGTGTTGCTGTAGGAATTTATTGCACATCTTGGATCCAAGTGAACAGCAGTTTCTCCAAGACTCCCTAATTGAGCGACAACCCTGCAAAAAAACCCAATGACAAGAGACTCTTTGAGGGGCTTCTGTTTCATGTTTCCTACCTGAGCAGACGGCAGTACAGGCCTGCACCAGAACTAGTGAGTGCAAACAAACCTGCAGTGTCCAAGTTTTCTTTTACAGATGTGGGGGAGACTGTCACTGATTTTTTTTTTTTTCTTTCCAGCAGCACAAACTCTACGTATCAGAACTGCTTAGTTTTTCAGGTATTAAAGTGAGTTGAAATAAAAATTATTACGATCTTGATCTTTTAAAAACATATTTTAAAATAATATTTTTAGATTTTAAAAACATAACAGGACCATCTCTATACCTAGTTACTATAATTAACTTTATGTAGCTGTGCTTATTTATTTTTAAAGAATTCCTCTGAATTTTGTGACGGAAAATCTCAGGGAACTCAAATAGTCAATTTAATATCTTTAATTCTAAAATAATCTGATTCAAGCCTGCTCCAAATTATTTTGTATTTGAGCCCAAGGGTTTGGAGTAGTCCGTTACAAATCTGTAAAATTTGGATCTACCTCAAAACCAGTCTATAGCTGGAGGAATCAGAGCCAAATTGAATACCATTTCCGGGTCACTCAGCACTATGCAAGTTCAAATTTTTTTTAAATCTTCACTTTTTCTCAGGTCATTACCACTACCAAAGATCTGTCTCTAGATTCATTCTATAACAGGGATACACGAGAGCAAGAGTCCCTTTCTCACAGGTGTTTTATGGATATATCACACTGCTGGCCATCTATCCAAAAAATGTATATATTGATTTCCTCTGAGGAATGTCATGCTGATTGATAGTAGACAGGATCACTGATATGAACAACTCCCTTGCAAACTGTCGTCTTCCTCTTATCTTCCTCTTATCATAGAATTATAGAATGGTATGGGTTGGAAGCAACCTTTAATGGTCATCTAGTGCAAAAAGCTCTCTTACTGATTTAACTGAGTAGACAACAGGGCATTGCTTCTGTTGTTTGATCCTCAGTTCACCTGCCTGGACTTCAACTTGCCCAAGTGCTGCAAAAAAACCCTAGGATGACACCACTTTTCACATGGAGAAAAAAGATGCCACAAAGAGACGCAACGGGAGGTCCCTTAGACAAACCTATCCAAAGTCTTGGACCAACTATTCAAAGGACTTATTTTGTTTACGTTCTCCTCGCAGGAGAGCTCAAGGTAGACTCTCTGGCCTAGCCAGGGTTGTTGACAACCTCTGTCTCCTCATCACAAGAAATGGGCAGATCCTCAGTGCTCAGCCCACCGACTTTCCCTGCAGGCACCTCCCTCTCCCTGGCTCGGAGGATCCTCCAGAGGGCTGCCCTCCTCCTCCTCCTCTTCCCCTCTTTGGCACTGATCTGAAACCCCCATGGGTCACACAGTGGGCAGTGAGATTAAGACCGGGATTTGTAAAGATATTGCCTTTTTAGACAGCTTAATAGGCCAGATGCTCATCTGAGGATCAGGCCATCTGCCCACTCAAGCCCTACCTGTACAAAACAGGTTATTGCGAGCAGAACTGTTAAGAGAGAGAAGGAGACAATTTGGGCCTGCAAATGCAAAACCCAGCTACACAAGGACGCAGAAGGACCTCCTGACACTAAGCACGTGGAAGAGAAAATCAGAGATGTTGTTCGTGGCTGATGCAGGGATTAGTAAGAGGAAGACAATCCCAACTGCATGCACAGAGTCAGACTTCTCTGCTGTTTCAGGAGATGTAAAGGAGCCCGAGAGTCAGCAAACCCCATAATTACACTAACTTTAAACCCCCCTGCACGGCCAGGGCAGGGTAAACTGAGCCTCCCCTATAAATAAGAGTCAGGCCCAGTCTCCAAAGCCAGCTTCTTCTTTAGTGCAGTGATCGGTCTCCATACTCGCTGATAAGTAGTCTATGCCCCGTGACTTAAGATAAAAGGGAATGATGGTCCCTGAACAAACCCAGAGAAGAGGTATTGATTTGCAAATAGTTTAAAAGAATATTTAAGGGTCATGAGCTGACCCTTTTTCAGCTCTGACATTTTGTATCAGGGAGGATCCTATTGAGATGGGAATTCATATCCTAGACATTGTTTTGTCTTGTTTCATAAATAAGTTGAATAGCTTAATTGATTGACACCCGCTGCACTTTCCCAGCTTCCTCAGGCTCAAAAGTACACTGCTGTTTTCTGCCATAAATAATATGAACTTTCAATCAGCCCCCAGGCACAAAAAGGAACTGAAAACTCTTCATACAATAGCTGCAATCTGGCATATGAGGCACTGCAGGTCTGAAAAGGAGAGCGGTATTTGACATCACCAGGTATTCATTTTCTTCCTGTGGCAGCAATAGCATTTTCCTACCCAAATGACCTAAGCTTTAAACAAGACATACCCAGAGTCCCCTGCAGGGGACCAGTTTGACCAGTTTGTCCCCCAGTATTTACGTGTCCATGGATTAGGAAACTGGCTTGCAGTCCTGCGAACACAACATGGGGAAGGACATGCTGGACCACCAAATCCAGACCCTTGGAGGTGCCTGTACAGCATCCCCTTACCCCTCCTGGACTCTGATCCAACTTCATCTTAACCTGAGTGATGTCATTCACCCCCAGATCACCCATTTGTCCCCAGATCTCACTCTTCTGACTGTTACAAACCTCCCCCTAATTTCCAGTCCATGCTTATTTGTGATTAATTGAGATCAATTTGTTCTTGTGGCAGTTTTATTCTTTTACTTAAATTGGTCTTTTCCTTCCTGGATACTTAGCCCCCTGACGGATTTAGTGTTCATTACTCCTCCTCAGCCTTGGTTTCACTGAGGGAAATAAATAAACCATACATTTTGAATCTCTTTTTTGAAGACAATTTAATGGCCTTGTCAGTAATTCTAGGGACTTTTCTTGAGCTCTTGGGTAAGCTTATATCCAATGCATTCAAAAAACAGGTGCAAAAATTAGTTTGAAAGTGTTGAGGACTTCCTCTTGAGGAAGAAAGTGTGGATGTAATTTCTTACCTTCAGTTGTCCAAGCTGGAAAACTTTAGCTCTAACTTCCCTGTGCTTTAATTTCCTCATCTATAAAACAGAAAGGACAATACAGACCTCAAAGAGGAATAATCAAGGTTTCTAAGGTGCTCCAAGAACTTCAAGTGAAAGGTTCAATTCTAAACGTGAAGTTCTTTTGTCTGTTGTTGTTCATTTATTACTTTTTGAGGACTGCAGACCCTGGAGAGATGGCACTGAGCCAGACTAAAGCCAAGGAAAGGCTTCCCCGCTGATTACACTGGGAAACTTTTAAGCAAAAAGTTTCATAAAGGGTGACAGGCATCAGTTGCTAAGATAGAACAATAAAAACTGGGAGAGAAAGAATACTGACTAAAACTATTGCAAGACAAGTTGCTAAGATCAGTAGTTTTTCTTTAGAAGACAGCAAACAGTTAAATCTACTTTTCTTGCTTTGCTTGCTTAGCTTTGGAAGAAATAAATCCAAGGATGACCGCCATACGTATCCTCATCTGTAATTAATAAATGTTTGGAAGGATATTTTCCCACTCAACATATGAAATTATAGATGATCCCTTAATTCCCCAGACATTTGCAAGCCTTGTCTTGTCAGAATTGAATTTACTACAGCTGATTACCCTGAGAATGCACTGACCTTCTTAGCTCCTGCTGTGGTCTTTATTTTTTTCAATTGCAGATAATATGGGGACCAGAAACTGGGGGCTTGGTAGTAGGGATTATGTGATACTAATGAGACAAAGCTTATTGTTGATGTTAACTGTTATTACCACTAAAAAAAGTGCACAACTCCAGACAGATGGACTTCAGTTTGTTATAGCAGGAGGGAGCGAATGCAGTTTGACAGTAGCAGCATCTATTCAAAATCTGGATCACATCTGGTGCCTCTCTGAAGCAGACCATATCTGATCAATCAGAATTATGGTTCTTCAGTCTCCAGATGAGTTAGAAGAAATTCATTACCTGTTTTGAAGCCTGCTTCTCTTTCATCTATTAAAAAATGAAATAAGATTCATTGTCACTGGATCCATTTAGCTACTGAAAGAAAAAAACCAACAAAACAGAACAGTAATTAAACTAACTAGCAGGCTCCACATCTGAAGACATGATTAATTCTTTGAAACACTGTGCATGTAGGTACTTAGCTTACGCTAGGTTTCAGTCAACAGTTTCTTAGCTGATGAAACAGCCCAGGATTTATCTCGATTTCTGGTTATTTCATAAACTCTTAGAACCACTCACATGAATTTCTTCAAACTCTTGTCAGAGGTCAATATTTGTCTTTCAGGCACATTTAGCCCCTGTGCTGGTCTCGCTGCTTGGGAGATACCGCCTTGAGGACAGCAATGTCTCCATGGGCCTCCTACCCCCAAGGATGTCTCTGCCCTCCTGTGCATTTCCTTCTGGACCAGTAGCTTTGAATGCTGAAAATTGACACTGAAATACTGAGAATTCTTCCACATGAGGTCTGATGGACCAAAAAAGGTGATGAGTTTATGGGTTTATGAATAACTAAAAGCAAAATGCAAAAGGATGTGTCCTGCACTGAATCACTCAAATTTCTTAATACGATTTTTCTTATTGCACAGAGTTTTTTCTTGCCTTTGCTGATGAGCACAGAAGTCACATCAACTATGACTTAGCCTCCAAAGTTCTTGTCATTGTTTCCCTCTTTACCACGTTTTCTTTGAAGTCTGCAAGAGCACAGCTCAGAAAGTAGCCTTCTGAAAACAATGAAATGCTATTTCTCTCATTCACAATTTTTAAAAGAAAACTTAGATTAAAAGATAAGGCATTTTACAGGTATTATAACTAACGCAGGTGAGAGAATAAAACGGTATTTCGGGGATGGGGAAACTCAGGCTTTAGGTTGAAAACCATAACCTTTGAAGAACAATTGAAAATGCTCATTAACATTTGCGAATTATTTTTCAAAATTAATTGTCAAATTGCTATTTTTGATTGATTTGTACTAATGAAATCCAGAGAAAATATCTACTTTCATGAGTGGGTGGGGGCAGTGACCATAACCTTCCAGAGGAGCATCAGGTGTGCAAAGGAGACCAAGGCTGGCATTAATTTCTTCTGTAACAGTGATGGTTCAAGAGCAAATTGTTTTGACTGCTTATGTCCAGATGGGTAAAGTAGAAAATGAGGTTATAACAGCTGCCTGCCCCAAAATGCTAAACCACTCTCAGAATTAGATGGGGTGGCTCCAAAGCCATTTATCTACCGTGGGTGCAGGAATGTCGTGGGAAACTTGACTCTGGATGACGTATATCAAAATCTCCCGCTAGCAGTACTAACTTGTCTGAAATTTCTACAAATCATGGATGACGATTTTCTAACCAAAAAGTAAAAGTTAACGGTCACTAAGTTGAAAATAATTATGTTCGATTCCTGTCTAAGCCAGTTAAAAACATATGGTATTTCAAGACAGCCAGTCTCACAAAGCTGAATCGAGTACAAGCCAGCTGTAAGGAAGGACTGCAGGCTAAATGTGATGTCTGTACAGAATAGTTTAAATTATTTTAGGTAGATGTAAAAAGCCCCCAAACAACAACAAGAAACACAAACTAAAAGTGTAAGAAAACATGGTTCAAAAAACAATCTAGGCTAGAAAAGAATGCAAAATGAGCAATAATAAAGATGAATGGATGGGTGTTTAAAAGATACATGTTATAAACACTGAAAATACATCCCGGAGCTATATAAAATTAATAGGGAAACAAGGAAATACATAGGGCTGAAGAAAAAGGCAGTAAGAATCAGAGGTTTGAGTCCGTTGGGATGAAGAGTAACCCCACCAATATTAAAAGCCCATGAATAGTAAGAGCATTAGAACAGTCAATAATAATGCAGAAAGTCAGAAGGGTTTAACAAATACATCCATTCCTTGCCCAGGAGAAAACCGGATGTGTTCATATCATAAGGAAAGGACAAATATTTTCCACTCTAGCCATAATTAACACTGAAGTAAACCAGTCACTAGCAAAGAAAATTTTTAATATCAGTACAACCAGGTAACTCACACCAGGATTACTAAAAGAGCATGTTAGGAAGCTCCTCTGGATGCTGATTTTAGTAACTCAGGTCCAGAAGTGGCAGAAACTTGAGAGAAAGCAAATATTATGGCAATGTTTGGACACAGTAAAGGAAATGATCAAATAGTATAAGTCTGTCAGCCTGACACTTACTGAGGGTAGTAATAACAGAAAATTTTATACAAGATTTAACTGCTAAAGAATTCAAGCAAGTACTCTAAATAATAACATTCTGCAAGAATTTATGGAAATCAGAGCTTCTAAAAATCGTTAATATAATCACTGTGAAAGACAGACACAAATAGGACCCATTGCTTTCACTTTTTCTCATCTCCAGAAAAGATGCAAAACATTCACTTTATCCCTCAGGTAAGAAATGTTTGAGGGTTAGGAAAACGTGACACAACATTCAGTCTTCTATTCCTTGAAAAAACCCTTATCAAACTTAAAAGGATGGAGAAGTCCTAATTAGGGCTGGTACAATTTGATATAACTTTTCATTGAAAATTACCAGCTGTAATCTGTAAATTTTTTTGTTAGTTGAGCTGATGCAGTTAGTTAGCTTTTTGTTAATATTGTATTTTAGCAATGGTATAAAACTTTGAAGCAGTGTGAACCAGAATAGCTGCAGAAATCCATAGCTGGTATGATGTACTCCTCTCACCTTATTTTTACAAATGCTTCAGTAATTAACGTCCAATATAAAGAAAAAAAGTATTTGTGAAAGAAGTAGAAAAGAAACAGCCAACCTCATCTAATTTCTACCCAAGTCAGAAACAGGCATGGAGCATGGTCTCTGTAAATAATTGAAACACTTTTTTAAGAAATCTGTCATTCTTTGCTGAATTAAGGCACATGGAATTCCTTGAGGTGAAGGGACAAATTCCCTTCTTGCCCTGAACTCTCAGAAATAATCCCAGCACATGTTCACCACTTCCAGACAGAGCATGCAACGGCAGGTTACTGAGTTCAGGGAATGACTGGGGTTGATGTTGCCAGTTGCTTTGTGCAGTTATTTCTGCATTTTCCAAGAGCCCTTTTACCATATGGAGACTAAACTCACTTCCAGTCTCCAAATCATCACACCTGCTTTAAAATTATCCATGACTCGAGGACTGAAATCCCAGATGAGGACACAGAAGCATTCAAGGTGTCCAAATTCTCCCTGCGGTCAGTGGAAACGTAGCCAACATGGTCAGTGAAAACTGGAGTTATTTGCCTGAAGAAGACACTCACTTTGATCGGCAGAATCACACACAAATCCCTTTAACATGTAGTTTTTCAGAGAAAACGATCCAATGCTTTGCAGCAGGAAAACAGAGCTCTCTTTTCCAAGGAAATACTTCAATACACGTTTCTCTCTGTACTAAAATTTCTCCTCAGAACCGTGAAGAAAGCATTGCTTATGACTTTGAAGCAAATGTTCTTTCAAAGACTTCATTGCTCCTCAACTTTATGGAAACTTCTTTCTTTCACGTCTCTGTCCTCTTAATGCATGATGCCTGAAGTGTGCGCCTACCCCAGATTTTTGCAAACACCGTGCCTGTTTTCATGAATAAGTACAAACCAAAGCTTTGCATTGATTTCTCGCTGCTTTTTGTTCTCTTTGAGAATTTATGCTTCCTCACTTCTGGATCTGCCTGTTGACTCTTTCAAAGGCAGGAAAATGACAGCGTTCTCCCAAACGCTGTGTGTGCCTTTCCAGCTCCAGCTGGGAAATAACGCTGCACCCGAGCCAAGTTTGCAGGGGATGCAAATCCCTTGCACCAAGACTGTCACCCAAACTACAGCCATCTCCGTCTTGCAGCAGAGACCTAAGAAATGACCAGCAATTTTGTTCAGGTCACTCCAAGACAAAACCTTCAGTGTGAACTCCCCCACTTGCAAGAACAGGGTGGAAAGTGCACAGTATGAGGATGCCTAAGGTATGAAGACACATTTACATCACATCTCTGATAATTACGGTACGCTGCCAAGTGGCTCTTTCTAGGTACTTGGTTATTGCATCATGATTTGCAATATTCCAGAATATAAGTAAAAAAAAAAAAAAAGACCCCAAAGCTAGACAATACCCTGCAGCACCACTTCTGATGATAGAAATGTACTTTCCACACCTGCCAACTTCACACCCAAATCAACATCTGTTTAATAAACACTAAGAGGGGAAAAAAATCCCAACTCTGGAGTTCCATCAACAATTAGAGAAAACCTGTTAGAGTGTCAACCATCAGCTATTTCTGCTTGATGACTGTCACGCACGTCTGGATGAGGCGTGTTTCTCAGCTGTTCTCAGCTGCAACAAGGGCATGATACAGGTGTCTACTAATTTCAAAAAGCTATCAGATAACCTGACCTATGGATTGTATTAAAAGGAATCTCAGAATGGAACTCAGACACGAGATTATCTTGTTCATACATATGGTATAAGCACATTTTAATTCCAGTTTGGTCTTGGATTTTGAAGCTGACTACCTTTAGTTAGA